>OX421454.1:18754774-18779774 GCA_949126865.1 Montipora capitata | reverse complement strand
GACTTTCTCTGTCAATCTGTTGTAATTCATTTATATTCCATGTTTGTGTCCACATTGGGTGCACTAGTACAGACAAGGCGTATTGGTTTGTTTATTGCTGTTAATTTATGGAAATCTGAAAGGGGGCTTGACCAGATCACTGATAGTCTTTGCTGGTAGGTATTCGATGCAGCTTCTAATACCATGTTGTCCTCTTGCTTGGTATTCTCTAATATGCCTAAAAACTTATAATTGTCTCCGTCTTTCAGATTGTCTATTCTCTGTGTATCGTCGTAAGTGGTACCATCCAATACTCCTTTGTTGATGTGCATGACAGTGCACTTCTTCTCGTTCCAGACTAGACCAATGTCTTGATCACTTTGAGGAGACCGCTGCAATTTACTTTGTGATGCGCAAAAAAACCTTCATATCATAAACATACAACAAACACGTAATCTTTCCACCAATGGGCTTTGACAGTCTGTACATTTGTATCCTTCCATGGCCTTGAGCTTCCACGATATAGGGTTGATACATAGCGTGAAGAGTTTTGGAAAGAGAGCATGACCTTGTAGGAGTCCCTTGTTGACGTATATGACTTCAGATGTTTCTTGTCCTTGCTTGGTGTGGGCAATGATCTTTGTGTTCCAGCTCTTGTTCAGCCTTTCCACGGTCTTGCATAACCAGTGAGAAAATTTCTTTATTATTATTATTATTATTATTATTATTATTATTATGGGGTACGTCCAATCAGCATTGGTGAGGTGACACGGCGTATAACAGGGGAGTTAATTCTCAAAGCTGTAGGAGATGACATCCAGGACACGAAACCGGTTGCGAAGTGGCCATTCATGCCACGAAAGAGATTATGTCATCAGAGGAAACAGAAGCAGTATTACTGGCAGATGCCAATAATGCATTTAACACAATAAATCAACAAGCTGCACTGCACAACATCGGAGTGCTGAACAATACCCATTTGTAACTGGAGGAGAAGAAATTCAATCATCGGAAGGAATCACTTAGGGAGATCCCCTTGCGATGGCAATGTATGCTCTCGCAGAAACATCTTAATGCAATAACTAAGGTCAGATGAGCGGAGTGTAAAACAAGTCTGGTTCGCCAATGATTCTACAGGTGGTGGAAAGAAGATGGTGACAGTGTCTATCAACCACAGGCCCACAGATGGGATACTATCCAAATGCAAGTAAAACACATCTCATTGTTAAGTCACAGTTCCAGGAAGACGCAATAAAGTCTTTAAAGGAACGGGAACTAAAGTAACAACCGAAGGACACAACTGGCTGCAAAAGAACCCGATTGTCCTCGAGTAACAGCCATTCTGGAGCGCATAAAAGAAAAGAAACAAGAAGCCTTGACAGCCATGTCAAACCTCGAGGCTGAGATTGACAAAGACAAGAAAGAAGAAGAAGTGGAGAAGCTCAGCAAAGAGGCAGATGCCTTGACCGTGTAGATCAAGAAACAAGCAAGGCCTATTCGTTCTTGGCTTCCAAAGTTAAGGAGATTTCATCGTCAACAGTCGCTAATGTAACATCAGAAATCAAATTTAAAAAGCAACAAGTGTCATCTGTGGCCATGTTGAACGATCCGAACAAACAACTGGAACGAACAAGGATCCCGATATTTACCGGCAACAAGGTAGAGTTCCAGCAATGGTTCACAGCCTTTTCTACTTGCATCAACAAGACATCGCTTGCACCAGAGTCTAAAATGTTGCGGTTAGAAAGTTGCCTACGTGGAGAAGTGGCGGAAACGATCAAAGGATTAGGATACACACAAGCTGCATATGACGCCGCAAAAGCCAGATTGCAGCGAAAACGGTGGAAAGTTCAGGCCCAGATAGACGACATAAGAAAATTGAAACCGGTTATCGAAGGGGACCCGAAATCAATGGACAGATTTGCTGATACTTTAGAGAAAACGGTTGCGGTTTTGAAAGACAAAAGTCTTCATGTGGATTTAGGGGGCGGAACCCTACCTATATGGAATTGTTGTCGAGAAATTGCCTGTGAATTCGCTGAAGCAGTCTTATCGCTGGGTAAAAGAGCAGGAAAAGGACGAAACAATGGAAACTCTAAACGAATGGGTGGCAGAGGAAGCAGATCGAAAACATGAAGACAGCAGGTGGTCTTGCCGGGACGGAAAAAGCAGCAAATCGTTTTATTTGGAATGAGTCCCCGGGAAGGAAATAAGAAGCACCCTAACAACCAAAACAAAGACGGCGAGAGAAAAAGAAAATTGTGCAGAGCATGCGGGGAGTCGCATCATATTGAGAAATGTCAAGTTTTTGCTGGATGGCCCAGAGATAGGAAATGGGAAGCTGCAAAACAATTAGGACTTTGCTATTGATGTCTAAATGGAGACCATCTAGGTAACCATTGCCCTAACAGCAAACCATGCAACGTACAAGGATGCAAGAGAACACACCACCCTCTGCTGCACGACCCAAAGCAACAACATGAGTCGACGGCCCCAACCACGGATGGGGATGGGAACGCCCAAACTACAACCCCCAACACAATTTAAAGGCACGAAGAGAGGATCATTGCGCTCTGCGCAGTCCCCGTTATCCTAAAACATGGAAAGAAGCAATTGCTTGTGAACTGTTTCCTTGACAAGGGCAGCGACACAACTTACATGAATGAAGATGTAGTGAAAACGTTAGGAATTAGTACAGAGAAAGCAGAAATCACCGTCAACGTTGGTGAACGACCAGAAGGTGCGACTTATGGCTGCTACCCTAGAAATTGGTATTGAAAGCGTACATGGCAGATTGACACTACCATTGTTCTGAAAACCAGCAATAAGATTTGCAGAGGAATGAGCTAATCATGAAACAGCAGTGTAATCATCTAAAGGATATTCCGTTTCCGAACCTCTCGCAGAAGGGAGTTATTGATGTTCTTCTCGGATCTGATTATTATCACAAGAAATTCGAGGTCAGGAAGACGAACCAGCCACTGGACTTTGTCCCTTGGGTTGGACAGCAACCGGAAGAATAGGACAATGAAACATCTGAAAGGAGCACCATGTTCCAACACTGGGTATTTACACATATTCCGTGCACAAAGTAAGGTCCCAGATGTTATTCATACTTCAATGGAACCAGAGGAAGAGCTGAATTCTACCCTCAAACGATTCTGGGATCTTGAAACCGTCGATATCGGTGCGCACAATCAGGAGGAAATCGAGTTGACACCACATGAGAACATAGCTCAGAAGAAAGTAGAGCAGTCATTAACATACCACGGAGAATGCTAGGAAGTTGCTGTACCATGGAAACAAGAGAGAACGAACCTTTCAAACAATCATCAAATGGCAGAGAGGAGGATAGAGCTAGTTGAGAAGAAGCTCATGAAAGATACGAAGTTAGCAAGTGCTTAGATGAGTATTGAAGAGAAGGATACATCAGAGTAGTATCTCTCTCCAAACCACAGCCAGATAGCAAATGGTTCTTAACACACTTTCAAGTGGTACGTCCTGACAGAGCAACAACCAAAGTTAGATTCGTTTTTGACGCGTCAGTGATGCTACTGCCCTTTCTGTGCTCCGTTTACATGGCAGACACACGCTGAGAACCACAGGAGCAAGCACCCTTTAGCCGCAGAAGCTGTTCAACGCAACTGTTACATGGATAACTTGATGCCATCGCTACCGACAATCGAGATTGCCAAGGAAACACGAAATCAGTTTATAGATTTGGGCAAGTTGGCAGGCTTTCACATACGGAAATGGATGTCAAATCAAGCAGAGATTCTGAAAGACATTCCAGAAGAAGGCCGGATATCAGCGATTGATTTAGAAGAAAACAGCCTTCTCACGGCCAAGATGCTAGGCGTGCTGTGGAATGCAAATGAAGACACCTTCTCGTTCAACTATTCATTCACACCAGACATGGAGTTTACCAAGAGGAACGTTTTAAAGAAGACAGCTACCATTTACGACCATCTTGGTTTCTTAGCACCATATGTTGTAAGAGCCAAACACCTGATACAGCAGGCTTCGATCGAAGCAGCAGATTGGGATTATCACCACCAGGAAGAATGGAAGTCTTGGTTCCAAGAATCCACAGGTTTAGATCAAATCCGAATTCCACGATGTTTGGAAGACAGACATTCCACAGCAGTCAAAACCTCGCTACACATGTTTTCAGATGCTTCAGAGGCAGCATACACAGCGGCAGTCTACATCCGCCACGAGTATTCAGACGGCTCTATCACAGCACGCCTAATTGGATCGAAGACACGGCTATCTCCCTTAAAGGCAATGAGCATTCCCCGACTCGAACTCATGGGGGCAGTGATTGGCTTAAGGTTAACCACACAGATTAGCTCAGCGTTGGAGATTCCGATGTCCCAAGCAACATTCTGGGTTGACAGCATGAACGTCGTCTTCTGGATACATGGTCAGAGTTGTAATTACAAGCCCTTCGTTTCACATCCTGTGGGAGAAATCCACGAAAACTTGAACCTGAACTAATGCCGTTATGTTCCTACCAAACAGCATCCTGCTGATCATGGCACAAGAGGGCTTACAGTCTCAGAATTAGCAGACACTGAGAAGTGGTGGAACGTTCCAGGCATTCTGGTGCTTCCAGAAGGTGATTGGCTTGAGCGACCATCCTCCACACCAGCGGGAGTGTGGACAGAGGTGAAAGCTGACGAAAACAGATTACGCAAGCAGGCGAAGAGAGCGAACAGATCCAGAGAGCGGAACAGAACTGCCATTATCGAAGAGAAGAATTGGCGTTTAAACCCTGCTAGATTCTCTAAGTGGTACAGAGTTTCTTCCAATGGACAGCTGGAGTTTGGACAATCACTAGTTCGAGTGAGGGGTTGGGTCAAACGGCTTATCAAGAACTGTTAAGCTCCTAATGAACAACGAATCAAGGGAGAACTGATGGCAAATGAACTTACCAAAACCGAATTAGGAATCATCCAAGCAGCGCAACGAGAGGAATATAGAGAAGAAAGGAAAGGAAAGGAACTTTATTTAAGTGTCTAATCTTCTAGCGCTGTAGAGCACTAATCAGGGACACTGTAAATTGAAATTAACAAGTTAACGCAAATGAAATCAAAGTTTGGTTTTTGAGAAGAGGGGAAACCGGAGTACCCGGAGAAAAACTCTCAGTGCAGAGTAGAGAACCAACAAAATCAACCCACATATGACGCCGGATCTGGCAATCGAACCCGAGCCACATTGGTGGGAGGCGAGTGCTCTCACCACTGCGCCATCCCTGCATCCCGAGATCATTGCGTTAACTGCAAGAAAGGAGCTGTGCACAAAAAGCTATCTGTTACCTAGCTATCACTCCAATGTTAGATGCAGGCATTCTACAAGCCAACACGAGACTTCGTCGATCAGACAACCTTGCAAGAGAAATTAAGTTCGGTATCATTTTACCAAAGAAACATCCCGTAATACAGTTAATCGTCAAATATCATCACAAATTGGATTGCCACGAGATGGGTGTAAATTACACTCTTAATCACCTTCGTGAAAAGTACCACTTAATCCAGAGTCATCGGGAAGTGAAGAGGTGTATACAAAACTGTTATGAGTGCAAGAGGCGCTTCCCGTTACATCCTGCTAAACAGCAGATGGCTCCGCTACCACAGCTCCGCTTGGAGATGACTTACAGACCTTTAACGAATTGTGCTACAGACTTCGGTGGGCCATACCTGATGATCCAAGGATGGGAACGAGTTCGAACTACGAGATACTTGTGTCTGTTCCTTTGCCTCCAAACGCATTGCTGTCATTTGGAATTGGCCACAGCCCTCGACACCACACTTTTCTTAAACATGTTTACAAGAATGACAGCGAGAGGACGTTGGCCCAGGATGATGTTGAGCAACAACAGGACTAATTTCATCACTGGAGATAGAGAGACAAAAGAGTTGGTAGCTCAGCTAGACCAAGATCAGATTTGACGCTCATAAACAAGGGAATAGACATCCACCAGCAGCACCTCATTTCGGAGGAGTCTTTGAGGCCATGATAAAGGCTGCAAAACGAGTGATCTCGACTATTTTAAAGGACACAGATGTAAAGGACGAGGAGCTTAAAACCTGCTTCATTGGGGTGGAAAGTCTATTGAATTCCAGACCACTCGCGACTGTCAGCGATGACCCAAATGATGAGCCTGTTCTGACACCTAACCATTTTCTAATAAGCCAAATGGGTGGAGATACTGCACCTGATAGTGTTGACGACACCGCATTTAACCCACAAAATCAATGAAGACGTATACAGGAGCTCATTCGACGGGTGTGGCAGCATTGGTTGAGAGAATACCTCCCACACATTGGCTCTTGCCACAAGTGGTTCTAGAACTAACAGTTGGTTTTGAATCTAACCTTAAAAACAATGCAGTGCACAAAAAAGAAAAATACATGGATGTGGTCAAAGACATGAGAAGTAACTACAGATCTGTTAAATTTGTAAAGCTTTCCATGAGCTCCCTTGGTGTTTTCTCCAACAAATGCTCTATGGTCTTAGAAATGATGAATGACATTGGCATTGATAAAAAGCAACAACACTATATAATAAAAAAAAAATGACAAATTTAACCATTAATTAGAGCGACATATTTTTTTAAATTTGATTCATTTGTAAATACAGTATACAAATATATCACTCAATTTCAAGTAGCCAGTTGTCAATTGCCTATACGTAGAGAGATTTACAACTGTATTCGAGGACAAATAAAGTTTCCATTATTATTATTGGGAGCTTGGTCAGAGACACATAGCTATTTCACTTACAGGAAGCCTTCACTATTACTACAGGAGAAGTTTAAAACCAGAAGAAATAAAATTTGTGACAAAGTTTGTTCCAATTTTTTTGAACAAACGAAAATTCACTAAACTTGCATGTACCACGATTTGTAAATTTTAAAATTGCTTAATTATTTTCACCTTAACATTGTTAGTCTCACACAAATGGCTTTTGTACATGTATGATAACAGTCGAGTAACCCTACATGTCAGAATAGTTCAAGATAGCGGTGCTCAGGAAATTTAAGGATGGGAAAACTTGGAGACAAAAACAGGCAATCCTAAAACATATCTTTATTTTGGAAACGTTTAATTTTTTGGGTTTAAACGGAGGTTTCCTTTAAATAAGGGGAAAACAGTCAAAGTTCCAAATTCTCAGTTTCGCTTTATAATTAAACCTTATTATATTATATCTCTCAGATAGTACGCGCGCTGTGATCGGCTAAATTAGGAAGCTTTTAGTGTCTTTTCTGTTGCACAAACATGTAAAACTGTTTGAATCTTGCAAGCAACTATTTTAAAAAGCCACAAAGTTTTATCGTTTTTCAGATCTTTGTGGCAGTTGAACCTCATAAAATACATTACAATACATAGTTAATTGACCACTCTCGATCCATACCATAGGGTCTTTTCTGAATCAGGGCCAATGAGACAATCATGATAGAACAGAACATTTAACAACAACTGTTAGGAATTCCAACTGGCCGGAGGCAACCTAGTTGATTATTTACAAGTGCAGCTGAGAAGTTGAACCAGGCACTCCAGAACGTGGCCAGAACGTGTCTTGAATCCAGGATCCCCGGATCTCAAGGCAAGGGACCTAACCAGTGGGCGGCACTGCCTCAACCATCTGCTTGACTTCAACAAGTTTCCTTTCCTGCACCGTTGATTACCATAGGGATATAGTAAATATCTTACTAACCCCGTTTTCTGGTTCTGCATTGTAAATTACCGACCCTTGTTTTTCCCCTAATATTTATGAAATTTAGGCTTTGTATTTTTTTTTGCGTTCCAGAAAAATCGTACTTCAAACAGAACTGGCACCGTTGAAAGTAAGTGTAATTTGCTGTGTTTACATAATGAGTCGGTCTGCGAACGTTACGAGCAAACATTAATTTTATGAGATAACATAACGAGAAAGACGATCCAGGACATCTTACTGGAAAATGAAATGAGCACACTATATGAACAACTCCAAAGAGACTACCACTAGGGGTCATTTTGCAGCTACATAACCCCAGAACATGTAGCAGCTTTAAAATCATATTCCATACATAACACGGCATATAGAGGGAACCTATAGCGCAGGCATGAAGCACCAACCAAATCACAGCATGTACACACAGAACAAACTACGCCATAAGCATGTCCCTGGGACATCTATCCATTTTATTCACACTCTACTGGGCATCGTACAGGCATGTGTAGTGGGGACATGCAGCATGTACAAAATCACAACTAACATAACTGCATCCACAACTGCGAGCTTTACTTGATTTCATACCCACAGTTCAATGTATGATTCATTTCATATATCATTTCGTTCATTCATCCATCTATTGTCGTCCAATTGTGTGTTCATCGCAAGTACTTAAGCACAAAAGTATTGTATTACCATCTTTTTGCCAACTGTGATTGCTAAAATCTCTCAGCAAGCTTTGGGTGCACGCTCCCCAGCTGTTCACACAATAAAAAAATGTCCTTTTTGCAACATTTGTTGCTGCATACCGCATGAAGTTGGACCAAATGAACTTTGGCGGGACATGTTGCAGCGACAAAACATTGGTGCGAAATTGTGTGGAACGAAGAACTCAGACAATGCGACATCTTGCAGCCGCATGTCCCTGGGACACGTAATAACTGCAGTTGCGAATGTGTGTGCATAAATAAGTTTTGTCCTTGCCTGCTGTGAGCTCCTTATAATAGTGCATGCTACATATACATTTCCACTCGTATGCATGAAACAGGATTTGACTGCAGCTTTATGTCCCCGGGACATGTAATGGCTGCAGTTGTGAATGTATGTGTGCAATTTGATGTTGTCCCTGCTGCGAGCCTCCGATACAGGCGCCTGCTACAGCCCCCCTCATGTGACCACCGCTACACATCCCTGAGACGTGTTCCTGCTGCTGCGCTTACAGCACTGTAAGTGTCTGTGTTAGTTGTAATTTTTTACCCACTGCATGGACCCGCCACACATGCCTGTAAAATGCCGCGTAGAGGGTGAGTAAAATGGATACATGTCTCAGGGACATGCTTATAACACAGTTCCTTCTATGTGTACATGTTGTGATTTGGTTGGTGCCTCATGTCCCCACCACAGGTTCCCACTCTACGCCGCACTATGTGTATGGAATGTGATTTTAAAACTGCTACATGTTCTGGGGTCATGTAGCAGCAAAATGACACCTAGTGTGCGAGCACCTTTAATGTTGCATATATGATCAGGGAAGTCCTGCTGCTGTATCAGTGGTAACAAAAAGGAGCTTCACCCTGCAGTTTCTGCACTTTGCCCTATCACTAGAAAGTAATGTCTCTTATTTTTATTTTTGGTAGTACACAGTGAGCAAAACAAACAGTTAAAGTACTCACAGTTGCCAAAGTAATCCTATCAAAGTGAAGTCAATTAAAGAAGTTATTGACATCAATTAGAATAGATTACAGGCAATAACGAGCCAATCACAACAGAACAAAAATGTAGCTGGCGCTGGGCAAAGTATTGCGTCTGATTGGCTGAGAAGTTTATTAGTTTAAAAGCACTGAGATGCAAATGTAGTATTCAAGATGAGGTCACCTCGAGCAGTCGACAGTCCAATCGCTCAATGATCTCTGGATCTGCATACTGAGCATTTGTAGCCCTTATGGCCGTTTCTAGAACACCTGTCAGATTGTGCATGTACAATGTACTGGCTGCTTTAGCCAAGTCTGACCTACAAAGACAAACAGCATAAAAAAAACCTCATCACTGTATTCTATCATCTATCTGATAATCATCTTGTTGGAGAAACTGAGAAAGCAAACAAACAAACGATGTCAAAAACTAAATGTTACATGTATGTGTTAACCCTGCTCACAGAAATGAAGAGACTGAGTGCTCCTTTGCAGGAGTAGAACCAAACACCTTCCGATTACTCGAGTGAAAAGAAGCACACTAATTTTTGTCAGCATCGGTAAATAATTCTCTCCATTTTTTTCACCAGGGTTAACAGCCAGGTTGTTGGCTCGACCCCTGCAGAGGAGCACTGGGATTTCTCCCGAGTCACCATCGATAAGTAAACCTCTTCAAACGACGTTCAGCAAGGAAATTCGGGCCTTCATCATCTTCAATAGGGATCCTTTGTTCGAAGTTACAATGAACATATTTGATGACAAAACTTGCAATGATCAGTTACTCTCTTTATAACATCGAGGGCAAGATTACTAAATGCTGATTGCCTCAAGGTTCCTCATAAAATTATGGTTTAACATAATAATAATAATAAATAGATTTATATTGCGCCATATCCTAACTGCTCTATGGCGCTTTACAATACTGTATTAAAAAGATAATGACTACATTAATTAAAAACATTAAAAGATAATTAAGACAAAAATCACATGAAATCACAAAATATTTGAAAAAAAAGCCTTCTTGAAAAGGTAAGTCTTCAGACATTTCTTAAAAGTAGGTAAAGAAAAACCTGGCTGTCTCATATGAATGGGCAGAGCATTCCACAACCATGGGGCAGCCACTGCAAAAGCTCTGTCACCATAAGACTTTTGAATAGACCTTGGGACAACCAGAAGAGACTGATTGGATGACCTGAGACTACGACTGGGGATATGCGGTGTTAGCAAATTACTAATATAAGAAGGGGCTTAATTATTCAGAGATTTGAAGACCAACAGCAAGATCTTAAAAACAATGCGACGCTCCATTGGTAACCAATGGTGCTCAGAAAGTAATGGTGAAGTATGACCAAATTTAGGATAACGCTTAACAAGACGAGCTGTCAGTAACCTGTCGGTCAACTGTCGGCCGACAGTTGACCGACAGCTGGCCGACAGGTTTTTTGGGGAGCTCTTCTTCACAATTACCCAGTTCTGTACAGACTGTAGCCTCTGAATCTGGTATTTTGGTAGTTCGTATAAAAGGGCATCATTGTCAGTAGTTGCAGAAATTGCCCTCGTTGCTGGGTGACTCCGGTATTATTTCTGCAACTTCTGAAAATATGTGTGATATCAATCCTTAAATTTACTTGGACCTATGCAATTACCTATACCAGAAGCACATGACCTTGAAGCATGTAAATTTGTCAGTATCAAAAATACCATAATACTCTTTGATTGTCCCTCAAACATTTTGTATAAGAATTGTTTCCAGTTCTCTTGGGACCATTGTAAGTGCCAAGAGAAAATAAAAACAATGCTTATGCCAAATTGTGGAGGGACAAACAAAGAGTATTATGGTATTTTTGATACTGGCTAATTGCAACTCTTTTCCTTACAACAAAGCTGGAGATTTTAAGGAAGGAAGCAATTCTTAGCACCCTGCTAGCAGAGCCTTTCTTTTGCTTGCTCGATTTTGGCGTTCTCGAGAAAGGCTCTTCATGAATCGAGTAAAATCTTTATTGAATATGCGCTGCATGTTGCCAGGATACAAACCCAACCTAAAAAAACCAAGCCTAATATGCCACATCTCGCCGCCATCTTGGTTTTTCATGGTACAGCGGGCTCAATTATAACCATCGGTTATGCCACTAAACGGACACTGGCACTGGAAAAACCAGTTTGATGAGAGAAAACAAGATTGACTAGTCCAGAAGTTCGGGCTACGGCGGCTTCAAAGAGTTGACGCGATTCGGGCAGAGCCTCCTTTTCTCCTCCTCAGTAAAGAAAAAGACAAAGGGAGGCTCTGCTCGCAGGGTGAATTCTTAGTTATTAAAGCCATAATTAAATCCCGGTCAGGCCAAAAGCAAAGTGTAAAGGGTGACGGTCAGAAAATATTTTCAAATATTTTCACTGACAAGTAAAATTGCCAAGTGGGATTGGTATGCATATAGACACAATCATACAGTGACTGCATCTACATGAATCACCACAATCGTGTCAACATTATGAAATAGTACCAAATAAATTGCTTACTTACTCAAGAAGGTCCATGAGATGCCTGATAAAATCTCCTTGTCCAAGTAGAAGGTAAAGACGCAGTGCCTAACACAGAAAAAAAATGGATAGTGCAATACAAATATAATTTGTGCATTTTTTAACTCGCCACATTAAGCTGATCATTAAGGACTTAAGTTATAAGCCTTTTTGGAACAGTCATGTTACTTATTAATAATCAGAGTTGTATGTTGTATAATAAATAAATAAATAACAATCTTTATTGAGGAGATCAATTTCACTGATAAGTGATTTACAAAAGAGTCCTCAAAGATTATTTAAAATAAAACAAACAGGAAAAAATATAGACTAAAATATAAAAATTACACTAAAGACTATTTACATTTCTTAAAGCTCTTTTAAAACTAGCTAATGATAGGCTTTGTCTGATTGAAAGGTCTAATTTATTCCAATCATTTGAGGCAAAATTTGTCGAAGACCAATGCCCCCAATTCCTACTAGATGCACTCTTACAAATATTGTTTTTACATCTTGTATTATAATCATCTTTATCTTTATTGAATTCTATATTAAAATGATGTGAAAATAAGCACTTAAAAGCACCCTTTCATGTGGACTTTAAAATTAAGCATGTTATAAATTACAAAGCTGAAACTTTATGTGAAATGATATATGAAATAAATCATACATTGAACTTTGTATATGAAATCAACTAAAGCTGTGATCCTCGCAGTTATGAAGGCAATCTTAGCAATTGCGTAGAGAAGCCTAAAAAAAAAAGGCTAAATTTGCCTTCATAACTGCCGGGATCATAGCTTTACTTGATTTTATATCTGCAGTTTAATATATGATTTACATGTATTTCATGTACCATTTCACATTGATTCATTCATCACGGGAACATTAGAACCCACACATGACCAGCTCCCAACATCAGTGGCTTCATAGCTTGTAGTTGGTTACAGCCTTGCACCAGTATTGCGAGGTCACAGGTTCAAACCCCATTTAAGTCCTGAATTTTTCAGGCTTCTCTACGCAATTTGCTAAAATTGCATTTGTAACTGGAGGATTATAACTTTACTTGACTGAAACACTATGTTGGAACATTAGCTCTTCGCAAACAATGCATGTGTTTTCTTTCCTGCTTATCCCAGAAGCTTAATGAGGCAGCATGTACCATTCGCATTACAATGACTTCGATGCCATTGCAGTTTAATAAGATATTCTACTGTGTCCAATGAATACAATCTACCCCCTGAAACCTACCAAAAATATGTGCAGAAGGCTCCACAGAAAAAAGACTACTCAGCAGGGTGACAGGAAAGACCTATTGTGTGACTTTTCCCTTTTCCCGACACAGAAAAAAAATAAACAGAGAAATTCAACTCATTTTCTGACTGGCTTGCCTATGGCAACCCGGTAACAAGTTGAACCAGTTTGCTTAGTTCGTAGGTTGAATGACCATCAGAGTAACCTGGAAATGTCCTTAGGTAGAAACCTTAACTTGACTGAGTAGAAGATGATATACAAGTACAGTATAATGATCAAGTTACTTTAAAAAGTCTGCTAAAAAAGCATTCACACCAAATTAAGCTTAAACATGTTTAAAGGCTGTTTAGTTAAACATGGTTTAAAATTGTTTTCTTGATACAAGTTACAACCTGACATAATGTAGACTCCAAATTCAACACAATGAAGACACACATTAGAACTTACATGAACCCTATGTAAAATTCAATCTTTCCGTCTTCCGTTGCTCATTTTTATTTTGTTAAACCTTGTTTAACTAAGCGTGTTTAGTTGGTGTGAATCGGGTTTAAGATAATGTGAGGGAATGACACACGTACGGTAGTTGTGGCAAGAATTTGGTTTTATCAACGGAGTTGATAATGTTGTGGCAAGGACTGTTATCTTTTAAGTCATTTAATTGCTGACACAACCTGAGCTGGCATCATCCTTAAACCCAGTGGAAGTCATCACTTTTTTCCCAGCAATAGGCACTTTAAGATCTATGACACGGTTGTGAACGTGAATGCCACAAAACAACAATAATTATCATTGGTTAGAAGACAAAAAAGAGTCATGCTGCACGTGTGGCACGCATTTTAGCACTAATTTGTGTGGTACTCTGCACAACGGCGTGAAATCACTAAATTTGAGGTTTTGGGGACAACCCGAGCATACAAATGTGATCTTTCATTCTCTAATTTTAGTCTGAAACCGCTCGTACCAATTTATTTTTAGGATTCTTCACCCACACTGTAACACGTGAACAAGATGGAATAATCACGGAAGACTATTTATATTTTGAAGTGACGTTTTCGTCGACGTCGGTGTCATAGTCTCTAATAAGGTTCTTGGTACCCACGAGTTCATTCAACTCACATAAGAGCAGTACTCCACCATGAAACTGCCAGTCAACTCCCTCTTCTAATCCATAAATCGTTTTCTGAGTTCAGTGGGTCAAATCCCTTTGCACAAATTGTATGAATTCATGGTGCTTCTCTTACCCTCAAATGATCTAGGAACTTGTACTTGGAGAAGAAAATTTCAAGTAACCGCTTGCTTGTTATTCTATAAGCTGTGTCTATCGTTTCTTGAAGTGCTAAACCACCAAACTCTTCATCAGCAGTCAACTGGGTTGCCACTGTGTGTGGAAAACAAATCATACCATAAAGAACTTCAGCACCCAAAAGGCATAATCAAACAGACACACATTTACATAAATTTTACATAAATCTTATTCCTGAGGATAGGAAAAGGACAAAAAGACCTAAAAAGCAGTGATGCAGCAAGCATATGCATGAAAGCAGTACATCACCCAAATTCCATAATGGAAAACTGTATATTGATGGTGTTCTTCATAGTAACTAGTTGTAAAGGTGATTCTCCATGGTACTGTATGTCATAATCCATTTACTGTTTACTTAAATACAGTTGAACCTCTGGTTGCGACCACCTCTCCTCAATGCAGTGACCAGTTTTCAAAAATACCAAATGTTTCCCAGTCAAATCACTGTATTTGGAACCTCTTGTAAGCAACCAACTCTCGTAAGCGACCACGACCACTTTTAGAGCTAAAAGTTTCAAATTTTCTTTGTTTTTAACCTCCCATAAGCGACCATAATAGGGTGGAAATTGGATTTTAACATGTAACATCGCATTCCTGGGTAGTACAAGAGACAAAAACTTCTTAGTGGAAAGTGTCTGGTTTTTTTATCGAAATCACCTTTGCAAATGAATAAAACATTAAAGAATTTAAAGAAAAAATGCACATATATATACATGTATACTGTATTTTATTAGTCCTAAAAGAGACAAATTCAATGTCTATACAGATTACAAAAAATTAGAACTGATTTCCTGATTGACTGGTCTCACAGTCAACATCGCTTTGAGAAGAACAGAAAGCTTGATTCAATTTGCAATCTCGCCAAACATCGCTCAGCTCAACAGCATTAGGATCAACTTGGTTGTCAGGTTCACGCCTCAGTTCTCGTTCTTCATTTAACTTGGGTTCCCAATCCTCCTTGTAGACATGATACCCACAAATAAACGACTTCACCCTCAAAGAATAACCTCACGCTTGCTGTCATGCATTAACTTCTGTTGTCTGTGACACATGTTATAATTATCAGAAAAGGAAAAGAACTAAGGATTCGAAATCCACCAATCACAACCCACAACGTGACCTTTTGAACCCATTAAATGAATGATATTGAAGAGTTTTGACTGATTCAGGCACTTTGACTGTACACATACACACTACATTGCCAAGTGATTCTCACGTTCTTATAACTTCGCTTTGTACGAGCCATCAAATTGATCTAGTTGGTTTGTCCTTCAAGGAATTATTACCTAGTGCTGGAATCGTATCATTTTATTTGCAGGTTATTATTTTGCCTCAACCCTACAAAATAGCTGCATGCTATCGATCTCAGGCGGACTGTTGATTTCAGTCTACAGTTATCATGTGATAACGTTTTTGTGGCTCTGCGGTTTTGAAAATACCGATCACACGGCGCTATTCCTTCATTCTTCCCACCACTTAGAAAAAAAAAACCCTGAAGAAAACTTTCCACATGCTTCTTATTTCCTCAAGGCTTTTCCTGGGTTACCCGTAATTGCTTCAGCCAGTTTTACTTGCGGTTAACATCGCTTCGTGCTTTTCTCTTTGGGCAGAGCAAGAAAAACTAGCGCCACAAGATTGGTATTTTCGAAACCACAGAGCCACAAAAAAAGGCATCTCAGTTGCTGGAATTCTCAGACCGGGTCCAGAAATTTCAAGCATGTATGCTTTTGGGTTAGCCATAAATTTGTTTGAAAAAACATATCATTTCATCGTGAAACCAGGCACCAAGCATCTCATCCTGGTTTCACGAAAAACAGCAGCAAAAATTTCTGAGTTAACCTCATGTAATTACCTCCCAAGTTGCAGGTGACATAAATTACTCTGTTCGAGTCTCACAGATGAGGTTTGAATTATGTTGTTGACTGTCACAAAGGGGGGTCATGGGCACCCCCATTCTCGTCACCAGAGCCTCAGGTCGACCCAAGGCTCTGGGAAACTCTGTGCCGTAGGGTTCTTATAGCCCAAAATTGGCTATTTGAGCCTTATGGCGCCTGTTCACTCCTCGAGCTAACATGAATGCACCAATTAGAGACACTTTTGATTGTTCTTCACGAAAACCAATGATAAGACACTTTGTTTCAGGGTTCCCCAGAGTTCTTCTCTCCCTCAGTCAAAAGAAGAGCTCTGGGGTCGAGATTGGGGGCCCCCCTGGCTACGCCCCTGAAATAAGCTGCTATGGGAGTGGTATGTAAGAGCCCGCGAGTCCAACATTCCTGTCAGTGGACCCCTCTTGATGGAAGAGGCGAAGCTAATTACAGAAAGCATTGGAGAAAAGAGCTTTCAAGGTACAAATGGTTGGTTGCAAAAGTGGAAAAGAAGGCACAACATTCGCCGGAAAAGAAGGAGACGTGAGTTCTGATACAGTTGACAGCTGGCAGGAGCGGGTTCTGGAACTTATACAAGGGTATGCATCAGAGGATGCGCCTTCCCGGAAAAATCCTTATTAGAAAAAGGAAAGCGTTGCCATGGTGGAAAAAAGTCCATACAACGAATCAGGGAGCCGTCTTTGTGAAATTATGCAGCAGTGGAAAAGAAAGCCCAGTTTTAATCGGCAAAAGTAAAAAGCCTGCTGCTTCTCCAAGTTAAAGGATATTTCCCACCTGTGTGGTGCTCACTATTACAGTAACAACAAAGCATGGATGTGCACTGAAGTTTATGATTGGCATTCTTACAAAACTTAAGAATCGCGTGCAAATCGAAGGTAGAAACATTCTTATGTTTCTTGAAAATGTGCCATGCCATCCCCAGGAACTTAGGGTATGTTTTCAAATATTCGAGTGGGATTTCTCGCAAAGAATACAACTTAGCTGACCCAGCCCCTTGATGCAGGCATCATCAAGACGTGGAGGGTGTACTATCGACGAAAGCTTCTGAGGTACAACATATGTTGCTGGCCAAATTGATGACAAACAGAGTGCAAGTGACATTATCAAGTCAGTCAATTTGTTAATGGCAGTGAGGTGGATGGTGGTGGCCCGGGAAGAAGTCAAGTCGGAAGAAATTGTAAAGCGTTTTAAGGTTACCGTATACCTTCAGATCAGCAATTTTCTTCAAATTTGGATCTCTAATGTAAAAAAGAGATTATTAAAAAAGATTAAATAGTATTGGCGGAAAAATGGCGGTTTTACGTTTTGGCCATCTAAATGACAGTTTCAGCGCTGTTTTCTCAAATCAATTTTTTCACTCGAAGCAGACACTTTAAAGAGCTAAAACTTACAGGGAATTTGTCTGATTGCCCCCAAATTTTGACAGTGGCTAGGTAAACATATAAACAAAACCTTGTCTCCGAATTTTTTATTTCAAAATATTTTTTTCACAGAGAGTCATTTTTGTACGAAGACTTCACATTGTTTTAATAACTTTTCACACAGACACGGTTTTTTTAGCGCTTTGGGTCAGAAAACGGAGGAACAAAATAAAATAGCGAAAAGCAAAATTTGCTTTGACTTGTAGTTTTGAAAAGGTGATTTGGACGCTCGCATTTAGAGGTCGTGAAAACTTTGACAATTAATTTAATTTCAAAATTCTTGATAGCGGTGCTCCCCATGCACGGAGCACCATTGTTAAGAAAATTTGGTAACCCATCGATGCGAGAAATCTTGGTTTTATAACCATGATGTCATCAACCGTCCGTACGTCCACCCCTCTATGTACGTTAATGTGACCAGTATCGTGCTAGTTTACAGCATGCATCTTTGATATTGGACATCCATCTTTTGATAAATTGACAACTGTCAAAACAAGGTATCCGCTGACCAGTATCACATGACCATATTGCGGGCTCAAGCTTAAGCTCACCGAGGTCAGCTGTTTTTTTGAAGTTGACCGCCGACCAGGTACTGGTTTTCGATTGGATTGCAGGTTCAACTTAGGTGAACTGACCTGAACATAAGCGAGGCTACATTTTTCGTGCGCTTTCTGTGGCTCAATGCAGCTACACGGCCATACTATATATCAACGAAAGTTCTTACACAGTCAAACGCTTTCCGTGTTCAGGTGGAAAACGGTTTGGATGATGTTTTCTTTCTGCATTTTTCGCTGGTTTCAATCCAGTTAAACATATCATGATATCTGTAGTCCACACTGGTGGCTATATATATACACAGTTATTCAAGTCAAGCATCGGCGGGATGTAAACTGAATGTTTATTTATGAATTTGCTTAGAGCCGCTTTTTTCTCCGTATTGCAATTTTTGGCATATCTTTAGAAGCTCTGATAAGGTTACATGATGCCTGGAGGACCTATGTCTAGAACAGAAACGAAAGGACTGAGCGAAAGAGAACGACAACAACAAAACTGAATACCAGTAATAGCTCATTACTTAGCACACAAATTCTTTCCTTGGGCACTAAACCGTTTGTTATTTTTACGCATGCGTTATTTAAAGTGGATGCATATTTTTAAAAGGTGGTTTAATCGGTTTTTCCTTTGTTCAGGAATAAAAATCGAATTTTTATTGTCAACTGGAATTAAATAACAATTATCTGTACTGTTTTGGGCATAAAGGCAAAGGTGATTTGTTTGTTTGTTTGTTAAAATTTGAGCAAACAAGTGCTTTTTTAAATTTCTTTGCCCAACTGGTTTTCATTGTGCCTCGACAGTGACAAGAAAATTTTGCCCTTATGTTATAAACATAATCGCAATGAGTTCTTGTAAAATTAGGGTGAAATCTCAGTAGTTTGTGTTTTTAGAAGTTTGTTTAAAGCACCCAAATGTTATTTAAGTGTTGGAGCAGATCGTGTTTGAAGTTCGTCCTATCTTGGTTGCATTGCCGTACATGTAGTTTGCTGATTCTTGTACCAAGCCAACTTGGAATGTTTCAATGAAATACATCAAAATGTGAATGATCTTGTTTTCAGAGATAAAGTGGAATAAAGTACATCAGTAAAACTCTTCTTTGACCTTGAACTGACAAAGTTGTTTTTATGGCTTCTAATTTTAGCATGATTCCTATTTGCTGGCTATTGACAGTTGACTCTGAAATGCCTTTTTTTCCTTTTCCATTCGCTCACTGAGGGTGTGCTTGTTTTCTTTTAAAACTCATTCGGTTCAAGAAAAAAATATTGCCAAACTGGTGAATTGCAAAATAAATTTCACTGGAAAAACCGATGTCGCACTAATCGCTTCGTGATTCATGCGATATCGGTTTTTAGCATAAAATTTACCATGGAATTCACTAGCTAGGCAATGACGTTCTATAGAAGAAAGCAAAGAAAACGATTTAATTATTAAAGCTGCAACCGGAAACATCAAAACGCAGACAATTCGAAACCTTTTATTTTCACAAACCGTACAGGCAGTAAGAATAAATAACGAGGGAGCTCCGCTTTTAGGCTTGGCTAAATCTATATATAATGGTTTGATAGCCAGCTCTGTAAGCTCTAATTTGATATAGGGGTTAGGTATCTACAGTTTAAACATGGTTCATACAGGTTTAAGGAACTTTTAGTCAAGGACTTTTCCAGGACTTTTCCAGGACTTTATCAAAAAATTCAAGGAGTCCATTTCGTCAGGCTCTCACATTGTTGTGTCACAATATCACATATTTAGTCACGCCAGAAAACAATACATAAAGTGGAACCTCGAAAAAACAAATCACTTTAATTATAACGTAGTCCTGGGTACAATGAACAACGATATTCCTTGCTCGACTTAAGTAAAATATGTGGAAACGAGCCTCAACATACTGAACCCTTGTAATAGCAAACAATAGACCCTTCCACGATTTTGGGCGCCACCTTTGCTGGGGGGCAAACATGGCTAAATTAACAGTAAATGTATGGGATTTTGGCCAACTTTGAACCGCTGCAGCGCCGCTAAAAAGAAACGGATTTCCACAGTGCAAGTGTCTTTTAAAAGACAATGATAACGACATTATTTTCATGAAATATAAAGAGCAGATTCTGGCTACAACGACCATAAACAGATTTTTAAGATTTCATACAAACCTTCAAAAATCATCACGGCAAATTGCCGCGAAATTAGAAGCAACATGAGAAGATTTATTATTCGAATTTACGGACTTCATACCTTCCTAATGGCCTTATTTTCTGTTGAATGAACGACACCAATAAAACTGTTTAAAGTAGTGGCAAAAGTTGGAAATCTGTCTTCTTTTAGCGGCGCTACAGCGGTTCAAAGTCGGCCAAAATCCCATACATTCACTTCAATTTTAGCTGCGTTTGCCCCCCAGCCAAGATGGCGGTCAAAAACGATGGGAGGGTCTATTTGCCCACTGCCGATTATATATGCAGTTTCCTCTTTGTCCTTTTGAATTCATTCGAGAAAAAACGAGCGCGAAACTCGAGCAAACACTTCGAGCCACTGGTTTTGTTTGCCAAGAGGGGGGCGTCACAATGCACTTAATGAACCGCATTAAAGGCGCGGTTACTTAGATAGTTTGAATAAGAAACAATGAATTGTCCTAATAATAAAAATGAACTTATTTTGCTGTAGTCTGAAGTATTCAAGGACTTTTTCGTAAAATTCAAGTGCTGCACCCACAAATTCAAGGAGTTTTCAAGGACAAAATCATTTTCAAGGCGTTTTCAAGGACCTAGCAGTTTTTCAAGGAGTATTCCAGGCCCATGCGAACCATGTTAAAGCGGATGCGCTCCATTGCTCGGACGTGAGACACCCCTAAAGGTATAAGGTAACCTTAAGCATGTTGGCTTGCACCCTGAGGAAACCTGCACTGATGAGTTCATGAATTTAGAGGACCTGGTTGCCAAAGTTTCCAGAGGGGCAGACATTGATGCTTCGACATACGTCACTGATATTGACCGTGAAGCTCTCTCCTATTAGCCAACTGTTGATACAAGTGATTCTAATTGGAGAAGGAATCTTTGGATAGAGATTATTGAGAGTCACAATTCAATGGAAACAATAGAAAGTGGTGACGATGAGGTTTGACTGTACTATTCTCTTCTCAGTTGTAAATTGTGTTTATTTTGTGAAGAATAAATCACATCACACATGCATTTACCAAATCCAAGACTGCATCTCTAAGCCCTCCCATGAGTTACACGTACATATACCATAATTATCATGGTACCTGATGCTTTTTGCGACTCATCATAATCCAGTGCTTTTTCTTCTCCCCCTCTGATGGGACTGCGATCTTCACAAACACGCCTGATAAAGTTGATGGTTTTTCCTATATTCAAGATCTGTTAAAGTACATGTAATACACCTGTAAGTTGTAATAAATTTGCTACCTCGGATATTGTGTTTCTAGATTTCTGGTTGGTTGGCTCAATCTCACATGACGCTGTGCATAGTATGACATACCATGGAAAGTGATTGTGCCATACGTGCCGCAAAGCTGAAAAATTTGTGCAGGAAGCGAAATTTCCAGGGAAACAATGGCCAAAAAAAACTAGATTTTGTAAGGTTTCTACCAAAAAAAATACAGGAACTAATGAAAAGATGATATACTGGCAACAGCGGCACATATCTCTTGAGTTTTACAGCAAAGTAAGAAAATGTAACTTATCCAAGCGTCCAAGTGTTCAGAACCCCGATCAGAACCATGACTTACATACTGTACTCCTGTCTTGTGTCATAATATGTGTAGGTGTTATACATTTAAGTTGAATTGAAGGAAAGAGGTCAATTAATACACACATGTCAAATTACTGTACCAACTGCCCGAGAATAAATTCATGTTAATAAACTAAAAGATAACCTTAATGATAACATATTGATACCTTAGTCCCAAGCTCAAAAGATATAAAGGAGGGCAGCATTGGTTTTCTGATGCTGTACTTCTCATACCACAGACGGTCATCTTTAGTGTCATAATCCACAGCAACAAAAAACTATAAAAGAAAAATCATGTACAAAAGGTAAAAATCTGTCAGAAATGAGGCAATAACAGCAATACCCAACATAATAACTAATAATAACAACAGAGAATCTTAACAAGACGTGATGATCAGATGCAAAATAAATTAAGATAGCAAATATGCTTATAAAAAGAAATTAAAAGTATATAATTATCTACACTAAATTATACACTGGAATACTACTAAAATACTAGATAGAATTCTCTTTAAAATCTACAATATTATATACTAGTGCTTAAAGAAATAAAACCAAAATGTATATGTAATTCTATGTAAATGGTTATTGAAAAAGATATGTTTTTAAAAGACTCTTCAATTTATTGAGACTGTTCGCACACCTAATGTCACAGAGTAGTCACAAGACAAGGCTGTGCTCTAATGGCGCCCGGTCGCCTGAGGCGACTAACATTTGGTTTCGGGCAAGTGAGAAAAACTACCCAGTCGCCCGGCCGGGCACTCTGGCTTATTGTATTTCTAGCAGATAAGGCGGCTAAAAATTTTAATATGTTGGTGGTTACAGTTTACGAAACCTCTCAGAAAATGTTTTTTCCTCGTACGAAACAGTCGGTTCAAAGGCCGTTCCACATGATTTCACATGTAACATAATCTGTGACTTTGCACATGACGGCCGGCGGCCGCACGAATTTCGATTCTTTCTCAAAAAAATAGCATTAAATTTGGAACGTGGAGTTTGGCATTTCTTGGTTATAAAGAGTTGTTACTTCTGCTCTGACAGCGGTAAAGCGCGGCCGGCGAAGCGGTGTAATTTACTTTTGCATGAACCCGGGAATCGCAGTTTATGCGACAGTTCATGCAAATTTAATATTTTTACAATTTTTTGCGGCTGCGCCTGCTTGGCTAAAATACATTTAGGTTATGGTTGTATTTCCCCAGTATATGAAATTACGAAATAAGAAAAAAGGAAAGATATCATGTTTGTTGTTGTTTTAGAAACAGAGCAATCCCGCGTTGTCTTTAGTTCGTGACAAACTATTGCGTGCCCTAAACAAATAACGCTGTGACTGGCGCTTCGACCGAATCCACAAAAAGCTCATTCCACTATTAAAACATTTTACTGATAATATAAAAAAAATACTTTAGTTCTGTCCTGTGACAATGATTTTCGTCCAAATCAAGATGACTTGCTCAAAAAAAAATTCATACCTTTTGGGTCGTGGTGGTTTAATTGTTTCACGGCAGTTTTCACAAAAGCTCCACGTGAATCAAGCAGCATTGATTCACGTTTTGAAAATTCATTTTTAACCCAACTAACCCTTAAAAACGTTTACCCGTATTAGACCCAAACGTTTTTGCATAAAACTGCCGCAATCTTTACTTTTTCACTTTTAAACCTGAAAACTGTGACATTGGTGGCATTGCCACTTTTCTCATCTTTCTCAAGTATGGCGTGAAAAATTTGACAGGTTGCGGGTTTTTCTTGCACTAGCGAGTTTGACGATCACCAGAGCAGTAGCAGCAATGTTTTGTTGAGAGAGAGAGATGGATGAAGATCTTCCTGCATTGCTGATCTCAGATAAATAAATAAATAAATAAATAAATAAATAATTCGGGCGACCAACTTGGAGGGCTGGGCACCCCAGCTGAAATGCTTGGGAGCCCGAGGGCTCCCCGAAATTTTCCTTAGAGCACAGCCTTGCAAGAGCGTTCTGTATTGGGGAAGCAATGACCAATGATCTGTCCCCAAGGATTGCCAAGGAACGTATAATTGCAGGGAAATCCAGTAAGATCGCATTGCTAGACCTTGTTGGAGACTCAATGGATAAAAGGTATGATAGGGCTTGATAGGTAGCTAGGTGCTATGACCGGCAACAACTGATAGTTTTTCTGGTTATACTGAAAAGAATAGTCAGGGAGCAAATGTCATAAAGTAAATCCCGTGGGATTTTTATGGTGAAAGCAAACCACCTACCTAGATGTGTTAAGGGGACCGTAAGGAACACAAACAATGTTGTTGGCAATTTTGTAACCTCCACCGGCAGCCGCTATGGGGGGGTCTATATGGCTCAACATGGAATAGAGGCTCGAATATAAAATAGCTTGTAAATACAATTAACTACAATAAATTTCCACAAAAATACCAGAAATCTTTAATGTAGTCTATCTAATACATATCCATAGACTCAAGTACTTAATGCTGATCACGAGATCCACACTGAACGAAAGTGAGGCTGGTAGTTTGTTGTCTTCAAAGGCATGAATTTTGGTATCGCAAACTGATCAGAGAGTTAAATTTATGAAACAGAATATTATTTCATGTTTTAGAACTACATTCAAATCAATAGCTCATTGAAATCAGGAAAAAACAATGATTTTGGTCAGCGGTCATTTTCATCATTTTAGAGATCGGCCAAGTTGGATTTACAGACCATCTAGAACGAACGAACCTGAAGCCCAAGGGTTGGATTTACAACTAACGAAACTAACGAAAATCTAGTTGAAATGCCCGAAGCTCACGAAAAAGTTCGGGTATCGATCGAGGAATGGAATAAATACGGCAATCTTCAGTACACAGAAGCGTGGAATAAGTTGAGGTTTACTTCTGTCCAAGAGCTCATGGCATAGATCATGTTATACAGAAGCAGTACATGCTGGGATGCTTAGATGAGCAAGGGAA
>OX421454.1:18717274-18752274 GCA_949126865.1 Montipora capitata | reverse complement strand
CAGACCATCACTTCAACAGAATTTGCTGCAAAGATGGAGCAATTTGATGCAGATCACGAGGATAGTCCACTGTTCAAGTTCACCTGCAGGTACATGGCAATGGTTATGGAGATGATGACGTTTATCAGAGCCGTGCGGGCTGGAGACTGGGATCTCCATTTAGAAGCCCTACAGTTGTTTGTGAAGTAATTCTTTGCGCACAACTTGTTAAACTATGCTCGCATGATTCCTGTTTACTTGGCAGAGATGGAGATAGTAAAGGAGACCAGGAATGGTAACTGGGTGGTGAACAAGAACGTGAGGGTAGCATTCTGTGCCGTTGGCACTGACCACGTGCTTGAACACGTCAACAGATCAATGAAAGTCTCAGGTGGATTGATTGGCATCACGCTGAGCCCTACTGTACGCACGAGGTATTTTTTGATTGCACCTGAGTTAGCAAGACTGGCAGAACAAGCCAAACTGATGGCAGGTACTTCTTCCGAGACACAGACTAGCCATCACAACCTCACCACTGCTGTCAGGTTACATGAAGAAAGGAACGTCCAGCAGCTGATCGCCAGTATTCAGCGCTTCACCAACCCATTTACAGTAGAAGGCCCTGATCTGTTCAACCTAGTGACGAAAGTGTGCATGCCCGAGAAATTGAAGAAAGATCTCTGCGATCAAAGTGTCATTGGGACAGCTGAGAAGAGCATCTGGGATGTGGTGAAAAAGCACAAGCTCCTAACGTGGAAGACCACTAGGAAAACAGTTAGGGTGGCTACAAAGGATAAGATCATCGAGCTTAAGGAAGATTGATGTCTCTTTGCGCCGATGATGGTAATCTGCAAGTCCCGTCCTGAAATAGACATCAAAGAGGCAGTGGGAGTGTACGAGTTCTCGGTAGTTCCACGATCAATGTTTGCCGCTGATGGCAATATGTTGCACTGTTCCGCAAAGATTCCCTTGATGAGTATTCTAGAGAAGCTGCCAAGTGATAGATCAGTTGAGCAGGCTGAACCCACTGACCAGTTGGCTAATGAAGGTGTGAAGATCAAGGTTTCCATTGTAGATGGTATGGCCGAGGTACAAGCGCTGGAAAAAAGGGATTGGATCAAGACCTGCTCGGAACTGGCCAAGCATTTCACTGTGACGATCTTCAACAAGTACCGAGATGCAGATGAAATTCGTCTTCTTTTCAACAGGTTTGTCAATCCCGCTGAGATTTACCTTGCAACCTTTTTATTTATATTAGTTATAATTACTTACATTAATGGGCATGTTATTCTGCTTTTAGGTATGATGTACCATTGTCTTTAAAGACCGCAACTCGCAAATTTCATCAGGGAGGCTTGGAACCTATCAGCTACAAGATTACTGACACCACTCAGATTTCCAAGGTATACCATCAACGGTTATTCATCCAAAAACAATGATCCTATATCTAATGTACCACAAGAATAGATATAGAGGTAAAGATACTAAAACTGGTACACCAAATCTCATGCAGGTGCTGATGAAGAGACATTTGGCACACGTGAGCACCAAGGATGAACTGATGCAATATCTTGCCAGCAAGACTCTAGAGAAGGGATGTGAGAATGGTTTGCACGTGGTGGTGGCATGGAGCAGTAAGTGTAGGGCCACAAAAAAGGATATGGCTTACCTCGATAGCAACCAAGAAGAGGCAGATACTAAAATCCTGCTACACATGTTAGATGCCACCTCATCAGGAGCCAAGAATATCAAGATCTTCTCGCCAGACACTGATGTATTTGTACTGGCCCTTAGACGTTACCCGAGCTATGCGCAGACACTTCATTCGTCACCGGAAGAGGACAGCGTCACCGAAGTATCCAGCTTTGTCCAATTGTCCGCGCTTTAGGAGCAGCTAGAACCGCAGCACTACCTGGTTTTCACACCTGGAGCAGAGCTGATGTCACTGGAAACTTTGCATTTAAACGGAAGAAGGAATGGTGGAAAGCATTTCTTGAAGCTGACGAAGAGTGTGTCAATGCACTTGCAGATCTCGGCTCTACGATCCTTCCCACAGTAGGCATGTCCTATGTGATAGAGAAGCTAGTGTGTCAACTTTACTTGCTCAAGACGAAGATAACCAGCCTGAAAGATCTAAGGTGGCTCCTCTTTTGGAGAAAACAAGCCGAATCAGAACAACTACCGCCTACACAAGCTGCTCTCCGAGAGGCCATTAAGCGATCCCACTACCAAGCCATGATCTGGGCCAATCACAAAGTCCCTAATCCAGACCTTCCATCGCCAGAGAACTATGGAAACGACAGAGGTTATTATAAATTAATGATTGATATAGTAATAAACTCTCAAGTTCGACACTCTAGATCAAGACGACTTTAATGCAGTGCCTTATTCTTTTATATTTCAGACAAATGGATGCCGCTGATGACGAGACTGCAGCCCGCACCCGACGCTGTTCTTTATCTTGTCAAGTGTGGCTGTGGGAAGGACAAATGCGAAAACAACAGGTGCAGCTGTCGACGGGCGGGTCTCACTTGCACAGATCTATGCAGCGGCAGCAACAACGAGACAGTAGAAGCGTGTGAGTGTCGATATGATTGAGAATGATAGCTGTGATGATGAAACATCGGATGAGCAGGACGATGACAGCAAGGAAGATGAGGATGATGAATGATTCTTACCTGACATCCATGTTCTATAGACTGCAATGCATTATGGGATCAGTTGTGCTATTTTTAAAGCAGTTATCATCGCCAAAGGCCTGACTAGGTTTTGGGTAGTAATAATTATATCTACCTGTAAGGCTGCTATGGTTAACATATCGCATAGCTAAGGCCTGGGGTCAATTTAATAAAACTTTTACATATGTAATTTACAAGTGTGGCCATTGTTTTAGAGTCTGAGAACAATAGCTACATTTGTAAATCACATGTGTAAAAGTTTTATTAAATTGACCCCTGGTCTAAATGTTGAGCCAACGTCTTGCTGAACCTAATTCCATTTGGTTTGACGATAGCGCGACTCTAGCGCGGCAGTGGTTCTATACGCTAAATTGGTTAGTTCTGTTTTCATAATATAGTTGTATTTCTTCTTCGCACTGAAAGCGCCTCTTTTCCATGTTGAGCCATATAGGTCTAAAAATAGACCCCACCATAGCGGCCGTCAGTGCAGGTTACAAAATTGCGGACAATGTTTTTTGTGTTCCTTAGGGTCCCCTTAACACATCTAGGTACAGTAGGTGGTTTGCTTTCACCATAAAAATCCCACGGGATTACATATGCAACCTGACTAATGAATAAACAAGGCCATGGCTATGAAAAAAAAAAGATGGGGTAGACATCCATGAGTCTAAAGGAGATATAGATTTTTGCAGGCTAGCAAGAGGAGCCTGCAATCCGAATCTCAATGTTGATAGGTATTGTGCAATTGTGTCAAGAACGTAGTGAGATTCAAACTTTAATTTTTTAAGTGTCTAATCTCCTTGGGCTGTATCACTAATTGGGGACACTGTAACTTGAAATTAACAAATCAATTTGCAAATCATATCAAATTTTGGTTTTTGATACGAAATTGATACAGATGATACATAACATGAATAAATATGTAAGTGGACACCAACAAAACATGTGCTGAGAAACAAAATACAGTAATTTAAAACGGGACAAAATTAATGTGTTGAAGTTATGTTGAGAAATAATGAGTTCTATTTTATCATCATCTTGTTATACTGACCTCATTATACAAATCATCCAGTTCACCCTCATAAATCCAACGATTGAGAATAAGACGGATAGGATGAGAAACCTTTGGGAAAACAACAATGAACTCTCGTTAAAGGCAAGCAAGTAAACTGCCTGGGATACGGTACATGTTGAAGGTTATTATTCATTTTAGTTAATTTTATTTTTAACTACAGCTGTACTGTAGGTTAATTTTTTGAAACTAGGTCATTGTTGTTAAGTTGTTAAGGGTCAAATGCTCAGCTTAGTTATTTGGGTTACTGAGCACTTACTTTGAATGGTTAGCGTTCTTGTAAGGTTAGGGAAACTTCCTGCATTAATTTTTAGGAATTAGGGTTAAGCTCTCAATTTAGTGCCTAAGGTTATGCATTGTCTTATTTAAAACAATTAGCATTTCAGGAGGTGTATGACAAGTGCAGACCACATACTGCACACTGTCTACAAATGTAGCTGATAAACAATATTTAAGTCTAAGTGTTACATGATACCCCTCGCATTGCTAAGCCCCAGCATGCTTTGGGTGTGTATAGACTTTGTGTGCTTCTAACTTGGTGTCAGCAAAGGGGGATTAACTGTTCGGCCACTGTTCTGGGAACATGGAAAATTTAGAAAAACTTGTCATGGCGTCCTTGTCCGCACATGGCGTTGCAGCCGTCACACTACCGAAATTCTCAACTTTGGGAGATCCACGACAGAACTGTGAAAAGTTCATTAAGTTGTTCAAAGATTGGTGTGAGCTCAATAGATGGTACAATAGCGAGTCATTGCCACCTCCTACCAAAGAAGGAGGGGAACCACCACCAACCAGGCCAGTGTGGCAACCAAAAGGTAGAGCTATGGTAGCTTTTAACCCCGCTATAGCTCGCAACGAAGGACTCGAAAACCTCGTGCAAGGCTTTCAGCTGTGAGAGGAGGAACGGAACGAACCGGAGATTATTCTCAAACATTTGAAGGAACATTTCACAGCGAATGAAGGAGTACTGATGGAGAGAACCAAATTTGCCCAAATGAAACAAGAACCTCATGAATGGGAAGGAAAAGTTAAAGAACAAGGTAGGAGGCTAGATTATTGTGCGAATTGCAAGGACCAGCTACTTGGAGACAAATTCATATCAGGAATCAACAAGGAGAGACTTAAGTCAAAACTACTGGATAAGGGTCACAGGGATAAAGCAACTAAAGAAATTGCCCCATTTAAAACAGTGTTGCAGATAGCTAGGAACTTTGAACAATGTGAAAAGGCAAAAGCAGTAATGCAGCAAGCCAAAGGTCCCACTGAACAAGTAAACTATGCAGGAGCAAGGAAACCCCCTATATCAGAGAAAAACTGGCCCAGGGGTAAAGTCAATCCAGTTGCCAGGGCAAATTATATATTTGTCAGTATTGTGCAGGGCCATATCACACCCTCGCTCTATATGGCCAGCTTCAAACAGGTGAAGCTGGGCTGTGGGAGAATCTATCTGACATTTTGCTTGGGCATATCGAATGGGAGCACCCCCTTAAGTCAACCCTTTCGAGGTCATGAACACCAAACACCAAACAACAAGCACACAATCAAGCTGCCACTTTAAGTGAGGAGTGTGAAGATTATGGAACTGGCCTCTATGAGGTGGATTTGATACCCAAAAAGTATGCCCAATGTGTACTTAATACAGAAGAACAACAGCAGGGCACCAGGGTGGGTCGTAAGTTAAAACTGGGAATAACAAGGACATGACTAAATCTATAAGGATACAACTGGACACCACTTCCACTTGTAACATACTACCAGAAAACCTTGCCCAGTCACTGATTCCTCGCGGGATGAAACTTGAGGATTTTGTTACACCAAGTAGAGCCACTTTGTTCACCTATGATAACTCTAAACTCACACCCCTGGGTGTAGAACTACTGGCTGAGACAGCAACAGGTTACCACCTCCTCACGTTCCATATTTTGCGAGATTCGCAAATACCTGGAAAGCTTCCTCTCTCGTCTGGCTCAGACTGTGTTCATCTGGGGTTAGTGAAAATGCAAATGAGGTCCATTCAGTTTCATCACCACTTAATCCTGTGAATACCACTTAATGGCTGACAACTCCTGTCCCAGAGACATGCCTAGTCAACCAGAACCAATGTCATCCCCACGTGTCTCAAACATTACTCATCCTAGCACAATGGGGCAGGCCAGACCTCCCACTCTAAGACTATGAAATGGGTTCCGTACCGTGAAACCGGTCCATGATGCCATTCACTGCCATCCCGTACCCAGGCATACCAAAATCAAGGAACAGTTAAACACAATGGAAAGTGAAGGGAAGATATGCCGACAGTACGAGCCCACAGCTTTGTGTAGTAACATGACAGTCAGAGAGACCAAGAACAAATTTAGAATCTGTTTAGATCCATCAAACACTATCAACAAAGCAATCTGGGTACCCAAGCATCCAATTCCATGCTTTGAGGACATTTTACCACAATTAAATGGGGCCAAGTGTTTCTCAGTTGCAGATACAATGCCTGGTTTCACCAACATTCTTCTAGATAATAAATCCAGCTTGGCCACCACATTTCACACCCCATTTGGTCGCTATCGGTGGCTGCGTTTTCCGTATGGTGTCTCAAGTGTTCCTGAGGAGTATCAAGCAAGACAACAAGAAGCCCTTGCCGGACTGAAAGGGGTCTGCAACATTGCACATGATGTCCTCATTTATGGGTCTGGAGAAACACATGAGCAGGCTGAGAAAGATCATGATGAAAATCTGTATCATTTCTTGGTACGTAGGGGCGAAGTAAAGCTCAAGCTGAATCCAGCCAAGTGGGTTTTTAAAACCCAAAAAAGTGATGTTCATGGGGGTCCAGCTCAGCCCAGACAGAGTCAGCCCATCACCCTCCATGGTCGAAGCAATCACAGAAATGCCCAAAGCCTCAGACCAACACGCTGTCCAGCGCTACTTGGGTATGCTTAACTTTCTGGTAAGATTCTGTCCCAAAGTGAGTGATATAGTGAAACCCTTAAGAGACTTGACCCATAAAGACATCCCGCGATAAAGCTTTTGTAGAGTCCAAAAAATCCCTCATCGCTCATGCCCCTGTCTTGCGGTACTTCAATCCTCAATTGCCTGTCACCCTTCAGGTAGATGCATCTGCTACTGGAGTGGGTGGAGCCCTCCTCCAAGATAATCAACCAGTGGTGTTTTACTCAAACACCCTAATGGCCACAGAACAAAGACATGCAATTATTGAGAAAGAATATCTTGCAATATGCTTAGCATTTGAGAAATGGTCAGTCTGCTTTACGGAAAGTTAGATATCACAGTTGAAACAGACCATCAACCCCTTGAAACAATTTTTAAGAAACCCCTTTACAAAGCATCAAGGCATCTGCAAGGCATCTGCAAGCCATGTGCATGAGGCTCCAATGATGGTCAGTCGTTGAGAACTACCAGAAAGGAGCACATCAAGTCATAGCCAACACTCTTTCAAGGGCTCCTCATCCTCAGCTCCCTGAAGCCGATCTCTCTGGAGAACACAAATTTAGAGGGGAATTGGAAACTCTGGGATCTCCAATGTTACCCTGGAAAATCTACGAGAGCAAACCACAATGGACCCAGAACTGCATAGGCTGTCGTTCCTCATGATGACTGGTTGGCCAACTGACAAACAAATATTGGATCCCTTAGTGCAGCCCTACCTCACCTTCAAAGATGAATTATCTCTGGCAAATGGCATAGTGTAAAAAGGCAGTGATCCCAAAGTCGATAAGACCAAGCCATGCTACACAAAATTCACAAAACACACTTTGGAGCAGGTTTGTGCATTCAGAGAGCCAAGGTGTCCCTCTTCTGGCCCAGTATGACCTCTGATATCAAGAATAAGTGCATTTCATGCCCAGTATGTGCCCAATACGCTAATCAAGCGCATAAAGAGCCCATGCTTAGCCATGATATTCCAAGGTATCCTAATGTGGGAAAGGAAACTGTCATGTCTTTGAATTGAACGGCATGTTTTGGAATGATGTGTAAAGTACGCATGTTCAATGTGTATTGGCTGCTGGCCCAAAATACCACAACTCCTCCCCACTAGCTAGTGCATGCAATATGGTAACTAATAAAGTTCTGAAAATTGAAATCAAACACAACATGCTTATTGAAATAAGCACAGTCTTAATGTCACTTCAAGGTTCATCAATCCAGCCTAGCTGGAGGCTTCTGCACTCGGACTGGATATCATTTAACAGGAACAGGGTCAGTCACAGGCTCACTCAAATTTGGTGGACTGCTAGCCGCAAGGTCAGCCACTGGACTTGGTGGCGAAACATCAGTCTCCATGTGGCTGGCTGTTGTCTGCTCACTGGCTTTGGTCACTGGGTCCCCACAACTCTCAACCTGGATTGGATGTTCTGAAGGCTGGGTAACAGCTGGGCCGCTGCTTGTTGTCACTGGAATTCTGGTATCCCTCAGTTGGTCTGTGTGTCGATGCCATACTAAGCCAGGTTTGACTTCTACTTTGTAAGAGAGTGGGCCAAATTGTGTTTGGATGATGCCAGGCACCCACTTTGTACTACCGGTGTAATTCCGTGCAATCACTGTCTGACCGATGGAGAATTCTCTGGTTGCAGCACCACCCTTCGTGCTTATCTTCAAGTGGAGATCGGATTTCAGCAAGTCCAGTCGAGTCCGTAATCGTCTTCCCAAAAATAGCTGAGATGGCGCTTCTCCAGTCGTTGAATGGTGGGTATTCCTGTAAGCTAGCAAGAACATTGCACTTTTCATGGTTGATTTGAAACTCTGTACACAACGCTCGGCTAGACCATTGCTAGCAGTATGGTATTGAGCTGATGTCAGATGTTTGATCCCATTTCTCTTGAGGAACATCTCAAACTCTTCAGATTTAAAATGTGGACCATTGTCACTCACTAACTGGGACGGCACGCCATATCTAGCAAATAAGTTCTGCAGTTTCTCAATGGTTTTCATTGAGGTTGTGGTGTCCATTTTCTCTACTTCCAACCATCTAGAATGAGCATCCACGACAATCAAAAACATACAGCCAAGGAAGGGCCCGGTGAAATCAATATGGATTTGCTGCCAAGGCGACGATGGTCATTCCCATGGATGTACAGGTGCTGTACTAGGTTCAGCCTGCATTAGCTGGTATGCGGAGCACGTCCTTGCGGTTTCTTCAATTTCCTTGTCGATCCCTGGCCACCAGATGTAGCTTCTAGCTAGGGCCTCCATCTTCACCACTCCTAGATGTCCTTAATGAAGTTCTACAAGCACTTGTGGACAAAGTTCTGGGGGCACTATGATGCTGATTCCCCACATCAAACAGCCTCAATGTACTGTTATCTCATCCCTGCGAGTGTAGAAGGGGTTGAGTACAGGAACGTGGCTGCTTAGCCATCCTTTTTAGTCACCATCTCATGTACTTGACTCAGTACAGGGTCCCTTTGGGTTGCTCTTCGAACGACATCAGCTGTGGCTGGTAATGGCTCAAACTGCATCATATTGAAAACAATCACTGGATCCACAACTTCTCCTGCCCTCTCTTCGGTTTTCAGTGGCAGCCGGGAAAGGCCATCTGCATTGCTATGCACTTTAGTGTTCTTGTAATTGATTTTGTAGTAATAGCCAGCCAGAAATAATGCATAGCGCTGAAGTCTGGCTGCTGTAACTACTGGAATGCTCTTGTGTGGATGAAAGATGGATGTTGGTGGCTGATGATCTGTAAACAGTGTGAAAGATCTGCCAAACAAATACACATGGAACGTCTTGACTCACCAGATTATCACCAAAGCTTCTTTGTCAATTTGCGCATACCCTTGCTCAGTTTTTGTGAGTGTCCTGGAAGCAAATGCAATGCATCACAAGCAAGCCTCAGTGGCAGACTGGGGTCATAATGTGTTAATACTTGCTCTGAGGTGATCATTTCTTTCAACTGTGGAATGTGGTTTCGCATTGTTCCGTCCATTTCCATTCATTTGACAGTTGTTCTCTAACACCTGGTTCAAAGGGTGCACTACTGTTGACAGATTGGGCAAGAATCTGTTGTAGTAATTGACTAGCCCAAGAACGACCTCATTTCAGCTACATTGCATGGGCGAGATGCTTTCAAAACTGCTTCCACTTTCTCTGGTGACGTGTGGAGACCGTGACTGTCAATAGCATGTCCACAGAAGATTATCTTCTCCTTGAAAAACTCACACTTTGTCTTGTTTACTCTTAACCCATGAACCTGCAACCGACATAGGAGCAAGGATTGCAATGTCGGTTAGTGCGTGGCCTTGGTGCAAGAGATCCTGAGTTTGCTTCCCGGATCTCGCATCCTTGTTTCGACTTCTTTCCTTCTGTGTAGCTAAGTAGCTTTAAATACCCGTAAAACAGAGCACTGATGGAGAGGGGGGGCGTAAAATGAGCGCACCGTCGACCTCAGGTTTGTCAGTTGAATTACTGTTACGAGTTATTGACGTTAAATATGGTTACTTTACTTTACTTTTACTTTTGACATAACACTTCTTCTAAGTTAGCAAGATGCTCTTCATCATTCTTTCCAGTGATGACGATATCATCAAGGATACAGCTTGGTCCAGACGTTGCTTCTAACACTTGATCAATGGTGCGCTGCCAGATAGCAGGTGCAGAGGTGATGCCAAACACTAGTCGGTTGTACTGAAACAGTCCCATATGGGTTTTGATAGTGAGGTATTTCTTTGAATCTTCTTCCATCTCTAATTGGTGATATGCTTGACGGAGGTCAATCTATGAGAATTTCTCCCCACCAGCTTGTAATCACGGCAAAGCCTGATGGAACCATCTTTCTTGGGGACAGGAACAATCGGTGTGGCCCATTCACTCAACTCCACTTTAGTGAGAATACCTTCATTCTGGAGTCTCCACAGTTCTTCCTCCACCTTCGGCTTTAATGCATAAGGCATTGGTCTTACTTTGAGGAAGCTTGCTTGGCTGTCTTCTTTAAGAGGTAACTTCGCTTTGGCTAAGAAAATGTGCCCAGTATCTTCAAAGGCATCTGAATACTTGGCTAGCATAACATCCAAACGCTCCACAGGACTTGACGTAGCTGGTGAAGCCTGCAGTGACTTGATAGAACACCAGTCTAGGCGTAGCCAATCTCTTCCCATTAGAACAAGTCCAGCAATTCTCTTTGGTTTTGGTAATCCATGATTACTTTAAGCACTTCCACTGGCATAATGTTTTCCCCAGTGTAGGTTTTCAAAAACAGTCCAGTTTTGTGCAAGGGAAGCCTGCTAAATTTCAGTTGGTAGAGGTCAAACAAGATGATCTACACAGCCGAACCTGTGTCCAGTTCCATCTTAAGGGGTTTACCATCAACATCCAAATTAACCCAGATAATTGTCATTGCTCTGTTTCCTCACATTGTGTACCTCGAAAGAGGCTAAGATGTCTTCATAAGCATCAACATCAACATCAACCTCAACAGCATGTACCTCAGAGTTTTGGGTTGCTTGTTTGGGCTTGCCTTGCTGTTTGGAACGACAAAATCTCCCTGGATATGGCCTTGTTTCCCACAGTGGTGGCAAGTCTGGCCCTTGTAGAAACAATAATGTGCCATGTGTGTTTCCACCACAGTGGTAGCAATAGGGGGTGGCCGCCGGTTTTGCTCATGTTGTTTTGTTGCTTTCAGTCAACTTGTCAATGTGAGGGACTGGGTTGAGCTCACTTTGTAATTCTGAAACATCGCGGATGGCAGTTTTCATTGCTACAGCAATGTCCACAGCTTTGGAGTACTTCAGGTTGGCTTCTGACAGCAATTGCTTTTGGATCTGCATATTCCGAAGTCCACAGACCAGTCTGTCTCATAGTGCTTCGTTTAGTTTTCTGCCAAAATTGCAGTGTCACAAGCTTCCTAAGCTCGGCCATGTAAGACAAAATGCTTTCTCCTTCATGTTAGTTTCTCTTGTAGAAACGAAATCTTTCCGTAATTTCCAAGGGTTTCGGGCTCAAATGCTCCCGTAGCGTAGTAGGTAACTATTTGTTGAAAGGACCTTGAAGCTGGCTTCTCCGGTGCAAGAAGATCCCTCAGCAGAGTGTAGGATTTCCCACCGATCAAGCTCAACAAGGTTGGCACTTTATGGTCATCATCGATGTCATTCGCCAAGAAAAATTGTTCTACTCGTTCCACATAGGTTTCCCACTTCTCTTTTGTGTCATCAAAACTCTCTATCTTCCCAATAGCAGTCATAATTTCTTGAATCCCATCCTCGTCGCCACTGTCATGTCTTTGATTCGAACGGCATGTCTTGGAATGACGCGTAAGTACGCATGTACAATGTGTATTGGGGTGCAGGGTGGCGCAGTGGTGAGAGCACTCGCCTCCCACCAATGTGGCCAGATCCGGCGTTATACGTGGGTTGAGTTTGTTGGTTCTCTATACTCTGCACCGAGAGGTTTTCCAGTTTCCCCTCTCCTCAAAAACCAACATTTGACTTGATTTGTGTTAATTGTTGATTTCCGTTTACAGTGTCCCCAATTAGTGCTCCAGCGCTAAAACGACAAGACAATAAAGTCACTTAGTCACTACATGCCACTACAACGACTGGATAGAGATTGACATTCTACCCAATACACTCACATCAACAGTAGTAGAGCTAACGAAAGCGCACTTTGCAAGGTTCGGGGTACCTGATCGCGTCATCACCGATAATGCGCCCAGTTTATCAGCACCGAGTACAATGTACAAGCAATTAGTTTCTGAGTATGGGTTCAAACACAAGACCTCCTCCCCATCTTACCCCTCATGGAAAAATACGCAGGAATTGAGTGCAGATCCGATTGGCTGCTGCTCCGCCTGCTGATGCAAAGACCTAAATGTCCCAGTACACTGGTAGCCAAACAGGACACTCGCATCTCCCGCTCAGCCGTTACGTCTGACAACTGGGTCGAGGCCTCCTCTTAATCAAGGGCTGCGATCACTCCAGGGGGAGCCCCCTAACCCTGAAACCAACCATCCCCAGCAAAGAACCCAAGTCAAAAAATCCAGCCCCAAAGTACAGCTTCAGCAGTCAACAAGCCAAATCAGATGCAGCAAAGTTCTTCAAGAGTGCGGGAATCATCTCAGTCCACAGAGAAATCGATCAGTAATGACCCACAGTGCAATCCAGCACCACTAAAGGAAGTGAGGACTCTCTCAGGCAGACTCGTGAGACCACCCACCCACCTGAATTTGCAGGAACAGATTGAGACTTTCTTGATTTGTGTGAAAAAGAAACACTCCTTTGGACACTTGAACATTGGATACAAAGTCTTTGTTATGGAAACTCTCTTAGGTGGGACTGTGAAAGTTTGTTTTCAAAAATTCAAACTTTGAGCTTTCTTGCTAGCCTGTTCATATTGAGATACTCTGTTATGATAAGTCTTTTTTTCTTTTGGAAAAAGGGGATGTTACATCGTACCCCCAGCATGCTTTGGGGTGTGTATAATAAACATGGCATCCATCTTGTGTGGGTAGACTTTGTGTGCTTCTAACTTAAGCACCCATTTGATTAGCGCTGACAAGAAGTCTAAGCACCCATTTTAAAATGGTTAGCTTTCAATAACTGTGAGTTATAGGATTAGCTTGCAGTCAGTCTGCACGTGTCAGACACTGCATTCCAGGTAAGGGATTGGCACGCATTGTGTAATCACTTATTGAAGTGTTTACTCTAAAACAACAGTTGTTTTGTTCATTGGGTTAAGAACATTGGTTCATGGTTATTGGAAGTGAAGCATTCTTTCAGTTGTCAATAACTGTGAGTTATAGGATTAGTTTGCAGTCAGTTTGCATGTGTCAGACACTGCATTCCAGGTGAGGGATTGGCACGCATTGTGTAATCACTTATTGAAGTGTTTACTCTAAAACAACAGTTGTTTTGTTCATTGGGTTAAGAATATTGGTCCATGGTTATTGGAAGTGAGGCATTCTTTCAGTTGTAGGATTAGGAGTTGATATTGGTATAAAATTGGCCACTGCAAAAAAATTTGAATGGTGATGTTTTGAGCGTTAGCCCTACCACAGAGCTAATTAAACCCTATTCCATCTTTCACTTAGTAGGACTACTTCTTGTAAGGGAAAAAAACGGTATATTCTTTAATGATTCCTTTGGCAATAGAACTTGTTTAATACAAGATTCATAAATATCTGTCTGTCAGATTTTCAATTAAAAAGAGCAGTATACAACTATGGGAAAGTAACTACATTACAATAACGATACAACGGTATTATTATTTTGTACTCTTACAATATTGATAAACTTCAATTTATCTTCAAAGGAAATTACTCATTTTGCAAAATGGCCTGTTTACAAGCTGATGTAAAGGAATTTCATGGGAATAATTAAAAGTAACGTAATTAAGTAGCACTGCACAGATCTAATCTTGCAGGAGAAAAAAGTGATACAATTGGTTTTTCAATGGGGTACAATGCATGGTGACCTAGCTTTACCATTCAGTTGATCACTATCACAGAGCGAAATGTTGGAGCTGCCATTGGTTCGTGGGCATTTTCTATGCATGGAATAAGCACATTTTGACAAGTGTGTTAACACCTTTCTAGCTGATTTCTGCATAATTTCACACTTGCGCCCTCTGTGAGAAATTCAATTACTTGGGACAAGGTTTGAAACAGTTCCCATTTTGGGACTACTTTCTTGATGGTCCCTGTGAAGAGTTTGCCGTTGCTGTAAGCTCATTTCTTTTGAATTACCATCTGATGTTCCAAGTTTGATCCTCGTTTTCTGAAAGGCCGAGTTGATTCTCTGTTTATGTTTGGCCTTCCTATAAAAATCATCTTCTGAATAAAACTTTATTTGTGAGTCTTTCCAGTTCCTGTATTTCTCTATAGAAATCAATTTCATTCGCGCTATTGCATTGGCATGACTCCACCATTTTATCACTGCTACATTTAACACATGTGGCCTGGTGTCCAAATGTGGATAAATCAAAGTTTGGACCGAGAGTGGCCCCGGATGAATAATAAAATATTTAATTATAAATTAATAATGTTGGGAATTTGCATGAGTTGCTTGTGTAGTCAAGTGGCAGCACCTAGTTTAAAAAAATCTACCTGCAACATACAGTGTACACTACTGTTAAAATAATAATTTAGCTAATTCGTATTAAGTACATTGAAAAAGTTCAAATCTAACGACTATTTCCCAAATCTAATGACTATTTCCACCTGGAGCAGGTTTACATGCAGCAAGGTTCTACATCCGGATCCCATTGGAAATTTGAGATCTTGGTTTTTGTGGAGAGGGGAGTTCTAACCAAGGACCCAGAGTAAAACGTCTTGGCACAGGGAAAAGAAACAACAATCTTAACCTACATTATGGCCTCTAGTGCGAGAACTGAACCTGGGACACATTGTTCAGCAAGTGCCGTCACCATTGCTCCATCTTTGCTTCAAAAAGACAGTATTATTAATTTTAATCAATAAATCTAATTTGATTGACTTTTGTTCATTCTGTTGTTTACAGAAAAGAGTCCAGGCAAAAATGTTTACACTTTGCATTGTGGTACAATCTGCATAATTATGGGAAACAAAGCATTAGGAAGCGCTTGGTAAAGTAAACCCTTCATGCTTTGAACCAATATCGACAGAGCCAGCAGTTTATTTCTTCCTATGCTTAAAGAAAAAAGTTGCCAGAGGGAGCTGGCAACTTTTTGTATGGATTACTTCTCAAAATTAAAGCATGCAGCCACAAATGAGGATAAAAATACAGGGCAATACTTGAAGTTCACTTCACAACCTAATGCAAAAATTTCAGCCTAAATTGAGCAAAACTGAAAAAAAAATGGCCGTAAGATCATTTAGCGTGGGAACACACCCAGCCTTTTACATGGTGTTCCTATCTTTTAAAGAACCCTGAGAGATGTAAACTTACGTGGAACAATTTACTGGTGCCTGTGCAACAATCACATATTGTTACCCATTAATAGTAACTCACATTAATTCTCTAATGTATTATTGCAATAATCATAATCATAGACCCATGTCTTACCAAATTAAGGATGTGTCGGACAAGTGATTTCACAAACGGATCACCGTGCTGCATATTAGAGTAAAGTGCAGATAACAAGGCACCTCCCTTCTTTCCTGAGGAGAGAGTTTATGAGAGACAAGTTAGCTTAAAATAGAACTAAAATTTCAATTTAATATGCAGTTGCACAGGTGTACATGTGGAGCTGCAGAAGTCCAAGGAAATCCAAGGAAATTTCATAAATAAATACAGTGACGATGACAATTTGGCTGTTGACTTAAACTCATGTACATGTACATGTAGAAGAACCCAGAAGGACACAAACACTTTTTGATCAAATCCAATACAGTCAAATTATAAGGGAATCTTTTATTAACATGTGAGTTTGCGCATAGAAGGTATCCTGTACTTACAAATTAACTTCAGAAGGTAAAAGAACATATGAAACTTAATTAAATCTCCAATTTTACTCCTTTTACAGTAGCTTTGATAAGGGTAACTTGACAGTTTTTCTTTTAATTAGAGCCCTGATAAGCCAGGACCAATAGGCTTGATTATTTACATGAACTCAAAAATGCTGATTATAAAAATATTGCAGTCATACAATTTCCCCAGGACAATTTTGGCAAGACTTAATTGCTTAATTTCTAATTTGATTGAAAGGTACTGCACATAGATGTCACAAGCAAATTGCATTGGTATGTTGGGAGACATTAGCCCTTAAAGTATCACATTCAAGTACCGGTAGATTAGAATTCAGGTCAGTGTGACGGTCTGAAAGAGAACTTCGTTCAATTTCGTTAAACACATGCAGAGATTTTATAAAACGCAGGTATTCTCTTGGGAATATTATAATCCGCTTTTGACTCGAAACATTCTGATAGTTAGCCAATAAGACATCTACAGTATTTACATAATTTATCTCATGCACATTTCAAGCTTGACGTGTAAATCTACGCTCACCAGGCTTAGAAAAGTTGAAGACCTCAAATGTCTAAAACTTCAAGTTTAGTCTACAATTTCCTAATCTTCCTCTTGTGTGGGTGTTTTGTATATTTTATTTGTAGTTTCCTCTTCGGCGGAATGATTCCACCTTTTGACCAATCATGAAATTGTTTACAGAGATCATATCAACCACAGATGCAACAGTCCAAAGTTAACCAATGAAAAGAGGTCTTTCTGATCAATTTCAATTAACACGTACATCCTCTGGTGTTTATTTTAAGCACAGCTATAACCTACCAGAATACAGCCCGGACCTTCGTCACAAACTTAAAATCGTACAATCGGTTTTTCAATTTGTTCAATTCCATGTATAGCGTCAAATTTTCTTCAATTATAGTCATTTATTTCAAACTGCAATTCACCTCCTTTGCTTGCACATTTTCTCATTGGTATGCTTGCTGTGATGGTCCGAAAGAGCACTTCATTTGATTTTGCTAAACACATGCAGAGATTTCATCAAGCGCAGATAAGAATATCTCGCTTTTGACTCAGAACATTCTAATAGTTAGACATCTACAGTATTTACATATCTCGTGTTGTAAATTCATGCTCACCAGGTTTGGAAAAGTCAAAGACCTCAAATGTCTAAAATTTCAAGTTTAGTGTACAATTTCCTAAACTTGTGTGTATGTTTTACTCGTAATTTTTGTATATTTTTTTTACAAGTGGTTTCCTCTTCGGCGGAATCATTCTGTTTTTCGACCAATCATCAAATTGTTTATGTGTGTATCTTTCGTCCTTCTGCCACGAAGTCTCAAAACAATTATGCTTGCTCTTTTCCTTTCATTTTCCTTTATAATGAAGTTTAAAACAACAAAAACCAGTGACACTGACCGGTTTGAATAAATGAATCTAGAATCTTAATCTTAGGGTGCTCTGCTCTCCTTTTCACAATGAACCGAACACATAAAAGGAATTATTCCTCGTTAAACAAAACGGCCATTGCGTGAAAGTAATACTTTTCCAAACGGTGGCGACTATTTAAAAAATACTCCAGAAAGAACATCAGCAATCGGACAAATCAAAGTGGCATATACATAAGTAAAACAAATGCATTAAATTTACTCTACATACATGCAAAGGCTTTGGCCAAAAACTTATTCTGTTTATATTAAAATTAATTGACAATTAACTATATAAACACTTATATACTGAAATTCAATTTAGCCGTAAAGTAACGGCTAAGTTTGTCATCTGTAATATACAAGGCCCCTTATTTAGCCGAAAATTAACGGCTAAGTTTGTCCTCTGTAATATGCAAGCCTTGAAGAAAGTGGTGGTTGCAGAACAGTACCCATGTGATTGTATGTGGGAGCTCTGGCACCTACATGTTATCAACAAGTTCCATTCTAGTGAATTCCCAAACCTTGTCACACTTGCTCAGGTTGCCCTAACATCTACTGTACACACTGCCGGCTGTGAAAGGGTCCGGCTTTTCAGTTCAAAATAACATCTTGACTCCATTGAGAAATCGTCTAACAGTTGATGTCCAGCACAAATTGATCAGAGTCAAGCTTGGCCCAGAGAGACTTAAATTTAATTTTGATGATGCACCTGGAAAAATGCTGCAAAGGGTAGGACAGGCGGATCTATGAGCTCAGATTTAAGAATTAGATTTTGAGATGCCCCCAGCTCAAAGTTGTTCATGATTTGTATGTCAAAGACTGAAAGTAACTAATAAAATACAAACCTCATTTAATTGTATGTGTTATTCATACATGTAGGTACAACTCATATAATGAGGAGTGTGGGACTTGCTGGATTTTGGCTGTGTGAGTCCCTGGACTCACTACCACCTTTTTCTAGATGGATCACTGCAAGGCCCCTTATTTAGCCGTAAATTAACGGCTAAGTTTGTCATCTGTAATATGCAAGGCCCCTTATTTAGCCATAAATCAACGGCTAAGTTTTTCGTCTGTAATATACAAAATAAATAACAAACCACCCCGTTTTCCATGGCTTTAATTCACGGTTGTTACAAAGCGTTGCTGAAAGCCCTGCTTGAAAATAAGCGTGGCAGCGCCATTCGTCACATTTTGCACATGCAGCCAAACTCAACTAAAAACAAATTCAGTTCTGTGTATCCTAGACAAAATGATCGCAAGCGAGCGGTTCCTGCTGTGCAGTATTTTTGCTCACAAGTCCTGAAGAAGTGAAGAAGCAGTCTCTACAATGCATAATTTTTGTAAAGCTGACATCTGCCGAATCTCTGGTATCTACAGCTGTAGCCATAGACTGTGGCAGAGAAGCAACGTTTTATTTACCTTGTTGTATAATTTAGGGTTAACTGATCATGCACTTCTCTGATGTTTTGAGAAACACAAAATAACAGGAAGTGCAAAACAGAATGGGTACATTCGGTGAATAAAGGGAATATATCCTCCGTTAAAGAAGAGGGTTACTGATATTGAACGCACTATTAAGGTCGTCATAAGATAGTGAACAAGCTTTTACATTACATACATTTGCTCATAATGCTGCACACCAAGCAAGAAAATTTCAAAAAACAACATTTTGTGATATCTTTGTCTTTTTGTCAGATATTTAAAACTGAGCTTTCCAGAGGAGTATAGACCGAATGCATAAATGGCGGGCAAAAAAATATTCTTTTGTTTATGTGATAATAAGACTCACTAGCCTCGCTCTCAAGCAACATTTCTTTTGTATTTTGTCCATGCAAACGAGGCTAGTGAGGCTAATTAGCACATAAACACAAGAATACTTTTTTGGCCGCCATTTATGCATTCGGTCTATTGTAGTTTGGTTTGGCTTGGTTTATCGTCCCTGTGGGTTGCGTTTTCGGCGAGTAGTTTAATTAATTCACTTACACATTAACTCGATTAGATTGGGGTATCCTTTTTTTCACTGAAAAAAAAAATTGAAACGCAAATACTGCATGATAAGCGCTTATTGATCGTAATAATATACTGAGTTGGTGATACTTGAGTTCAGTGGAGAAATCATTCAGTGGTGTGGTAAATTGGTAAAAAACCTCCATTACCGAGAAGAGTTACCTATAGCCGCAATGTTGAGTATCAAGTTTCAGAAATCTGACCAGAAGGTATCGTCCAGTTTTCCAAGAGGAACCATGTCAGATCAGTTAATATCGGTAAGGCAGGTTAATTTTCCCTACAAATATCCGGCAATGATCAAACCACTGTTTTTCATCAGTGTTCAAACATGAAACAGTTTTTTCTTTTGGGGTTCATGAATTTTTATCATCACGCAGCTTACGTTCTCAGACAAGCAAGTGGGTTCCTTCTTGGAAGAAATGGGGGCGTATATCGAAGGGCAATTGGCCCTACTAGATATTGTGAGTAGATTTCTCTTGAATGTGTACATGTATTTATACTTTGACATGATAACATAATATCTCACGCAATTGTGGAGGGGGGGGGGGGGGGGGGTGAGTTCTTTTTATAAAATGGATTATTTTTAAGCTAATGCTCTATTCTAAGCAATTTTTATAATCGATGTACTCAATCCTTTCTATTTTGAACCTACATTTAGGCCAGACCACAGATGGTAAGTGGTGATTAATAAATTGTCCCCAAGTTTTAGTTTCAGCCATTTGGTATGGTGGCGACTTACTGACTGTTACCTGTCAACTTGTAAGGGACTATGTGGTGGTCATGGCAGTGGATTTCATAAGACAACAGCCAGCCACCACGGACAGCCTGATTGCGAACCAGGCATCGACAAACACCTCAGAAACGCCTTCTAGTACAACAGTTAACTTTCCATTATATTGCTCGTGGCTTTACATGTCAGACACATTATTTCAATTTTCATCTCTCTATTGGGTGAGCACTCAATATAGCCCTGTAGAGACATTTTACTAGACATTTTGTCGACATCAATGAACGATAAGCTTTTTAGCATTATGCTCAAAACATGCCCATTGTGCTCGCATAATGCTAGATGCTCTAACGACTAGCATCACCAAAAAATTGCTCCCACTGTTAGAAAAGAAAGAAAACATCCAACCGGTAAGAAAAAATTTCTCCTTGACGAGTAACTGGTTGACCACATCAGACTTGTAGAGGAAGCTGTAGAGTATAACAGTATTACTATAAGTGACCCTGCAAATGAAGACAAGCCTATCATACAGCAATCTCCATGATCAAGCCAGGTGAAATAAGGATTCGTCATGATTTATCTTTCTGACTTTCCGAAGCTCACACCCACGATCATCAAATGACACCACTAACCAGTGTTACATGTACTTTTCTATAGGCTAAACTGGTAAAAGAAGCAAAACAATCAAGCAGAGGAAAGAAGCCCGCCCATCAAAAAGGAGCACAACGAAATAATTAAGACAGAAGGAAAGGGAATTTTTAAAGAGTCTAACTAATCAAGAACTTGTCAATGTGTTTTAGTGTGTGGGTGTGTGTGTGTGTATGTGTGACTGCCTTCGAAAAGGCGGCGTCCTTAAAACTGGTGTGCGACAAATGCAAAAAACAGGCCTTTACATTTACTTATCGGACAATCTTTTATCCCCAAAATAAAGTGAAAAGAACCAATAACTGCATTGCTGTACATTTGTTTTAACGCAAACTTCATGAAACCGGTGTTCCCGTGACATATTCCACTTTGCCGGGCTCAGACTTTTCATTGTCTCATAAATTAATTCAGTTGACAGTGTCAACAATTCTGAGATGGCATGCCTAGAAACCGGATCTAGTTGTTGCTGTAAATAACGGCAAATTAAATTCCAAGCAACTTCAAAACCTTTAGGGAAGGACTAGTAAAGGTTGTAAAAACTTCATTTACATCGCAAATATGACAACATAAAACACAAATCAATCCTACAATAATGCATTTCTTGAAAGAGGCGTAAGACAGCATCTCAGCTGCCTTTCTCTGCAATCGCCCAGTAAATCAAAAAGGAGAAATTTCTCCTCAGGCAATAACAGACCATCGATTAGTGACATTGCGCCACTTTAAGGTGTATGTGACGTACCAGAAAACAGAATGCACCCAAGGATGCTATGAAGCGCGGCACGAATATTTTTGTCCTCAAAATACTGCAAAGAGGTCTGAATAGGAGCTTCCTGTTTGTCATTGTCAGAGTGTATAAAATATGGTAAGGTTTAGTGTTCTCCACCGGGCTGTGTTACCAACTGGCTGTGTATAAATATATCATATTACATGGCTTTTTATATCATACATTTTCGCACTGCATTTCACACCAGCGTGAACAGTACACCCTGTCAGGCCCTCAATCTTTGCACCATGATTCAGGCAAATCAGGTTGCACTGAACGATTTAGTACAGGATTTTCGATGCATGTATTTTAAGCACCAAAAGAACTCGAAGGGCCCCAAATTAACAGCAACCTAGTGTAAACTGTAGTAGCTGCTGAAACAACAGTTACCTCGCAAACGCCACAAGATGAAACATAAAGGAAGCCTACCTACCTCAAATGAGCAGAGGATTGTGGTAGGAAAAGCAGGAAAAAGTGACTCAGGTAAGTAACAACCACCCTTTAAAAGCCTACTATACTTACATGTAAGACTGTTTTTTTAAAAGACAGTGTCTCCGGCGAATTCATAGGGTTGTTGGAAACAATCAAACATAAACACACACACAAGAGAAGATGAACCTTTGAGCTGTTTGACCTTCCCCGACCTGGTGAGAGGAAATTTCTGCTTGATATGTACACATCAGATACCAGTTGGTTATAAAGTAGATGTCAGTGAGAAAATCTTTATGCCAACATAGCAAGCAAGAAGTTTCGAGTGAAAACGATGAAAACCACTGCGTTCATTTAACATCATTCAATATCATCATGTAACCCTCTTTGTGTCACATAAAATGCTACTTTGGGCCATCACATCCCGTGAATACACCAGACAAAGTAAGTGAGAAGAATTTGCAAATTGAGTTTGGAATTTGTTTGAAAATTTGACCAAAATTAGACGACACGGATAGGTCCGGATCGAACAAATTGAAACCATACGATAGGACATATGAAAAGGTTATGAGTGACTTCGAAATTCTATGAGAGGATGTGACGAATTTGCCAGTGCTCTGTTTTCGGGTAGGTTGGACTGTGTGTAAAATGAACATCCGAGGAAGTGTTAATTGAATAGATAAGAAAGACTTCTTACGTACTGTTACGTACTGTTCTGTTGTTGATATGATCTCGGTAAACAATTTGATGATTGGTTGAAAAGCAGAATCATTCCGCCTTAGAGGAAACTACAAATAAAATATACAAAAATTACGAGTAAAACACACACACAAAAGTGGAAGTTTAGCAAATTGTACACTAAACTTGAAATTTTAGACATTTGAGGTCTTTGACTTTTCCAAACCTGTTAATTACACAAGCTTGACATGTACACGAGATACATAAATACTGTAGATGTCTCATCGGCTAACTATCGGAATGTTTCATATTATATTCCCAAGAGAATATCTGCATTTGATGAAATTTCTGCATGTGTTTTTAGCACAATAGAATAAAGCGCTCTTTCGGACCATCACAGCAAGCACACCAGGTAAGAAAATGTGCAAGCAAAGGAAATGAATTGCAGTTTGAAATAAATGACTGTAATCGAACAAAATTCGACGGTACACATGGAATTGAACAAATTGAAAACCCGATTGTACGATTTTAAGTTCGTGACGATCAAGGCCCTGGCTGTATTCTCGTAGGTTATGGCTGTGCTTAAAATAAACACCAGAGGATGTATGTGCCAATTGAAATTGATCAGAAAGACCTCTTTTCATTGGTTAACTTGCAGACTGTTCCGTCTGTGGTTGATATGATCTCTGTAAACAATTTCATGGTTGGTCAAAAGGCGGAATCATTCTGTCAGGAAAACCACAATTGAAATAGACCCTCCTGATTGGTTTACAAGCCGAATATTTCGTAAAAAATAATCACATTCAAAAGTACAGATTTAAATGGAGATCTGTTTTGGGCAAAGCCACCGTAAAATTAATATTAATTTTTACTGTCTTTCTTTATCTTGCTCTCAAAACTCTCAAATCGTATTCAGCAGCTCCCCAAACCACAAACATTCAAACTGTCGCTGAAAAGCCCCGAAAGGGGAGTGTCAGTAACATACAGTACTGTGCAAAAAGAATGCAAACAAATTTCGCTACTTTTCGGCGAAATATAACGACATTTCGGGCGAAACGAATTTTCGTGCGAACTTCGTCGAATTTTCGAAATGCCTATTGTTTCAGTAAAACCGAAAACTTGTGTAACTTTCGCAACGGACGCGTAAAATTTAGAGCAAAATTTCGTTGCAACATGGCGAAATTTCGAGAGCTTATCGAAAATTCTCAGTGAGCATTTGCCTTTTACATTTAAGTTAACGTTCGAAAAAAGGCCCATCAAAGCCTTCATAAGTGATCACCCCAGGAATTTGCGAGAGCCAATTCTTGTAAGTGACCAAAATTATAAACAATAGAGGGTGGTCGCTAACAAGAGCTTTCAGCGAAAGTCTCTGGGATTTTCAAATTATTATTGATGGTAGAAAAGATTATGTTCGGGAATGCACCTATTAAAAGCTGGATACTTCTTTCTTCATTTACGGGTATGGTCGCTTATGAGAGCTTTAAATTAGAGTTGAAGTGACATTTTACTGGGGTTTTACTTTGGTGGTCGTAACTTGACCTGGTCACTCACTGAGAGCTTCAACTGTAGTTGTTGAATAATTTTTAGTCATGGTTATTACCTGGACCAATATTCGATTTCTCACGATTTTTTTCCGCAACTTTTTCAGCTCTCGCGCCGCCAGTTTAAGGGAGGCTACGTACTTGCGATTTTCATCGCACGCTGGCAACGCGACAAAATTTGAAAAAATCACATCACCGCTGCTAGCAAAAAACCGCTCATGTGGCCGCGGCTTAAAACTTTGACACGCTCATTATTTACATGTATTACCCGCCTACAATATCTCAATTTGTTGAATGGTAAGCGATTTTATTTTTTCTTTGCGTGATACTTGCGTGACTTGAAAACCAAGAATTGGCTTTTAGGGCATGTAATCAAATCCGAAATGGCGTCGGTCAACAACGACAATTCGAATGCATTTCTTGACTTTACTGATGCCTTAGACATCATACATGTATTATGACAGTTCCAGAACCAGATTTCAACCTAGAGGTTAACACCACTGATCAGGATTTGGCAGGAGTGATCATTTATCTAAGTGGAGATAAAGGACTTGATGTGAGAAGAAAAGTGACCTTGTAAGCGTCGAAGTTAACTTTGAAGTTTGACTTCTTAATTCTAATCAATCAAAACGACAAGGGAGGGCATTACACTGTTATATCTTTTTATTGACAATTGAGTAAAGGAAAGGAAATCACTTGAAATGCATCTTTAAACAAAATATACCCTTACGGAGCTCAAGAATGGAACGTCACTTGGATAAATAAGACGGGGTGAAAATCATAAAAGCGAGGAGTAATGGACTTCGACAACAACTATCGCCTGTCGACCCAAAATTGAAGTGAGCTGAATTTCTAATATTTTACCAAGTGTGCTGTTATGTAGAACACTGAAACCAAATGGAAAATTCTCTGGTAACTTATGGGTTCAACAAAGACAGAGAAGGAATCGAACACCTTAAGTGTATCAGTGATCTCTGTTCTCTGCACATGCAGTCTTCAGATAAAATTAATATGAAATGTGACAGCTAAGAATTTTTTGAAAGAAAGATTGACTCTAATAGCAAATATGTTGTTTGTTTCAAAAAATCTTTCGCTGGAAAAGGTGGCCTTTATGACATCATGTTTTGTAATGTGTGACCTTACAATGTAACTGCATGGTTAGTTTTTATGGCAATAGTAAAGCATTTTGTCAAAATGAGGTTGGCGTCTTTCTGTTGTGTTAACTTAATTAATATACCATGCCTCGTGATTTCCACTCTCAAAATTACCTCCAGAACCTACTTTTTGCATAGAATAAGCTTTTAGAATGATGTTCACGTCTTCTGTGGTGATACTTGACGATTCGGGAACATTTTGCGAAAAAATATTTATAACCATGCAGTCACACGCACAACTTGATCGCCCAAACTTGCCCGATTATGCCTAACATCCACTTGGCCTTTTGACATCCCATTGAAAAAAAGTCATAAAATATTTGCAGACCGGTCGATTTCCCTGAAAGGGTGATTGCTAACGAATAGAGAAAGATTTTCACAATAACTAAAAGTTCCTGTGTTAAGCATGGAAATTCAACGAAGCAGTAAATGCGACTAAATTTGTTGCGTGCGTTGCTATTTTTGTGTTTTCACAGATTTTGACAGAGAATAAATATCTACGGAATATGGATAGATCGTTAACAATTCTTTATTTTTAGCAGTTATTTGAACATAAAAGATGGAATGCTTGACAAGAAATAATATTTTTGTTGATATTTGAGAGAAGAAAAATTTCGCCGGAATCTGAGGAAGCGGTGAAAATGAGTTGACAAATTTGCATATGTGCATTGAAATGTGATACGCTAGGAGACAGGAATTTTATTTCTCAGACAAATTTTGTCATTGTAGTGTAAAATGAAGTTTATTTGGTAAGGCAACAATATTTCTTTAACTTCCTGGTTAATCCAATTTATCGCTACCACTTACTAATGCGAAGATTGTTTACATGAAACTCACGCTTTTTGCGAGTTTTGAGTGTATGAAATTACATCATTTGCGTGACAATATACACAAAAACATTCAGATAGTAACAAACTTCATATTTATTAACCATTTCTCCTGCTTTTGTGCTTGTCAGCATTGTGATTTGCGATGATTCGCAAGTCTGTTTTTGTATCGCATAGATGTTCCGCTCATCCTCGGTGTAAAAACCTGTGAAACTCACAGGTGACGTAACACAAAGGAAAACAAAAGAGTAAAAAAACATGAAACAATAACGTAACAGTGCTGGAAATAACAGTCGGTCATCGGACATTGTCCGACCAAATTTTGAAAATGTCCGGCCAACTTCACATTATGATCGGACACGATGACCGAACATGTCACCAGCACATCTTGAGTTCTCTTCTTCAAGGTGTTGTCAGTCAATAAATTATGTCCGGTCCAATTTGTCAAATGTCCGACCAAAAGGAAGATTTGAAAGGACATATGTCCTCTGAAAAAAGAAAAATTATTTCCAGCACTGACGTTACCCTACCACGAGCTAACAAAACAAAGAAAAATTTTCACAGGTTTTTACACCAAGGTAAACCCAGATGTTCATATTTTCAATTACATGGCCGCTCAACCTCGCGATTGTGTAAATAGTTCACCCTGAAGACACAATAGATACGTTTCTCAGGAACCCAACAAAGAAGGCTTCCTGACCCGACAGATGAAATGTAAATATTCAGTTAAATATTACAACAAAATTAAAAAATAGGCACACAATGTGTGCGTGTGTCACGGCAGAACTCTTTTTCGGCTCGTCTTTGTTATCGTAATTGATAGTCTCAAATGGCCTTCGGCAGTACCCACAGGGAATTTGTTAACAGGTCACGACATACATACAGTATTGTGAAAAAGTAATGAGAGCAAAATGCGCGAATTTCGTTCTTTGTCCTTGTGAACTTTCGACGAAATTTCGCTCGAAAATTCAAGTGAAGTTTCGTGATGTTTCCAGCGTAATTTCGCTAAAACAAAAAGAGAAAATTCGCCGCATTTTCGAGACCAGCGCGAAAATTCGCTCTTAAAACAGAGAAAATTCGCCGCATTTTCGAGACCAGCGCGAAAAACCAAAAGCGTAATTTCGCTTGTTGTACGCGAAATTTCGTGGTGTGGTTTGTAAAGATCGATCACATATCGATCGGCTATTCAGTTTTGTAAACAACTGCAGTCACTTTGACAGCACTTTGATGATCAGTACATGTATTTTGGAAATAGTTCAGTAGTTGTGTCCGTTTCAATTCTCTACAAAATTCGCCCTTTGTAATGTGTTTTACTCATCTTTCTCGGCAGAGAAGACTCGACAAAACAGATGCAATTTCAATCCTTTGGTTGTGAGGACAAACTGTTGTCAACAATGCAAAGCCTGTAAATATAAAGGAGCCGGCGAGTGTTATCTTGTAATGGTTCCTGGGTCTACATTTGTATTACACCAGAAGTGTTTATTGACATGTCTTATACGTATGAAAAGCTTACTTACCAATTTTCAGGATAACTTTTAACTTTTTGGCAGGCGCCGGCAAGTCATCGCAGTGAAAAGAACATGATTCAATGGTTCCATTTCCATTTGATGAGAAACTTTGAATTCAGCGGTAAAAGACTTTAAATACATAGCTTAAAAGCCTTGCGTGATTGCAGCTTCTTTGTTATTATTTTTTTTTGACCAGGGAAGAGCACTGTACGATACCTTTCGACTTTCATTCCACACATGTGCGAGTTGTCAGTGAATGCGAATTTTCGCTCGAAATTTCGGAACGAATTATCGGTCAAAGCGAATTTTCGCTCGAAATTTCGGAACGAATTTTCGGTCAAAGCGAATTTTCGCTCGCAATTTCGGAACGAATTTTCCGTCAAAGCGAATTTTCGCTGGAAAATTCGCGTCAACTTAAATAATAGGCATTGCGAAAATTCGGCGAATTTTCTGCGAACTTTCGCGCTGGACAAAAATTCGCCATTTTTCATCGAAAAGCCCCGAAATTCGCGAATTTCGTCGAATTACATTCTCATTACTTTTTCACAATACTGTACATCTTTATTTAACAATGCAGGTTAAATGTGAATTGGCAACACCGAAGTCCTGATGTGGACCTGCCTAACTACAGTTAATTAAATACAATCACATTAAAATCTAAAAATAAAATTAGGAAAACAAAGTGTAAGTTTCTTCTTAATTACAATAATAATTAGATAAATTAAAGACAAAACATAAATAATAAATTCGTATCTAAAAGTATAAAAAGTCATTATTAATTTTCATTGAAACACAGCAGGAACCTCTGGCAAAATTTATGCTATTCAGAAGATGCTTGTTCGCCTTAAGTCCAATCTTCAACGATCTTAAGTTTGCACATTCCTTGACATGATGTGGAAGAAGATTCCATGCCAAGGCAGCCCTGTGTTTATTAGAAGGCCTTGGTCTTGGCACTTCTAAATTTAGAGAATTCCTTAAGCTGTAATTTATTTTTGCCTTATAAATTAAAATGTTTAGATCCTCCGTATTTAAACTATGATAAGATTGATACATGTAGGTCTGAGAACCAGCAGTCTCTTAACATAATACAAAAAAATGGGATTCCATTGCCTCAATTTCTTGATCTCATCAGTTGAAGTGGTTATAGGTAGCTTACAAACAACCCTAATTGCTCTCATATGAATACGTTCAATATCCTCCATAAGTGACGGGAAAACAGAGCCCCAAACAACATTATATACAACACAAGGAATAATTGAGTTAAAATAAATATATTCCAAGGAGACGTGGAGTGCGAGTGTAGAGTAGCTCGTAACAGTTTTTCTCTTTTCTCATGAGGTGCATTTTGGGGAAAGACTTGGTGAATCAATCACATTTCATCCAGAAATAAAGATATGAGTCTATTAATTGGTTAGAAGGCCAGAGGGTATCAAGATTGGGGTTGCCATGGCTATGTAAACGGTCTCTTCAGTAGGGCACGAAAAGAAACAATTTTCTTTTTTAATTACATGGTGAATTGTTATTTTTTTACAGCGTAGTCAACACTTATACTAAAAACAAAAAGAAGTTACAGCGTGGAAGTCGAAATGTAGCTGCCAGGAATCTCAAAATTCTTACATTTTTACATGGTAAGACAGGCATTTGGGCATGTGTGACAGCTGTCAGTGCACACATACTTTTTTTCATCATCAGACGCGAAAAGTATGGTGTGTGTGTGTGTCTTATGGGCAATGCCAGACAAACCCCGGTTTAAGGACAATGGGACACCGACTCATGGTTAACTGTCTGAGTATGAGAAGTTACAATTAATGCTCTGAAGTGTTATGTGGGAGCTACGTAATGCAGTGAATGTGGTGAAGAACTGAAAGGGGGGATACAAACAATATAAACAATTTTTATTCTTCAACATCAAATGTTAACTGACAATAGTTGCAAGATCATGTTAGGAATATTTTAGAAACACTGTAAGGAATCGCAGCAAACACAAGGGGGGGAATGCCAATGAAAACGGTTTGCAAATTAACTGAGAGAAAAAACGTGTAAACGACGAGTTAGCAAGTTCAGATGTAGAAACCTTTCTTGACACAAAATTGCACTTGTACTGCTCTTAATGTAGGCAGTAATGTACTTAATTAAACCCTCTTTACTGAAAAAATGATTTTGATGATTTAATCAAGAATAAGAAATTGACAGCAAACGAGGGAACAATGCTAACGAACCAATTTGACAAATTGAAAGCGAACGTGTGAATGACAAGTTAGAAAGTTATGTGAAAAACTTTAGGCGAAAAAATCGCGCTTGCACTGAGTTCACAGCTTTTAGAGCCTATCAACACGACACAATTGTAAAATTCTCGAAAAGTGTGCCAGTTAACGCTTCTGGGTAGAAAGAAAAACATGATGAAAAATGCGGCTTACCACATACACGATGATCCCATCAAAAATGGCGACGTAGACTGAAACATGCGCCACGATTCCGACCAGATTCCGACAAGAGGACGAACTTTCCAAAACTGTACATCGGGTCGACCCGAAATTCCTGATGCTACTCGGTTTCCAATTGCTGATCAGTCTACTGATTGCTTCAAACGCGCAAAAAAGCGACAAATCGATGTCCACATATGGAAATTGACGTCCAATCGGGGACCCGATTGCTGCTAACAAGACCAATCAGGAAAGTATTGTCCTGACAATAGTGTCACGGCAAGCCGTGACACAAAAACCAAAGACGGAAGTTTCTTGGCTAAAAAGTACATTGTTTTACTCTGAAAACAACAAACAATTAACATTCTTTCCCGTAGTTCATTCAGTTGACACAAGGTGATCACATGCACCTTTACTCAAGAGCGTGTTTTGTTATCTTTAAACTGAATTTATTACCAAAGCTTAAAATGGAACAGGACATTACAAAATAATTAAAGGTGTGAACGTGTGAGCCAAAGGGCCTCTGCTGGCGTGACACGTGGGTGACCCTCAAATGGTCTTAATGACCCCCCACTTGAAAAAATTAACTGGAACCCTGCAGTTCAATACCTGCACCCAATTTAGTGCCTTCTGTTTTTGTGTAACACGTACCACAGGCAACCCAGTGTACACTTTTATAGAGCGTCTTGTTAAAATGCGAAACACTAACCGACACTTTTACGGAATTTCAGTTTCAAGATTAGAATATTTCAATTAGGTTCTTGAATTTTCGTTTCAGTACGTACGAACTCCAACCGAAATTTTGCTGTTAGATTAGCGAGTTTGCATCCTGTATTCGAACTTTCGTGCGGCTCAGCGAAATTTCTTTGAAATTTCGGCCAAAAAATCACACTTCTTCCCACGAAATTTTGATGAAATTTTGCTGAAATTTCGAGAGAACAATAACCGAATTTCGTCGAAATTCGTTTGCATTCTTTTTGCACAGTACTGTCTTGCATTATTGTATAGTAAACTGTGTCAAATTTCTATGGCGTGGATAGTGAAATGCTATCAAATGAGAAATCAATCTTTGAAAACTTTGACTGCCGGGAGCCATGCCAGAGAAATAACGCAGATGTGATGGTAAAGACCATGCAGAATGACATGCACAGGGTTTTTGACATATTCTGGTGTCAAAGAAATCATTCTTCATACTGAATTTAGAGCTTAAATGAGTACACTTTCTTTTGGTAGTTTCGAAATGTTGACTTTGATTCACCAAATATATTTGTAACTACTTTCATCGCCACATGCTCGCACATCAATTAACGTGACATCACAAAAGAATCATCTTATTGCATTAGGTGTAGATAAATAAAACTGTTTTAATGGTATAAAAAATAAATGAACTAATTTTTACAGTGTTTCACCTTTGCATGCATCAACTAGTGCAGCAAGAGTCTGTAGTCTTATCAAAGGATCAAAGGTCCACACCATCAGTCGGCGCAGAGTCAAACTTCCACTTGCTCCCTCGCCCACAAATCCAGCATCCCCCAGTTGCTGTTGCCCTTCCAGGACAGCTAATAGTCTGTAGTACTCTGTAAGCTCCTGTTGCAGTGCAGCACAAAAGCTTTGCCCTACCAACCCCATGGCTTTGTCTCCTGCAAGAAGAGAGTACAAACTCAATTATCTCAGAAACAGACATCCCCTTAAGTGTTTTTCTACCCATGACCTTCTTATCATGAACACACACTTCTTCCTTTACGTTTTATGGCAAAAAAAATGCCTACATGTATTTACAGTTTCTGTTGCAAGAGACAAACTTTCAATCTTGCATGCGGGGAAATTTGAAAAAGTGTGTATTATGGTCCTTTAAGGCCAGTTTAGTTACATGTACAGTACACACTGTATGCATCGGTTGAAGTGCTACTTGACCAAAAATTCAATTCTTCTTTTTCTTCGGATTTCAAAAACTGTGTTAACTAAACACTCATTGGTGACCCAAGTTTTAAGCCTTGATTCCAAAAGCCACCTGTTTATTTAAACTAACTTCTTGAGAGACCTGGATCAAGGAGAAAATTACATCAAAGACTCACTAAGTTTAAGAATGCAATGCATGTATAAACCGCTGAATTAATATGCAGAACTAGAGTTTTGGGCTTTCAGACTTTGTAAACCCGTGTTTTGCATATTTTATTATCATATAATAAGCTGCCTTTACACGTTGAGATTTTAAGCTACAGTGTAGTGAGTAAATGATGTCACTTTTCCCTAGATCCACCCCTCCATGATCCAATGGGTCCATTTTGAAGGCGCTTAATGGCACACCATGAAATCCAGAACATAAGCTGGTGACGTCCATCGTTCAACAATTGTTGATCAACAAATGTTGCAGCTCATGTACAACAAATGTTGAAAGTGTGTCATGCAGTGTTGAATGTCGAAATAGACTCTTCAACATGTTGAACAATGTTAAACAAAATGGAGATGAGTTCTATTCCATGACTCAACAAGTTGCTGCTTGTTGAATGGCACGAACCAATCGTTTTGCAGTCTTGCATTCACATGTGTTCAAAAAAACTTAATGCACTTTTCAACATTTCTCGGCCCTAACATCTAAGCTAACATCTAATTTGACCTTTTGCTGTTTTTAGGGTGAGAAATGTTGAAAAATACACACCCAGTGATCATTTAAAGCCAAAAGGTGCTTGTATGAATAGAAAAGAAAGAGTTATTATGTTCTTTGTACAGTATTTTTCTATACACCCCGTACCTAAATATCTGTTGACTGCTCACTGTAACACAACCCACCATTTTCACAATCCTTCCAAACCTTCATCACACTACCTTTACACTGGTGCAATTCTCTAATGAAATTCAATGAACCTAGCTCGCCTCGAGACCAATTATCAAGAAATTCTTTTCTCAGACAATCCTGGTCAAAAGTGTTGGGACAATGTCCGCTTTTGCCCCATTACAATGTTGATTTTTCACGGTCTCCAAAATCAAGATTCGTTCACCGATCGCTCGCATGTTACTTTCAACATTGTCTGACGGAAACGGTGCTCGAAAAAGGCAGCGAAAGAAGAACACGCTTTGCTCATATAACGATGGAAGCATGTACAGTAAATTCTCTACTTTTGGCCCAAAATTTGTGTCCCGAAGTATGGGGCACACCACTAGTCAATATTGCTTACTTATAGACTTTTTATGTGATCAAGTTAACTTTTTATGTGGTCTCTTTGAAATTTTACGCGGTCAACCTGACTTTTTACTTGGTCAACTGTTGACTTTTTATATGGTCAACCTAACTTTTTTATTAACCATTACCATGGATACCAATAGCCGCAGCGCAGGCTGTTCAATGTGATGGCCGAACCCTCAGAATGCAACACTGTTGTTCACACCTAAGAACAAAAGAAACGTTGGATGATGTTGAAGACGATGTTTGATGGAAATCAAACTCCGTTCAACAACTAAATTCCAACACCATACAACATGGTGGACAAACGAGTGCAACATGTTCGATTCAACAATGTTGGATGATGTACGTCATACACTGACCTGTTCAGTGGACCCGTTTGGCCAGGCCTTAACGGCAAGAAACATAATAGTGGACAAAAAGAAAAAAAAAAAGAACTCTACCCTTTGAAGTCCCCACACAGTATCACCAGTCCCCCAGTTCACGGTTTCTTTTTTAAGGATAATATGTAATGATGATGGTGATGATGATGATGATGATGATGATGATGATGCTATAACAGAGTTTGCGACGTCTTGCCCTTTGATTGTACTGTAAACCCCCTGTTTGTTTTGTGTCGGCAGATGGATAAAATAAACAGCTAACTACTGCATTTTCCTTCACATTTATTTATTGAAATGTCCTTCGAAAGTAGTCGGAAATGGCATTTCCGAGACCCTAAATTTCAAAATTTTCTTGGGAAGCATGCCCCCACAACCCGCTACTTTGGAGCGCCTTTGGCGCTCGAAACCTTCTTTGTGCGCGTACACCTTCAAAATCTCATGCTATGCCCCTGATGATGTTGCAAGACTCCTTCAAGCAAGACAAGCACTATGTGCCGAAATCTGAGGCTAGTGTAATGGAGGGCTGTTTGTCTGATAGCATTCAGGGTGACAAGGCAGAATTATGTGACTTTTTGTCAGCTTTTGATTGTAAACGAAGAGTTACACAAGACAACCTAGTGGAAATAATCAGAGAACTTGCCCACAAGGAAATAATTCAGAAACCTCAATATGTAGCTGATAGCTGGGGGCCTATTGTTTCCCACCTTAAGTTATATTTTCCTGATATGTGTTCTTTACATGAACTGTATTCCTCTATACTGCCAACTAATGTCAAAGTTATTTCCCTCCTTAAAGCAACACCCCTTACAGCTGCTGAGGGGGAGACCTTAGCCCACTTAAAGAGATTTATAAGAGGTCTTGACGCATCAAAACTTGCCACTTTTTTTGAGATTTACTACAGCATCAGATGTTCTTGTTACTGATACGCTGACAATTTCTTTCACAAATAATGAAGGTTTTCAAAGACGGCCAATTGCTCACACATGTATAGCTACACGTTAGAACTACCAAGCACCTATTCAAGCTTCTGTGAGTTCAGAGAAGAGTTCATGGCTGTTTTGAATGCAGATAATTGGGAAATGACCATAGTTTAAAGATTAATGATGCTCTCATTTACATTTGCTTAACGACCCAATCTCCTGTCACTTTGTTAAGTCTGGTAATAGTTGAGGTTTCATTTAAAGGAAATCTT
>OX421454.1:18694774-18702274 GCA_949126865.1 Montipora capitata | reverse complement strand
CTCAATAGCGCTTACAATGATATTAAATGTAAGGAGAAATGTAGACTCGGAAAAATACCCGAGTCCCAGATGGGATTTGAACCCACGACCCTCCGTGATCTAGTCGGATGCTCTAACCACTGAGCTACTGGAGACTCTATGGTGAGCAAGGGTCAATTTGTGGGTCTCGACTTTTCCGAGTCTACATTTCTCCTTACATTTAATATCATTGTTGTTGTTTCATCTTTCACACAATAGCGCTTACTGTGCATTTATTTTGTAGTCTTTGGGAATGTAGATTGGAAGCTGTCAGCATCATGTATATGTAAGTAAGAAGTTCTAACTAGGGTTAAGGTACTGGTACTTGATAATGTTCCCAAAATACCAAGGTACAGCCGTGGCACTAAATCCCACCTGCATGTGCATCTAAATATTTGCGTATCTTGCGGTAGAGCCACCCAAGTTCAGCAAGTTTGTTCACAAGGTCACGGACTGATCGAGGAACACCAAGTTTAGAATCAATGCGATAGGCATCATTAGATTGGTCCAGCTTAATAATTTTTCCCTCAATTCCTTGAAATATGTAAATGATCTCTCGGAGTAGAGTGGCTTCAGAAACTTCATATGAGGCTGAAAGGGAAAAATTAATAATCCCTACATTTACCTTGTTATTACAAAACCTTTAACCTTACACACTCTTACAGTACTTGTCATTCACTGTATGAGCATGACCCTGCAAGGTATCCTTGACCTCTTTCAGTATCAACAAATCACAGTTTATATGCACCATTGTCATAAACACCCTAGTTAACTTACAGTATGTGGTTAGGAAGGGCATTTCCACCCATGTGATTTAGATGTCAGGTTGATGGAAAACCAATGCCTATCAACTATAAATCTGCAACCTCTCAGAGATTTTGGCTTTCTTGAAGCAGCATGTGACTACTATCCCTGAGGCTTCTTCGCACATCGGTTTTGAATTAGTGGTGGAATGTGTTATGGTTACTGTGTTTGCCACATTATTGTGGGGACACACGCCACCAGCATAACCTTATCAGGCATCTAACCCTAACTACATGTAGATCATCTTAATGCTAAGTTTAAATGTGTCTAAATACAGGGTAAGAATAATTAAAGCAAAGGTAAAATTGAGGCATGGCTGGCCAGCTGTGTTATGTGCTAGGACAGTATGCAGTCTCCCATTGTGTTCAGGAGCACACAGTTGCAACCAACGTTGCAGATTGTTGGCAATCTAATCTAGTAAGCTTGCTCTTTGTCTCTACTTGTCATTTCAGATTCTGCATGTTAACACATTAAGCACAATTATTCTCTCAGGCAGTTCAACAAAGACATAAGCACAAGCAACACAACAGAAAGATGGTAACTACAGTACCGGTCAAAGGGATTGCAGCACCTACACGCACGTAAAATGCGTGTAGTCTGCGTGTAGTATTCATGGACACTGCGTGGACAGTGCGTGTAATTAACTGCATGTAAAATTTACTGATCTGGTAGTTACACACATTTGCGTGTAATTTCACCGGTATGCGTGTATTTAAAACTGGAGGAAGAAGCATTTGTTATTCATACACGCATTTGCGTGTATGAATTAATAACAAGCTTGTGTATGAATAGCAAACGAGAACTAACAAACAAATCTTCTTTCGTAATCTGTAACAGCCTGAACTTCTGCTTAACGTCAAAACTTAATTCTTATAGATCTCTGAATTTCGTTTACATTTACATTAAAAGACGAATGACGCAACGTAAATGTTTACCCACGCACGAAATGCCATTTCAACTCCTGTTCTGCATGCAACGAACTGTCAGCATGGCGTGAATGCAGAAAAGCCATGGATGAGTATCTACGCTGACCAAGCTGCCGTAAGAGAGCACAATAAAAATTAGTAACTTGATCATTTTGTAATAGCATACTGTTGAGGGAAAGAACCAGCAAGCGGAATTAAGAGAATTATAAGCTTTTTTTCTTTTAGCTGCATGGGATGAGCTGTCAATGTTATATTATTAATTTCTTTTGATGATCTTGTGATAGCAAACTGTAATGTTTAATAAATGGCACCCGTTTCATTTGAATTTGTTGTGGACATCACTGACTTAATCGGCTCGTGTTTTTTTTTAGTGCTAATTAGGTCAAAAGAAGGAAACATTTTCATCCGCGGGTTAAGTTGACCGAGATGGAATAAGGAAACGTTCCCACTGCACAGGGTAGATTTTGGTCATGTGCTAGGCAACGGTATTCAAGACAGATCGAATTTCACTTCAATCAGATCAAAACATGTTTTCAAAAAGACAACATTCGCTTCTGAATACATAACGTATAATGATGAATCTTCAAAGGCTTTTTAACTTAAAGAAGGATATCTGATGTTTGAAATTAACTGAAAATCTCAAGCGAAATAATGTTTTTTTTTTATGTTATTTCGTGTGCATCAAGCCTCAGTTTGTCAATCGCTGGCACCCTTGTGGTTCCTCGCGAACACGCCGGGAAAAGCTCTTGAATACCGGTAAACTCGTAACACTTTGGAGGACGAAATATTTTTAATGAATCTTCGGACTGTTTTAAAGTACACTGATTGTTGTAATTTAAAATTGAAAAGCGACATAATTGTCCATGTTATCTCAGAACACGCCAATCGCTCGCTGGCGCCGCTTGTTGTTGAAACTCGAACAGAAAAAAAAATTTTTACTGTGAAGCGGTAAACCAGTTCAGCGAAACTGCTCAATTCTATCGGAAACGTTTTACGACCAACAGCAAGAGGGCGAAAGATTAAACTATATCACAGTGCAGTCCACTACGATAAATGTTACAAATGTTTTGTTTTCATTACACGCACTTTTAATATTCTGTTCTCACTACACGCACTTAATGAGTTCCAGTTGAACGACTGTGTGTAAAATTACACGCAATATCACTTCTACCGAGTCAAAATTACACGCGTGGACACTGAGTGGACACTGCGTGTAATGTGCGTGTAGTACACGCGCTTTACGCGCGTGTAATGCTGCAATCCCTTTGACCGGTACTGTAGTGTCTTGATCGTTAGCACCTTTAATTAATAACAAGTTAATGTGTCTGTGTACACTGCTTGTGCTAATAACTTAATTGCTTAGCTCCTAAGTGTAAACCAGCCATTATTGCTGACCAGACTACCGCAAAGCAATAAAGTGCACTTGCACTTGCAAGTGCAGCACAGAAAAATCTGCCTCATTAATAACATTTAAAACAATAATAATTTGTTAAACTGTCTTGTTGCTGGTGCCGTAGCTGTCATTGTTGCTCAACTTCACTCCATACTAACAGCCTCATGGCAGGCACTTACTATTTTGCAAATCATTTCCAAAACTCATATATCGTACCACAGGTGTAACAGCCATGGTCTGACCACTGGTAACAGTACTGGATGCCCTGCTTTGACTCACGTTTAGGGACTGGGCAACAAGAGATGCCAGACGAGATCCGTTGCCTGTTTCATGAGTAATCACTTCATCGGCAAAATGAACTGAGGGTGTAGGACCATAATTATGCACAAGAGAAGAAGGTGTGGGGGCTGGATCAGAGGATTGTGTTGGTACACTGCTTATTCCAGAGCTGCTATCCGTAGCATGTGTCATGGACAGAATACCAGGGGTGTGGCTGGATGGTCGGTTTGATGCCAGGGCAGATACTGCAGGTGTAGACGTTAAGTAGGTTGGAAGTCCTCGGCCGAAAAAAGAAGGGCCACCGCCAGAGGACTGAAGGAGAATAGATAAATTACTATGGTTTATGGTTTTGGATGTGCATGTATACAGTGCCGCTCGGAGATAAGCGAACAACGCAGACGCAAAATAAACGCACACAATACGCGTATACATGTACGCATTTTTTTCAACGCGTCTAAAATTGCGTATCGTATACGCGTTTGTGCCTTTGTTATTCATAACCGTATTTTTGCTTTTCCTGTTATTGTTTACGAAGACAAAAGAATAAATTGCGTGACTGTCAAAAATTTACATATGCATGTATGTCGCTTTGATTACTAATCAATTTCGATTCGCAAATGCCGCCGATGAAAACATCCACAGGGCATTATTTCGAAGTTTAATACCCTTTAAATGCAACAAAGGTCTCGAAAGACAAGCGAAATTAAATCAGCAAATTATGCCCCGAAAAAGTGAAGCAATGATTTTTGTCAGTGTTTGCCATGACGCGGTTACAGTCATTTCACGATAACCTTTTACCGACGCGTGCAAAAAAAGTCCAATTTTTCCATGCAGAAAAATCAAATAAATGCGATCGGCATATCATAGAAAGTTCTTTTTTAATATTTTCTTTGAACTGAGATGCCCCGCATCACATCAGACAAATCTCTTGCCCGCGCGTGCCCAAATTTAACCCAATACTTTTCCTTACAGAAAAACCAAATGAATGTGATCAGCATATCCATTGAGCCTTTGAAGAAAAATTTTGGGTCTGAAGTGAAAGCATTGTACCCGTTGAAATCAGAAAATCATTCCCAACAGAGCTGAAGATGTGGAAATTACATGAATTAAAATCGTATTTGTCACGTGTCGGCAACCGTGTTTGACTTCACTGTCGCGCTGAAAATCCACGCCAAAAAATCATTCTTTGCTGCTGCATTTACGACAAAACAACTCAAGCTGCAAATTCTCAACCTTATGATGAATTTCTGCACAAACCTCAGATGGCCCCTTTGCTTACGAGTAGTGTTTTTTAGTTTACGACTAAACGGATGCACCGGTACGAAGTTTGTTTTGGTATTATGATTCGCTTTAATGTAAATTTTGATGTTAAAAAGGTTCTTGTGTGCTGTTTGTCGATAGGTTTATATTTCTCCAAAAGTAAGCTTGGTCATTTATTTTTTGGGCTTTAAAACACAAATATCTAGCCAGAAGGACTTTGCGCCATTAGAATAAGCATATATAGTGAGATTTTTTGCTCTTTTAGTGACGCACCGACCAGCGAACACGCAAATTATTTTCACAATCACCACACCGGAAACGATTGAGAAAAAACAAAGACAAGGCAACAAAAGAAAGACAAAAGGAGAGCTCATAAATACTAATGAGCCTTTTTATGTGTTGACGCGCATATCTCCGAGCTGCACTGTATACTGCACACATCACAAAGGGTGCCTTCTTTTGGAAGTATCCTGGCTATTCTCATTCCGGATTAGGAATAACAGAATACAGGAATATCAATTCAAAAAAGAACGCTATAAGGAATACTATCAACGAAGGTGACCTGGGAACTATTGTATCTGCGCATGCACCAGTTGCTGGTGACTGAAAAAGGTTTCCCGAAAGTTTTGAACACGAAATTTTGAAATTTTGGCCATAATTAAGTACCAGTTTTTTGACAGTTTCCTCGATTTTTCGGTTTGATTCCTTTGCTGAAAACCTTGAGGGGAAGATGACTTGCGAGTGCTTTGCGTAGACATGGCAACGGCAGCGTAAACATGTTTGGATACAAACCAATTAATGCCAACATCAGTTCTTTTGGCCAGGCAAGGGCACAAACACAAACACAAACTGATAGCTCTTCTTGTTCTAGCACCGCTAAAGATACAGAAGAGAAGTCAAGCAGACCAGCATCTACGGTAGACAATTTGGATTGATATTCCAATCAAATTTTCAAGCCACCAGCCGGGCCGGCAGCATATCATTTCCCACCAAAACTTTCCCAAAAGAACACAATATTCTGCCTATTCCAAGTCATTCCGTTCATTCTGGTATCGGGAGCAGAATGAACAGAATATTATTCCATTCATTCCGAAAACAGAATACCTAGAATACCTAGAATACCTAGGTTCCAAAAGAACACCAATACCGTCTATTCTGTGTATTCTTAATCCGGAATAGTACCAAAAGAACGCGTGCAAAGTCTCATGGCAGTTTGCAATTCTTTCTCTACGGTGCGATCAGACATCAGCTTATAAAGGCACCTCTGGCAGCCACTATCAGTCCATGTTTGATCTCACCCAGCCATCTACCCTACCCACCGGCCTACTCATGCATGTATGACTTAAAGAAGGACAGACCTTGGGGTTTTTTTTATTAACGCAGGTCATGAGAAGAGAAAGGGGATTTTTTTTTTATGTACAGTAGTTGTTAATTTAAATACAAACTGAATTTTTTTGTGAATGCCAGTACCTGAGGTGTGGTATTGCTCTTCTTATTTTAGCATCAGCTGTTTGGGACAATTTTTTTTAATTTAGAATTTTCCAATATTTTAGGGCTAAAACTAGGGGTGCAGCTGAACTACTGTAAGAATGAACCTTAAGATCAGGATACATGTAGCAGTCACATGTCACATTTACACCCTCACAAATCATTCTGCTCTGGCCATAAAACAACAACATGCCTTAAAATGTCATCTCATTGTCATACTACAAGCCAAGCCTAAAAGCAGAGCTCTTCGGTTGAAAACATAGTATGTCCGCAAAGACCAATGAATGAAACAAGCTAACTTTTCTGGACTTACATGTAATTATTTAAAGCCATGTGGCTTCGACTATCTTATTTTAAAGGTTATAAAATAGGCTTTTCAGTACAAAATTCAGCACGGTAAGTACAAAAATTCACAAAAATATTGTTCTGGTACAAAAACTTGAACAATAAGTTCTTTTAATTTACTTAACCAATATTTCCACCATTAATATTTAACAAAGAAATTAAGAAATTGCTTTTTTTGCCATCAAAAATGGGGGGTCGACTCATCCACGGAATCAACTTATACACGGGTAAATACAGTAAAAAGCAATTATGTTTGCACATACGAACCACATAAAGGCCTTCACTGAGGTGCCCATTTTCACGAGTATGGCTGCCTCAATGAGCTTGAGCCCAGGATATGGTCACGTGATACTGGTCATGTTGGCATACATGGAAGGGTGGACATACAGATGGACGGTTGCAAGATGATGTCATAGCTAAAACCCAACATTTCTTGCATTGGCGGGTTAATTGCCATATTTTCTTAATCATGGTGCTCCATGTGCATGGAGCTCCACTATTATTACAACATGAACATAAAAGAGGAAAGACTCCATTCAAATGAATAGTGGTACTGAGTACAGTGTAGATGCCCAACATAAAATAACACAAAAGTTAATTTTTCGCATAAAAGATACCTGCATACACCCAATTTGTATTTTGGAAATAAAAGTAATTACTACTGTACCTGGCCATGCGTTGAATGTTTCAGCAAAGAACCTTCACCAACACTCATCAAGAAGTACAGAATTGCCCATCTGTTTTTGAGCACGGACTGGATGGAAAAGTTAATGACTAAAATCAGTAAATTTTATAAGTAGCCCAAAACAAGGGTTGAAAATGAGTCTTGTATCTGTCTTAGCAAATAATTCCATAATTATAGCATTAAAAACATATATCACCTGAGAGGCCAGCTTACGATACCATTCAGCAAAAACAGCAATTTCCACTTCTCCTTTCTCTTTCAATACTGAAAAGGAAAATTTTTCTGATTGACATACATTTAAT
>OX421454.1:18689774-18692274 GCA_949126865.1 Montipora capitata | reverse complement strand
GGCTAAATTAGCGGGCCGTATTCTACAGTACTGCCCGCTGTACAGCCCGCTAAATTTAAAATTTCGACAAAACATCATCTAGCGAGTTTTTCATGTCATTTCTGTCGCATAAACTTGTACTGAAAACTGTTTGAATCTTGCAAGCAACTATTTCAAACTTAACAGCCCAGAAGATTTAGTTTTTGGGATTTTGGAACGGCATTCTTTGTGGCAGTTGAACCTTCCGCTTCACTTTGACTAGTTTCCTTGCCCGCGCGCTGGTTAACCTCAGAGATATAATAAATATCTTACTAACCTCGTTTTCTCGGTCCGTACTGTAAGTTACGGATCCTCGTTTTTTCCTGTTGATTTATGGCCCGCGCGCTTCGCACTTGGGCCACAAATCAACGGGAAAAAACTTGGTCCGTAACTTAAAGTACGGACCTCGAACTCGGTTAGTAAGAGGTATTTACTCTCTCTAACGCCAGATGATTTTACTTATCAACTGGGGCATCCTACAGTGTTTGAAGTGTCAATTAAATTAAATGGAGGCCTCATTGATGACAAATTTAATACACCGTAACAGGGAGGGCGAAGTCCATTCAGGTGGCAGTTCTAGGGTTTGGCCAGTCTGTGAAAACATTTTAGAATCTTCAAGCCAGAACATTACTGGTATTTTAGCATCAATTAAGTAAGACACTTCCGCACACTCAAGAGCTTTGGGTTGTTGGTAAAACTAAAAAAAAATAAAGACAGTGCAGTATTGTAGTAGATATTACATGCAAAATGAAATTGAGAGTGTATTACATGTATTTCAAACTAAGGCCTGTAATTGAGGTAGGATGGGTAAACACTGACATTGTACATATTTCATACTGTACAATAAAAGGGCAACATCCAGTTTCAGTCCATGTAAAAAGGTATAGAAGCCGTGTCAGGAAATTTAGCCAAATTCAGTGACAGGAAACTGGCAGGGCCAAATCAAGCAAAACATAAAAATAACTACTAAAAGCATTGAAGGAGGGTTTGAATAAAACAGCAAATGCAAAAGGTGGTAGGGATGGGCAAAACCGAAAAAGATCAAAATGGATTACAATTTCAGTTTTTGAAAACTGTTCAGTCTAACAGTTTATCTCTGTTGTTTGCAACTGAAATTAAGAACACTCAATAGACACTTTTTTGTCATGACGTTTTGAGTTGTCTTGTTCAAAAGTAACTTCTGGATTAATGTTAATTAACTTGCATAGCAAGTAGGAGTAAGCAGTAATCTAATTTATTGGTAAAACTACACAAAAACAACTGCACTTTCTCAGCACAGGGCCTTTAAGAAAGAAATCTACACACCTTCCCAGCAATTTGACAGCATACTGAAAGTGGTTGGATATTTCTGCTGACTTGCCTAAGTAGAGAAGGAAAGTTCAAGAAAATATTTAAAACAATTGCTGTGTGTAAAATGACTAGCAACTGGTTTGAAATCAAGGATTACTGCCTGAATTGTACTCCACTCTGTCCTATTATAATTACTAGTTGTGCGAGGGATTTCAAAATCAGCTGATTTGAAATTACAAGCACGATTACCCCTGAATTGTACGACAAAAAGTCCTCTTACTAATTGATCGTAACTATAACAAAATGTGAGAAAATCAGAACTAAATTTGAGGATAAAATAAAGCTTTGAATACCTTTTTGTATAAAAATTTAAAATTATATTCAATTTGCTTTGCAAACCGTAGGAAAACAGCAAGAAAGCCACCATCCAAGTGAATGTGATTGATGTGCGAATGGCATAGGTGTCCAATTACAGGTATCCAATTTGGAGTTGTTCAAATTGGACACAGGCACCAATTACACGACAAATAGGTGTGCACAGAACCAATCAGATTCAAGAATTTTGTAATGGTTACAATTCTCCCTTAATCATAACCATTACAATTTTCTTGAATTTGATTGGTGCATTAACTACTTTATTTTTCACTTATTATTGTGTGGGGTTGAAATCGGACAGTGAAATCGGGCAGTTGGCTGTAATCAGATACCTGAAATCAGACAGTTACATCAGCCAATCATATTATTAAGTGCACTCAGCTTAATCCACCAATCACAGAATTTATCACAACAACCATAGCAACAACCACTTACCCTACCAAACTGGGGATTTTCAAAAGTAGACAAATTGTAACATTACACAGTAAAAAAGGAGTGCATTAATGTTGTTTTCTCGGAAATTGTAATGGTTATGATTAATTGGTAACAGGACTTCGTTTCATCCAATTCAGTCTGTTATCATACTCGTGATTACACAAATTGGACTCCCGCTACACGATTTTCTGATTTGGTCAATCACTCGTATGATTACAGACCGAATTGGACTCCACTCAGTCCTATTACCATTAAGCATTATACTCCACTCAGTCCTTTTACTATTACAAACTCAGCTGATTATTCAACATTTGTGGTATATCACAAAACAATTATTCAGTGAAAGTGGTGGATATTTGTTGTTAATTATTATTGTGCATAG
>OX421454.1:18672274-18677274 GCA_949126865.1 Montipora capitata | reverse complement strand
GGTAACCTTATTTTTCCCGTAACTTAGGTACCTACGTGCACCGCAAGGTACAAATTCGCCTTCACTGCCGCATCCTTTGCACACCTGTTTCCCGTCACGCTTTTTTTCGAACTGAGTCGTGTTGGTTACCCCGAACTGCATCTTAAATGGACAGTGTTCCTTCGTGCACTTAATAGAGCCTTTACAGTCCGCAAATCGTGTGCGAGCATGCCCCCTCCAGACAGTAGGGCAGGTTTTCTTCCATTTTCTTCCGTCTTGAAGCAATTCTATTTTATCAGGTACGAATCCCTTAATCTCGTAAACGGTTAAACCGTCTATTCCGACTGGCAACCGTCCCACTGATTGCCTCTCGACATTGTCCCATGTACCAAGGGATATCTTGCGCTGTTTTTTCTTCTTTTTATTTTTGTTGTCGTCTTGCGACGACGACGACGAACTGTCCGAAAGAGATTCCACGTCACTCTCCAACCGCCTCTTTGCCTTTGTCTTTGCCTTCGATTTTCTGGAAAAATAAAGTTATTTTAAAATAATAATTAAAGAATTGATGGGAATAAATATAAAGACAGACAAAATTTCCCAATTGTCTTGAACCTTTCTATTCTTTTAAGGGTATTAAAATATCAATACCAAATGTCAATACAAATTCACCTCTTGTAAAATTAATTTTAACCCTCACGACATCTCTGATTGATCATTTTATGAATTGAGAAAATTGACAAAATTGACTCTGATTACTACTAGGGTGTAAAAGGTTCCTTGAGTGATTTACCAAAAAAAAATCATTCAGATGATAAGACCAACAGGTCAGGGGCACCCAACGTCAATTTTCGGAAAATATCTGTTCGGAAGACGATTTGAGATCTAGAATTTTCGGAACATTTGTTGTAAAATGTCTTGCTTGCCTGCCTCTCCTAGGATTTTCGAACATCTGAAAAATGGTGTAATTGCCCATTTTTAACGGATTTTTACCCTAAAAAGGTCACCTAGAATTTTCGGGAGCCTTTTTTCTGGCTAAAATTTTCGAAAAGGTAATTTTTGATTCCTATAATTTTCGGATCACTAGACTTTCAGCTAGGAAAACCGAACAGATGAAAACTTTTTAGGGGATAAAAATATGCCTATATCTACCGTTTAAATACTAAAATACGTTTAACAATGCTATATTTAAGTGGTTTTGAACTATATTCTCGTTGGGTGCCCCTGACAGGTAAGAATCCTCCAGATCAGATATTTCATGTGCTATAAGTTTTGGTACATGTAAACAAATTACTCGAATTGAGATTCTTTTGGTAAAGGATTATCGAGCATAGAGAAGTTAAGTATTAGTATTCCATAATACCAACTTAATACTTAGTTCTGGTTGCAATTTACATTATTATGACAGACTTTATTTTTTTTACCTTCGCATGGAGAAAGTGGGTTGGTTCAATTGATCGTCGGAGTCAATGTCAGAGTCAAGGACTTCAGAAAGGTCTTTCCCACAAGTTGCACCAGAACTGACAGTGAATCTAACAAAGGGACCAGAAAATCAACATCAGTTGAGGAATTATATGCTAACAATTTGAAAATAGATCAAGGGTAACATTCATATTTCGACACTTTCCTGTGGTCACTGGTTTATTAGTTCAAAATCACAAAGAATGAAACGTTCGGACAATAAACAGCCTAACAATTATTCCGTAATTTGGATCGGGCGATTAAACATGCAGCCATTCAGCGACTTTGATAGATCAGACAGCCAATTGGACATGCCTTTACATTCGGGAAATTGTAAGTTCATGTATTGGGAAAAAATTTTTTTACAACGACACGCTTGATGGAGTTCAGCTGTAGGACGAGTCAAGGACACGGTTCGAGCACGAGTCAAGTACGAGCCAAGTTCGAGTCAGGATCCAACTTTTATTTTTTCTTCTTTGTATCTCGTCTGATTGGTATCCTCGTAATGATGTGCAAGTAGTGAACGGCAAAATTAATTTTCAGGTTTGCAACATTTTTCATCTTCGATCGCTAGATACCGCTGTGGAAAGATATGCAACATCCCTTTGTGTTCATAACTTTCCTAAGAAGATTAAGACCTGTAGCATAGCCAGAAATTCTATACAACATGGCTGCCTCCTGAGCTGTAAGCATGCGCAAAGGACACATATACGGATTAAATATGGCGGCAGATCATAAAGAGAATGAGGGGGAAATTATAAACTATTGCATTTTTTGTCCTTGTCGCCGAGAATGCAACTTTTCCCAGCTCAAAAATCGATAAAGCAACGATCGAACAGCACTTCAATCGAAGGAAACGTCAGGATAAAATTATTCTAGGCAGTGCCTTTTTTGATCGAAGTAGAGTCATAAATGAACACAATATCCTCTTACTAACCTCTTAAAGTAGTGTTGACCTTCATGCCTCCCTTCGTCCGCAGAGAGAAAATAGTTTCTCCGATACGTTTCCCCAGCATCCCATTCAAAAGATGTGATGTTAAACTACCAAAAGGAGTATTTTTCTCCCGAAAAAACGTCCACTAAGGCAGTGCCTTTTTTGAACAAAAAGCAGGATTTTTTTGAATGATGCATACGTCAGGTTGGAGCCATTAGTGAAGCAAAAATGCTCCGAAAACCGGTTTGTTTTCGTTCAGCTTTGGAAACCATTTTGTTTTTAGCTCGTTTTTCGGTCAGTTGTATTCCCTGTTAGAATGATAGGTACGTTATGTATGGGAAATTATTATGTACTGACCAAATTTAAAATAAAATGCGGGATCGAAGAAGCCCTCTAAGAAGCGGGAAGGTTGCGGGAAAAAATTTAAGCCATGTCCGATATAACACCAAATAAATCATTTCAACCTTGGAAAATTTATGTCGTGGAGTCATCGTTGCAGTATGCGTTGCAGTATGCATTTAAATCCTTGTAAATCCCTTATCCCTCGATCTGGCCGCCATTTTGAATCCGCGCCCTCGAGGCAAGCCGCTTACTGTCTAGGATTTCTGGTTATGGTTGCATACACCTGAAGCAGAGATACCATTTCCACGACTGAAAAAACGGACGGCGATGAAATGTTAAATGTCTGACTAATTAGACTAAAGACCACTAAAGCGCCATCTTAATAAGTCCACAGGACACTCATGTAATATGACAGAATAATATAACAACCGGGAGCAGATTTAGTGAGAGCTATTACTAGTCTCAAAAGGAAAGACAGAAAATGTCTTGTTCGTATTCTAAACAAACTTTGCTCGGAAATGACGACGACAAGAAATTCAAACGTCCAACATTATTCTCTCAAAACGCCGAAATAACGAATTGAATTGGGTACGCTCGTACAATGTTATTAATATTTGAAAAATCTTCTCGTGGATATTTGTTCCAAATTGCACGTCATGTGATTACCTATACTAAATGCATTTAGCTGGCATTTCCGCACAATTTGGTCGCTACATTGTCGATCCATAACCTCAGAACTTTGTCCCCTCCCCCCTGCATCAAAACAACAGATTACACTGACCTGCTCGCTTTCTTATTTTTCTTCTTTGGTGGTGAATCAGTAATTTCAATCACATCGATTGGTTTTTGTGACATCTAGGGTTAAAAAAATTCCAAGGATATTTAACAATTATTCCATAGCATTGGATATGAGGTGAGGTGAGGTGGTAGCGTTCGGTGTGAAAAAATATGTTAAAATGCCCGGCTTTTTCAGTAGAGGGGAGGAAGGAGAGTTTATTTGGAAGAAGTACATGGTTCTAAGCACTTACTTGGTAAGGATAAAATGTACTTGGCAAGCGGGGAACTCCTGGTTCACCGTCTTCCCAGATTTCCTGCTTCACGTGGTCGTCATTTTTCTGTCACATAACAAAACGAAAATCGTCGCAAGCGCTTTCAATTTAGTCTGTTCAAGGCATTAAGATTGTGGGGAATAGTGAAAAAGCCCCGCGCAACTGAAAAATCGTGCGCGAGCAAACAAAAGCAGGGAGAGATGGACTTTCCGTGTATCGCTCACTCCAATGAAGATAGTAATGTAACGAACATAACCCTAACCTAAAGTTTTTAAGTTGTTACATACATATTACTGAGTGTTTTAGCTTACCTTCCCACGGCCACGTGCATGGTTAAATCCAGGGGTTGTGTTATCTAGACTATCTTCTGAGTCACTCTTACATATCTAAAATTAAAATTGATAAGGGCGACTAAGTTTTTGTCTCCAGGTTTTACTCTAATCACCGTAAGCCAAAAGTATAATGAACGGCAATGAACATTAATCTACTTACCAGCGGAACGTCTTTAAGGGACGCCTCCAAGGCAATCCGCGTGGCCTCCTCGAAGTCTTGCTTTTGGTAACGATACCAATAGTCATTGTCCAAAGGCGCAGATATTCCTTGCACGACTTCTGAATACGTGAGAGCACGTGCACCACTACTGGTGCCGGGCTCAGGTGAGTTTTCCGACGAAGACATTTCGAAAATAATACAGCAGTCGGATGTTTTGCCCAATTTTACAGAATAATCTTGTTTTTCGCCCTCCGAAAATGGTACGGTAATAGGTGCTTTGTTTGAGATTTATCAACACTTGTCAAGGCACAATGTGGTCGGTTTTCCGGTATACCCAATTACCCCGACAAAGGCTATTACCGGAAAACCGCATGCCGGATCGACCCCAGTCTGCTTACGAAAGTTGCAATGTTTGAAATTGTATTCTCAATGTAACAACAATTGCTGGGTGAAGGTACAGTATTCTCGTTTAAAGCATCTGGTTTTTGAATACTAAAAGAGTCGGAAACGTAGGTATGTAGTTCAAATTCCAGAATAGGTCGCAGGCTTGAGGCCACGCAATAAAGGCAACTATTGTCGGGTGTTTTACCCAATTTTACAGAATAATTTCGTTTTTCGCCCTCCGAAATGTTCTTTCTTTCGATCTATCAAACAGTTAAGTAGGATGTCACGCAACGCTCCCCCAAAGACATGCCCAAGAAATGCTGCGTAGCATTCCCGGTGTTATTATTAACTATTATTTAATT
>OX421454.1:18664774-18667274 GCA_949126865.1 Montipora capitata | reverse complement strand
CCTCTTAATGACGCATCAAGATCATCAGGCGAGTGTCGGCTTCTTCGTGGGTGCATGGCGCAAGGTTGCTCATTTCAGATCTGTTGCTGGAAGTTAGCACTCTGCTACCGTGAGTCGAGTAAACCTCTTTGCCTTCAGGAAGTGCCAATGAAACGACCTGAAATAGGTTATGTCATAGCTAATTTCATTAATGGTTTCACTAATGTATTCTAGTGAACATCCTAAATCTATACATACCTTGTCTGCAAGCAGCTTGAGAAGCTCTTCCTTGTTGCCATCGACTCTCAGGAAACGTTTCCAGTCGCATGGAATTCTTGTAGATCCCATTACTTTGCGACGTTGTCTGGCACCTCGCGTCTCTTGCAGTGATTTCTTTAATGAATCATCTACTTACGTGGACATCCCACACAAGGTCAACACGCCTGGCATTCTCCAGTTGCTTGAGGACATATGTTGCAAATACTATACGGAAGTATTCGTCGAAGGTGCGCGATGTTTTTGGCTCCAGCATTTGAACAATAACCGCCCCATGAGAATTATGGCATCTACTGGAGGTGTCGATACTGGCGAGGTCGCTTGTGGCAGGCACTTCAGCAAGTTGGCTTTTTGTCCTCCTCGCACCTGTCCTTGATCTGAAAGGGATGGTGGCCAAGGTTGATTTTCATACGAAAAAAACTCATCCAGGTTTCCGTCACGGGTTTGACAAGCAATGTAAAGCCGTCCAAATAAGAAACAGTCCTCTTTCAACAGTTTGACTTTGCCTGGTCTTTTGATACAGCCTTCTTAGTTGGAGTACTAAATGTGGGGAGATTGTTCTTCTTAAGTGGCTCTGTAACTGGTTTTCAACGGTCAATGAATCTTTCTTTGACAAATAAACAGAACTGTTCCTCACCAATCTTGTGTGCATTCTTTACTCTTGCGACAACGCTATCGTCCATGATATCTTTAGTGTAATCGCCATTAGCTTCTCGCTCTCTTCAGTAAAGGGGTTACCAAGTTCCTCAAAGCAGGCCACAGTGTTCACCACATCTTTTAAAAATGTAGATTGCACACCTGGTTTCTGTTCAAGGTGATCTCGTTCCTCGGATACAGTAAAGCTTCCCTCAAATTCTTCTACCATTCGTGACAGCTCGGGGCGTGCTACCATCCATCTTAGGGCTGCAGGATTTTCAGTGAGACCAAATGCTCCACCTTGGCCTTTTACTAAGGCATTCACCTGCTCGTGGGCATGATCTAACGCTATGGAGGAGAAGACTCTGTTGGTCTTGTGCACGACAAATGCACCATCGCTGAAATGCTTGTACACATCTGGGTGCTTAGAGGAGAGAACCTGCATATCCCAATAATGCACAGCCAGCCACCTACCATAGTTTGTGTGGTCCATCACAAACAGCCAAGGTAGTATCTGTCGGATCACATCAACATAGAGTGCAAAGTTGGCTTCTTTGAAGGCCCTCACAAGGCGTAGACAGGTGAGCTCTAAATGTAAGACCACTCCCAAGAACAGAAAATGTGGTGACTTCTTTTCCATTGTGTTTTCCCAGTCTTCAAATGTTAGGTTCTGCTCAGCCTCCTCAAGTTTATCCTTGTATGCACTGTACGCTTTCTTCTTCAGAATATGAAGACTTGCCGCTGTCACTTGATGTGCGCGTCGTGTGCGTGTCACATGGCTTGCAGTTAGAAACGATTCTGCAATCCCTTGAGTTGCGACCCCGCACTATACATGATCTCTGACCATCCGCAACCAGTGAGCCACTTTCCTAGCATTTTCAATGAAGCCATCTCGATATGGAGTCCTCCCATCATGGCCAAGAACTTGTCTTCAACAAATTCAGGAAGCGTCCACTGGATCTGCTTTGCCAAGGCATATAAAGGTTGGTCTAGGGCGATAACTGGTGTTTGCAAGGGGTTAAGGTGCTGCACAGCCTCTTTGATGGCTTTCATGCTATGTGCTATCATAGCCAATGAATGTGCATTCTCAGTAAACATAGGGAGCAACGTGACTATTGCAGGCTTATAGATGGAGAGTGGAGTTTTGGAGGCTCTGTAAGCTGCCCACGAAACAAAATCCTTCGGATCAAGTTCTTCCTTGTTATATAACTCTTGTTCACTTGATAGCCAGTCCTTTTCATCGTCCTTATCATTGCAAGTAGAATCAGAAGATTCAAGTGACTTGACTGTTGACATAGAGCAGGAGCTTTCAGTTCTTTATTGAGAAGCGCCATTGGTGCCTCTAATACTCTTTCCTTTAGACGGGTAGCATTGGTTTCTCCACTCTCAGCTCCTACCTCCTTCAGTTTACATTGATAAAATTTCACTAACTCAGAGAGTGTCAGCACTCCTGGCGCTTCCTGTTCCAGGCATTCCTCAATGTAACCTATAAGCTCTGCAAACGCTAACTCTTCAAGGTCAACTGATGAGCTGTCGATAGCATCGGAGCATTGTTTCTTTTCTAAATAAGCTGCATGATACTTTGCTTCGACTGCTATGATATCGCCAG
>OX421454.1:18654774-18662274 GCA_949126865.1 Montipora capitata | reverse complement strand
GGGAAAATAATTTGATTACTGTTTCTAGTAAGCTTATTGCTTGTAATAAATGTAATTTTTTAGGCAAACCATCAAAACTCTACAATGTGAACGACCCAGACTGGGCACCTACCTTGAAATTGGGTGATAACGTAAAATCACCGAGCAATGATGATGTTGATCATTGTCAAAGAGTGTGTGAGCGAGTGGCAAAGAGAGCTCGCCTTCAGGAGGAGATTGTGAGCAAATCTCAAATTGTTTCTGTTCTGTCTGTTGACGAAACGATCGTGGAAAAAGAACCTGCTTGTAATTTGAATTCTTCTGGTAATGAATTTGAAGTCTTAGAACAAATTCTTGAAGACAGTGAAGAATTTCCCGACAATAACGGCAGCATTGCTTGTCAAACTGAGTGGCCTACTGCTGACAAAGAATGTCAAACTGACCTAAGTATGGCTCACATTTACCAACTAGAGGAGTGCAACAGAAGCTTATTTACAGAGCTGAGCGAAGTGAAAAACAAGTTGTTAACTTCTGATCTATTCCAAAGTGGTTTCCAGGGAAACAATGAGAAAACTCAGTTCTACACTGGCATTCCAACATTTTCAATGCTCATGCAGTTGTTTACTCTTATTGCTCCCCATGTTGTGAGCACAAGTACCAATGCATTATGCCAATTCCAGGAATATTTCTTGGTTTTAATACGTCTGCGGTTAAATGTTCCTTTACAAGATTTAGCGTACCGTTTGAAAGTCAGTGTTTCAACAGCATCAAGTGTATTTAACAGGTGGATTGATGTAATGCGAGTCAGGTTGGATTTCCTAATTCAATGGCCAGAACGTGAAGAACTTAGGAAGACTATGCCTTTAGTTTTCAGGCAGAATTTTGGACTTGGAGTTGCTGTCATAATCGACTGCTTCGAAATTTTTGCTGATAGGCCATCCAGCTTAATAGCTAGAGCTATGACTTGGTCTAATTACAAACATCATAATACTGTTAAATTATTGATTGGAATAACTCCTCAAGGTGTTGTAAGTTTTGTTTCTAAGGCTTGGGGGGGGGGGGGGGGGGGTCGTGTTAGTGACAAACACCTCACTGAAAACTGTGGGCTCCTAAACAAGTTATTTCCAGGTGATATTTTTCTTGCAGATAGGGGATTTGATATTGCTGACAGTGTTGGGTTTTACCAAGCTACCCTCAAAATACCTGCGTTCACCCGTGGAAAGACACAACTGTCAGCTCATGACATACAAGAAACTAGAAAAATTGCAAATGTACGCATACATGTAGAGAGGGTCATTGGTTTGGTTAGGAGAAAGTACGTGATTTTGCAAAGTATCCTGCCTGTTGAATTAATTACTGCAAAACCGGGAGATGCAGAGGCACCAATAGACAAAATTGCAAGAGTGTGCTGTGCTTTGACAAATCTGTCTGATTCTATTGTACCCTTTGAATGATGATGGAGTAAAAGTCCTGTCTAAACATAATTATTTTAATCTGTCATAGAAACTACAATATACTTGGGGATGGACTAGTAGACTTTTGATACTTTTGACAACAAAAATATCCAGCAAGCATACTTGCACCAAAACTAAATCACGTCCATTATTCCTAGTGCCTGAAAGGGTTAAAAACAAAATTCATACCTTCACCAAATCATCCACAACCCCCTCCCTCAAAAGTCAAATGGTCCACCCCTTAGTAAAGCAACTCTGTTTAAATTAAATTAAATTAAGTAATGGTAAAATAAAAGTTCTTTTTGTATGTGATGCCTCTACTCATTTCTCCAGCAAGTTGGACAAAACCATTTTCCTTTTGGTGCAACATCCAGTTTGAGACAAGCCATATGGAACCACTGTATTGCACATTCAGGGTTGTCACATCCAATCAGATTGCTGCCTATTCAACATCAGGATTTATTCTCTCAATGTGCATATCTCTTTCCGTCCACACTATGAAATCACAGTAGTCAACATCAACAATAAATATCTGACCCTGAAACTGGAAGAGAGGGAAAAAAATGACCTGTGCTTCTTTAACAATTTTAAAAGTGGGATAATTTTACATGTACTTACTAGACAAGAAAAGGGATATGTCTGTCAAACTGTAAACTTTCATTAAATAATTAGAGAATGAACAGTGCAGTGCACAAATATCAATATATGTGCATAAATGTTAGCATGCTGATTGGCTGAGAGCACATCAACAATGCGGAGAGTTGAAAATAGTCCAAAAAGTTCAAGTTGAGTGTAGAAAGTTGAAATGAAATTGTATCTATATTATTAACAAGTAATCAAATGATTTTTCTCCTACAATTTGAAATAATGAAGCACTTGTAATTTTTTCAAAGCTACTGTACAAGTACCACTTACCCTACAGGCCTGTGCAATTTTTGTTTTTATTCTTCGAAACATTTTCTTGTACTTACTGTATATGTTCAAAATTGCATGCAAACTCTTTTGATCACCCATGAAATAGACTGTACATACAATAGGTTGCTTTCTAGGATTACCTGATAGAAATATGCATGCCTGTGGTCCAAGGCAGGTCCAAGTGGTCCATCTACAAGACAACTGTTGTTTTTGCCGCTTAAAGAATCCAGCATTGAGTCTTTGTGACAGAATGGACACTGTAAACAAAGTAAAATGCACTCTACATGTAATCTGTTCTTTCAAAAAAGTATAGTAAAAACGGTCCTTGGACCCTTCTAACATCATAAAAATCCTGGTCCTTCTTAATTTCCATAAATTATTGGCATTATATGGTTACCTTAATTTCACACAGCCCAATTCCACAACAGTCACAGCTTACAATCCCATCTGGTGAGGCACCAAGGTAGGGAAAGTCTTTGTTAATCCACAGGCCACTGCCAAAAATCTGAAAGTTCTCACGAACAGATTCCATTTTTTTTCTATAAGCTTCCCTTGCTTGTTTTTCATGCCCACATCCCCACCTATAATCAAGGAAATGCAGTGTTTTAGACAGCTTCTTTGATGGTAAAAATATATGTAACTGGAAGTATCAAGTCTATAACATATTAAGCTAGTGTAGAGTAGACCTGAAGTAATATAGAATATGAACTCATTTGAGAGCCATACTTTGTTGCTGTTGAGGAAAACTTATGAGCTTTGGGGTAACAGATGGTCTTAATTAAGCTCTTTGAGGGCTTTGCTGGGTCAGTGTGGCAAGCTGCTTTTGAACGGGAGGCTGTGATTTTCCCTGCTTGCAGAGAGAACCATAGCCTACAGTGGGCTTGATCCCTTGTCTCGACTTCTACAGCCTTGCATTATTCTGGGGAGATTGCCATTGTTACTTCAGCACATGCACTCAGCAATTCTATATATGAAAGCTTCATATTTGTTTCAACAAAAAGCTCTGTCAGTGGCTTTTGGCAAATTGGCAGAAGGCTGTCGTGGCACATAAGCATTGTTGTGTTCTGGTATGAGGGAAAGCACAGTTGGCTTTGTTTTCCCTTTTGCAAGCTGTTTATAGAATTCTTCTTTCTCATTAAGAGTTGGTGCTGCTGTCCTGGCCCTACTTATACCAATCACTCTTTGGGCTTGAGGCACATTTCCCTTCTCCAAGAGATCCCTCCTTTTCTTCTTTGCAGTCCATTTGACAGACTGGACTATAAGGCACCTATCATTACAAAAAGGAAAAAAGGACATGAACATCACTGTGATAGGTGCAGTCTTCAATCTTTATGCATTTGGGTATCATACTTCTTTCACATATGATGGCAGAAGCCAGGTGCTTCTCTCTTGAGTGCAGGTTACAGAGTTGCACATTCTTACTCCGGCCTCAACAGCAAATAGAACAGCTCCAATGTGTGAGCAAGATTCTGAAAGACTGACATATAATATGTATTTTGTAATAATTATACTTTTAAAACTTACAATAATAATAATAAAAATTTTATTGTCCTAAAAATGTTATACATCAATGCAAAATATTCACAAAATATGAAGCAATGTGCTATGAAATATTAAACTCCTGAGAGCTGAGAGTCACTGCCGAAATTCTACTGTTTGTCCAGTAAAAATAAAAAAAAATAAAAAAAAATAATAATAATAATAATAATAATGACAGTAATAATGACAATGCTTATGATATGCTAGAACACAAAATACTTCTTACCCAGCCATACAGTTGCAGTGAGCATTAATCACTGTCCCATTTTTCTCGACCAGCACCCAGGTTTTGAGCGGGGTTTCTCTTGCTCTTTGAGTGATTTACCTGTGAAAACAACGTTAATAACAAAACTTCAAAATAAATTAAGCTTAAAACATTGTTAATCTTTTGACGTGGGCATAAATTAACTTAAACGTGACAGCAATTTTTCCTAACTCACCTGAGAAAAAAGCAACACTTTGTCTCCTTCAAGCTCTTTAGCAAGTACACCATTCACCCATCCCGACACGAAAAAGTCATAGGCATCTAAACTCTTGTATGCCTTCATTTGTTGATGTGTAAGCCATGAGGTCTGTAGAACCAGGTAATTTACGATGTCCGGATATTCTATACCCGGAAAAAGGGCCACACTATCTTCAAAGTCGCTTCTTTTCAAAGTGTATGGGTCGACACCACATAAATAAACTTTCTCCTTGTATCTCTCTTTCTCGGGACCTTTCAGTTTTTCGTAATATTCCGAAAATCTCGGCGCACCACCTTCTCGCGACGCCATCTTGGTGCCTTACTTGTTATCCAACATGGCGCCGGCACCGGAAGCCAAAAATTTTGGTCACGTGGTTGCAAACGAAGAATATGAAAATTGAACGAAATAGGTGTGAGGGGAGGGGACGGCATCTCCAGGAGTGGAAAAACTAAGATGGCGGCAAGACGGTTGACGATGTATGCATAGCGTGGAGAAAATGTAGGTGAAAAACTGCAGCAACATTTCTGCACTTCCTTCCACATTATTGTTCGGACATTTTTTGTTTGCGTCTTTTTTGGCCTGATTTCACTGGAGCCTTGCTGTATTAAAGGCCAAACTATTGTTAAAGTAAGCGGGTTTACTTCGCAGTTTGTGCCTTACAAAGAATTTGCCTGAACTAATTGCACTGCATCCTCTGGTTCATTTGAGTTGTGGGATAGTAAAATTCTTCTTGAGAGTGTTAAAGAGCAAGCAGTAAAATGAACTGCCACCGCGGTCCGCAGTCCCATAGTCATTGAAGAGTGTAGTTAACCAAACCGCAAAATGAAAGCAAAAATTTTACGAGAATGCTTAGGCCTAATCGCTTAGGCTTAATCAGTAAATGAGTTCTTCTTCACGCAATCTTGTGAAAAGTGTAGTTAACTGAACTATAAAATGAAAGCTAACATTTTACGAGAATGCTTAGGCCTAATCACTGAAGCAAGCACTTAGGCTTAATCAGTAAACAAGTGCTTTCTTCTTCAGACGATCTCATAAAAAGTGTAGTTAACCAAACCGCAAAGTGAAAGCTAAGGAGCGATCGCAGTTCAATACCCGGTTTAGGAACAGAGTTGTTCATATGAATTAGAATACCATTTTCTGTCCCATGCCACTCAGGGCTGTCACTAATTTTTCAAGTAGGCGGGGAAATGAAAAAAGTACCCGGGGGACAAACATCTACTGGTGTCACTGTCAATGAGAAAGGGTGGGGCAGGGGGATAAGGGTTTTGGGAAACAACACAAAATTTTCCAAATATGTTTTTATTTCAATGCATTTTTACATGGAGTAAATTAAATGCCACTGCTGTCCCCTTTCTCTATGGTATTGGGAAGACTCGTTTCCAAGAGTCATTTTCCATTCCTATATGCTTTTATCATGACAAAACAGGGCTGCAATGCATTTAAACTTAACTCCTTAAAATTGATAACTCTGAGCTACTGTACTTCACTTCCACAAAAACATTCTGAAATGTCTTGCTTAAAAGTCAGTGAGTACAAAGACCACACTGTTAAACGCCAATACGTTTTTGACTGTCTGTGTCTATATAGATGCTTTACGGAAAAACATTGACAATAAATTAACTTAGCTTTACTGTAGATTCTACATGGAATGATTTAACTGTCAGTTTCTCTTAAAACTCATTGTCTTCAAAGCCCTTATCATCAAGGGACATCGGGAAGATCACAAGCTTTATAAAAAGCCTCCACTTCTTCTCTCACACAGTCATTGCCTTGCATCTTAGTCTAGTAGCTTAATGCAAAATTTGAGCCGGATCGTGACAAAGTGGACAAAAGTACCAAACTTTGTATACAGTTTCCTTGGGATATGAGTATTAAATTTAAGATGAGTGCCCAAGAAAGAAACTTCCTGTTAATGTATAAATTGAGAAATACTTTTCATCACTGCTCTGCTGTGCTTGGTAACCAGGCTTTTTTCTTAAATAGTATTTGCAACAGTTTTGAAGGGTAAAATGGCTCAAAATCAATGCAAGGATTTCCCTGAATAATAATTGTTGATTTTCTTTACATAAAATACGTTTCAAAATTGCCAGGTTACCAAGCTATGATTATTTTTTAAATGCGTTCTAAGTCCTTCAAAAAGGTTCTTGGGCGATTAAAACGCTGTATAGTGAACGCGAGGATTTCTGACAAGATATTATCTGGATGGTCTTCCGAATTATGCTCATTATCGTATAAATACACATTACATATATGTGGGTGGTTACCAAGCTACACATTTTGTGGGTATCAGTTGTGTATTGAATCAAATAGTACGATCTGTATTTCTTAGTAGGTATACAGGACACAGACGTGTCGTACAATTTCTCTGTGGTGCAATACAAAGAAACCGAGTACCTGTTCCATTTCAACAGTCGGAAACTGGATACTGTGGTTATATACATTACAAAATAGTCATTTGCTACATTTGCATTTGCAGAGATCAGTGCAGGGCAAGCTCGCCTTTGCACATTTACATCTTGAACAATGAGCTTTACAAGAGCACTTGACAAGTTCTCGGCATGATCTCGACACTTCTGGGAGTGTAAGCCAGACAGGAACCCAACAGCCATCCTCTTTCTTCCAGCCAAACCTATCAGGGGATGGGATGTTCTGCTGGTGATTGTCGCTGGTAGCCCAAATCCCAGCTTGATAAATTGATCTTTTTACATGTTGGAGGAGTGCATCCTTAACGGAAGAGAAAACAGATAATAACAAATACTAAAAGTGATAAGAGCTGATAAAAAAATAAAAACACCAAATTCGAATGGTCACCTACGAGAGCTTGAAAAAAGGGAAATGCCATTCAAAGAGTACAACACAAGGAACTGTTATGGCATCTGAAAAATGTTTGCATATATTTTTGTCACCTTTGTAGGAGGGAGCTTATCCATTCCTCTGTTATGCTTACAGAACAGTTCCTTTCTGCCTTCATTGATGGAGTCGTAAGGGCAAGTCTTGTCATACATAATGACTGCCATTCTCTCAATCTTCCGGAAATGCTCCGAGTCAACATCCAGATGTTGGTAGGGGTTCTCAGCAAGGGACGCAAGTGTTGGAGTAACTTCGTTGTACAGCTGCCAGGCTTGCCAAGCAGACTGCTTACCCTTTCC
>OX421454.1:18627274-18629774 GCA_949126865.1 Montipora capitata | reverse complement strand
TTTTGCCACACGGGGCAGCGTATTCTAGGATAGGACAAACAACAGTTGTATGAACTTTTGCTAATGAAGCTGGGGGTGCACCACATTGCTTAAGGACCCTTAGAGAGTAAAGTCTCTTGTTTCCCTTTTTCACAATATGTTCTACATGATGGTTCCATTTCAGGACTCTCTCAATTGAATTACCACCAATTACAATAGGATTCACAATAAAATTATGATTGTTCATAGAATTGATTAGCATTTCCTTGCATTTCGTGGGATTCAGTTTCATTCTATGATCTTCAGAAAAGGCATAAATATCATTTGCAGCAAAATTTAGTAAACTGACACTATTCCTGGGAATTATCTCAAGGGCTGTTGTGTCATCAACAAACTTTATTCTAAGGTTTCATGAACGCAATAAACTATTTGTCATGATCGTAAACAAGATGACTCCTAGCTTGGTGCCTTGTGGTATACCACCCTTGGGAGTTTTCCACTCAGATATAACGTTTTCGATCGTCACAGCCTGAGTCCTGTTACACAGAAACACTGTTATCCAGTTTACTAGGACAGGATGCACATGCATCTTCCTTAGCTCCTCGATTAGAACACTGTGATCAATCATATCAAAACCTTTAGAGTAGTCAGCGAAAAACAGTCTAGCACCACAGTTCCCTGTATCCACTGCTTCATACACCGCCTGAAGCAAATACACTAATGCGTCGGTGGTAGAATGCCCAGCATGTGGAAACTGACGTGGGTCAATCAGATTAGACACTTGTGTGATCAAGTGATCCTGCGTAAATCCTTCAAGCACCTTAGCAAGAGTGCACGTCAGAGCGATCGGTCGCAAATCCATCTCTATCTGCTGTGGAGGAGAGAGTTTAGGAATTGGATTCAACATTGAGGCCTTCAGGGCATCAGGAAAATAACCCTCGGTCAGGGATGTATTGTAAATATCCTTGACAACTGGTGCCAGTTCTTGAGCAAAGTCCTTTAGTACTTCAGTCAGGCATCTTTTATCTTTCATCTTTATGTGGATCTTTTATCTTTTATAGTCAGGGCCAATAGCCTTTCTGATCTTCACAGCTGAGAGGGCCTGAAAAGCTTCCCACTCGGATACCAGGAATTTAGGGGGAACTTCCTGAGGGACCAGGGCTGGAGGCTCCAAAGATGTAAAGTGATCTGTCAAACTGATAAAAAAAATAGTTCACCTTATTTGAAAGTGAGAGCGTATCTGGGCAGTTCTTATCCAGGAACTGATATTGCCAATCTTGCTTAATGTCTTTTCCAGACAAACGTCTGGAAGGCAGCGGTATCATTTCTTTAAGGTGTTGGCAGATGTATTTAGGGTGGCGACCATTTATTTACAACACACTTTAAGAACAAACCCCAATGAGTGAATAAAATAATAGCCCATGTACAACTGCTCCCTCCACTCCAAAAAATCGAGCAAAGCGGCTGAGCGTCCCATGGAAATGGCTGTACACAAACTAACAAACTGTTGTTTTTCACACAAGTAATTCAACTGACTGTTAGCACAAAGAACCCTCAAAAAGTGGCACTGCTGAGGCCAATACTGAAAATTCGCCACCAGAGTCCCAGATGTAGTTTGGTATACATATTAGGCGTGGGGAATGCTCAAGTAAAGCCCTGGATACGAAGCCTGAGTGAAAGTTCCTCGAGTGTGTAGTTAATGTAAAAGGGATGTTTATGTGGGCGATGAAGGCAGGTAACTGTAACTGCATGTACAAGTAAACTTGTGCATGCAGTGTCAAGATGGATTGGTGCAGTAAGGCTGGTTTTCACTACCGCATTATAACATCAAACACATTTAAGATGGTTGACAACTGCAAGTGTGTTTATTCCATGTGCTCAGGCACATGACATACAATACAATAATCTGTACAATTTGAAACAAAATAAATGTCATTTCCCTGGCTTAATTGAAGAATCAAATGAAATAAAATGTCATAGTCCCTTGCTTGAAGACAAATAAACAATCTCAACCATGCAGCGTGAAGTTCGACTGATAGCTGCTTTGGAGCTACTACTTTTTGGCCACTTCGGGTGACATATGTATCTAATGTTCACTTTTGCTGTTTCTGGCTGTACATGTTGCTCCTGTGCTGGGATATTTGGCAACGTAAAGGGGATTGTAGGTTGGTTCGACTCAGCATCCCTAGGGGGGCCTTGCTCTCGACTTCATTTTTGTCGGCTCTCAAAGGCACATCTGCAGTTTGGGATGTCCTGTAAAGTATTTCTATGTTCAGAGCACCATGCCCAGGTGCAGGGCCGACTCGTTGATGTTGCCTGTTGCAGCAATACTTGGAACCATCTTCAGCTTGGACCACATATGATCTCAGTGTATGGTGATACTTAACTACAATGGCTGGTTTCCATACCTTGAGGTCTTTCCAAGGCTGCATACAAACCTTGGTACCAGGCTGGAGCTCTGTCATATCCTTGCTGGCATGACAGTCATGATATTTCTTCTGATCTTCTTTAGTCTCTTTCA
>OX421454.1:18612274-18622274 GCA_949126865.1 Montipora capitata | reverse complement strand
ATGCAAATGGCTACACGTTCGATCTAAAACATTCAAATGTTCATTCTTTAGACGTGGTTTGTTATGCTTGCGAGCCTGCTTGTTGGTGATTGAAGGTTTTTATTTTTTTCCTGAAAGTGCAGAAGTTAGTTACTGCTTTGAAACATTCACGTTCACCAGTCTACGGCCCGCGATAAATTGGGATGACCAAACATCGAGTTCTGATCTCGTGCCCATTGAATGTTTCCCAAGAGGAAACATACCATTATATCCCTTCCTTTTGAAAGCGATTTATGTTTTGGAAAACATAATCCGTAATCACCTCAGACAAGCAACACCGACTACTCTTGTGGTTGAACCCGCTAACTTCTTGTGCTTTTTGCGTCTTGCGGTTAAGTTTGTAACTTCTAGCGGCTTCTTGCGGCAAGCTCTCTATCTTCTCATGCTTTGAATGTTCTTGCAGATAAACTGCAATTTAACTTCTTTTGACCGCTTGCGTGTTCTTGTGCCACTTCTTGCGCGTGCGTTATTTTTGGTCTGTACTGTAGCGAGTGGTCCAGAATCATCGTGTTACAAGATCGTAGCTTATACCACATCCCCCTCACCCCAATTCAATGCTGTGTGAGAATTGTTCGGGTGACTGCTAGTAGTTGTGAAAATCAACATTGGAGGAAGGAGGAAACGCGGATGGGTGTTCCAACAAATGTGACGAGTATTGCAGGTTTTAAGAGCTTTTTGGTTTTTCTTGTTTTTCAATTTGCAAGGTGTCTTTGGCACAATCCAAAAGTTCATCGTCATTGATTTCATCATCTATCATTTCCAAAGGGTGATTGTCTACATCGACAGAATTGAGCCCAGATCGAATAGAAAGATAGTAGTTTTGTACTTTGACATTCAGATTGAGCAGTAATTGGTCGTGTGATTTCTTCACCTTCTTTCATGTGATTTACATGTTTACTGATGTCTTTCCACATATCTTTGTTTTGTAATCTCATTTTGAGACATATCATTGCCAAGAGGATACAAAATACTTGTTGACTTGCATTGTTCATTCTGCCTTTTTTGACCTTTTACGACAAGTGTGACAGTGCCTGTGAATATGTTTGTTGACAGACAAGAAGTCCTAAATTCTTGACCACTACTTGGTCTTTCACAAGTGATCATTTTATTTATGAATGATGTGACCTCTTCATCTTCATCACCCCGTACACTGGAGCATCCTCAAGCCAAATTAACATGTGGATGTGAGGTGAAACCCTCTGTTGATATTGCACTCTGTAAAACCAGTCTGCCATTTTCCCCAAGGGAGCAGCACTGCTCATTAAAAAATGCTTTAAGAACTGTTTGAATTGATAATAAAAAGTGGCGTGCACAAGTTACTGCATCACTGAATTAACGTACACTTTTCTTCTCAGTTCAAATTCTCTAGTCCATTATCTGAAAAATCTTTATTATAAACAAGCTTGCCAAGTATTCTAAGGAGATGTATCCACTGTGTTTCAGCTGATGAAAAACTACAAAACGAGGTAGCAGGTCCTAGTTGTCTGATCATAGCAAACAGGGGTAGCACTAGGATTTTTCAATCTGGGTACTGGGACCTGCACGTTCTGCCAAATTGGGGTCCCAAGCATTTTTTGGGGGTCCTCAAATCTTGGTGACCCTCTGCGAGAAAAAGAGTATGGTAGGTTTTACTGTTTAGTTTTCCACAAAACTTGGTTTAAAAATAGACACTTTCCTGACGCTGATGGGGAGAAACCTGATACCAGATTCTTACCAGATTCTTACTCTTTGGTAGTAAACTCTTAGCCCTCGTGAAACACAGTGAACTGAATTGTGGTTTGGCCTCAATAGTTGAAGAAGTGACATAGTTCCCGAGATAGTTGAAGATAGATATATATGGTTAAAGCAGGAAAACAGCAAAGATACTTCCTGACCTGGAAAGAACATTTCTGACACCATGTTGGTCGTAATTGCCCTGCGAGCAGAGTCTCTTTCGATCTTCCTAGATAAGTCGGGAAGAGGAAAGTAGACTCTGCTCGCCGCCTCCACATTTCAAATTGAGCATGCGTTAAAAATTTAAATGTAATTCTGTGTCAGTCACGCGTGACCAGTGGCTACAAAACCACAAAACGAAAACAAACAGTCGGAATATTTTCCAACAACTCTGGCAAACACACGACAATCAAGGAATCATTTCATTGGAAACTCAAGATAGTCCATACTCTTAAAATGCCATTTAATTTTTTTATAGAAAAACTCATGGGAATTCTAACAGTTAAAATCGCCACGCTGTTGTAAATTTCAAAATATTGATGACGCGTGGCGATTGATCATGCGCAAAATTAAAAAAACAGGTTTGACAAGTCGAAACTGGACTGACTTATCCAATTCTTTGGATGAGCGGCAAATCAAAGAATGTGGAGGTGGCGAGCAGAGTCTACTTACCTCTTCCCGAATTATCTAGGAAGATTGAAAGAGACTGTGCTTGCAGGGTAGGTCGTAATATACTTTTATCGCGTTTAAACTGTGGTGAAACTGTGATCAGTCTTCTAAGAATTCGAATCAGCAGTGTCAATTCCATAAAATCCATATCATACATACATACCTTGTACCTTCAGGTTAAGACGAGCTATAGCGCCTGTCCCGAGAACATTTCGGGCAATACATTCATACACCCCTTCATCAGAGATGTTGACATGCTGAAGAGAAAACTTCCCGTTTTGGAAGAGGCCGAGAGTTTTGTTGTTGAAGCGTAGTTCAAGTTGTGGTGGCAATAGGCTATCAGCAGAACAGGAGAAAGTTACGGTGTCCTCCACCAGCACAACGTCACCCTTGGCGGCATATGTCACATTGGTTTTAATTGGTTTGTCTGTTGAAAAATCAGTACAAAAAATACAAGATTTTGTGCCCCCGGATCGTGGAGGGAGATCAAGAAGTATATGGGTTCTCAAGTGACGCTATGATCCTTGCAGTTATGAACGCAATTTTTGCAATTGCGCAAAGAAGTTGAAAAATTCAGGACTTCAACGGGGTTGAACCGCGGTGAATTTTTCAGGCTTCCTTACGCAATCGCAAAAATTGCGTTCATAACTGCGAGGATCATAGCTTCACTTGATTTCATATCCACAGTTCATATATGATCCATTTCATATATCATTTCATTATATGGGTTCTCATTTAGATATTAAAGGTGGATGGTTGGTTTGCTGCAAAGAAGACTAGCGCTACAAAAAAGCTTCAGTTGAAACAGCAGTTCCAGGTTTCCATCATTGTTTCAATGGAAGTGTTTTTCCAAACCTATTCCAGAGTTTTAGTCCCGCTCATTTACATTCACTCTTCTGTCTTGAAGCGTTGTTGATGACCGCTGATTATTTGGTTTGGTTTTTGCCTTTGAATAGTGAGACGGCTCCAGCTTGTGCCACTTTTGTTTATCTCAGCAATACGACAATCCCGTGCACTCTTCGAAAAGATCGATTTTGGCATTAGAATGGAAGAAATAGCACTTTAATGCTAGGTTATATTCAGTCTTGCATGCTACCATTTTCAATGAAGAAGACAAAGGATAAAATATTTTTTTGCATTTGCGGCATTTGGACAATAATGGTTACACGCAGGTCTTAGCATACAGTATCTAAGGCCCGGTTCAAACGTCGCGCCACCGTCATGTCGAACTCAATTTTATTAAGTTCGACTTCAGCACGATTGCAGTGCGACAGTTGATTCAAACGTCGCATTCAATAGAAACTGACACGTCACCAGTCGCCTCTTATGAAAACACCGTACTGGGGTCAAGTCAACAAAGATGGCGGACACGGATTTATCCGCAGGCCAAGGAAAAAGGGCTCTCCTTTTGCGTAGAATTCTTGCAGAAAGACGAAGAAGGATGTTAACACAACGTGCTGTGCTTTCCTATCATGAAGCAAGATGGAAGCGCATACGTGTGCTCCTTCTGATCTTGTGCATTTTGCTCAACTCTCGAAACTCCAACAGAATAGTCACTCGATCATGCCGCCGGGTTTCAAGAAACACTGGCTGGTGGTTAAACGTTTGGAACACGTACTCTGATGCAAGATTTAAGAAGCTTTTTCGAGTATCGAAAGGTACTTTTCTGTTTATTCTTGGTCAGATTCGACATGATTTGGTAAGAGATACAGTTTGCGAGGAGCCAATTTCTCCCGAATGTCGTCTTGCTATCTGCCTCTACCGTTTAGCTAGGGGTGATTATTTATATACGATAGCTGAAATGGCCGGCGTTGGTGTTTCCACAGTATGCACGATTGTTATTGAAGTTACTGAAGCAATAATTAACAACTTATGGAAAGATAGTGTAGTAGCACATTTCCCATCAGATGAAGCGCATATCAAGGAAAAAATGTTGGACACTGAACAGTTGTGGCAATTTCCTTGTGGATGGGGTGCTATTAATGGTTGTCACCTACCGCTGAAATGCCCTGCTGGAGGTTTGGAAGCTTGTAAAGAGTATTACAACTTCAAAAATTTCTACTCCATAATATTAATGGGAATGGTGGATGCAAAATATCGTTTTATATGGGCAAGCTGCGGATACCCAGGGAACTCCCATGATTCCACTATCTTTAAATCAACTAAATTATGGGAAGACATGACAGATGGAGAAATTATTCCACAGATAGGAAAGGATATTGGGGGTGTAACCGTTTCTCCCCTTATTTTAGGGGACTCTGCATTTCCATTTAAACCATGGCTTATGAAGCCATTCACTAATGCTGTGCTTACACCGGTACAAAGTAACTTTAATTATCGCCTTAGCAGGGCACGTATGGTTGTGGAATGTGCCTATGGGCAGCTTAAGGGTCGATGGAGAATTCTACTGCGCAAATGTGAAAGTACCCCTGTGGAGTTGAGATCAGCTTGTTTGGCTTGTATTGTTTTACACAATATCTGCATCTCGCGTGGAGAGAGCCTTTCCAGGAAATTAGACCTAACAATTGATCCCAACTCAAATGAGATGAGAAACAGGGCAACTATTAGAAGGTTGCTGAACTAACTGAGTGTGAGAGGATTCCAGATACCAATCCTGAAGCCATCCGTATAAGGAACAGCCTTGCAGAGAAACTATGGTTGGAAAAGCAAGGGCATGGTGTTTCTTAGCTTAATTATGCTCACTTGGTTCTTAGCACTATTTTTAATCATTACTGCTGTTGTTATTGTTGATATTTTTTGACTTTTTGGGAGGTGAAGGGTAGCCTGAGGGTTTGATGGTGGGTCCCTCAAATAAGATGAAATTTGAAACCACTTTAAAAAGTTTGAGAACACCTGCCACTTCCAATCTACAAATAGTGAATGCCACTTTATGTTCCTTGAAGTGTTGCTTAGTAGTTGTGTTAACAATTCCATCTTGACTGGCATTTATGCTAAAAGGCCCACCGCTATAAACAAGTTAAATTCATTGTAAATATATCAATGTACACTGTTTTGTACCCTGTCATCAGGAGCTCTTTTTTAGTACAAAATTCCACTTTGATCATGACCTGGAGGAACTGGAGCCCCCTGAGCTGGATAACCACTGTAATACAGCTGGGGTGGTGCCATCATCATTTGCATTAATCTCATTTCATGTTGTCTGGCTCTTTCATTCTCCTCCTTAAAAAATTCAAGTAAATCTTTAGTGGGGTCTTTCTCAATCACCTGCTTCATTGTTTCAATTGCCTCCACAACTGGATCTACTTTTCCCCTTTTCTTTCCCTTTTTCACAGGAACAAATTTACAGTATCACCATCTTTACTGCTACTGTTCTGATCTTTCACCTCTATTTCTCCTGAATCTGAGTTTGCCCCAGCCTCGGTGCCCTCAACAGTCTCAGGACTTTCCCCACTGTTTGAGCATGAGGGTTCCAGAGCCATTTCTGGTGTGCATGAATCACGAGTCTTGACAAAGCTGTAAAGCTGGTTGAACCATTCACCGAGGTTCTTCTCTTCTTGAAACCGTTTGATTCCAGTGGCCGTTTTTATGGTTAAAGCTGCTTTCTTGCATTCAGCAACACATTTCTTAAATTTGTTCCTTGTTTGAGACATGTCGAAAGGAAAATTCTCTCCGCGGCTAGCGAGTCGTTCCTTAAGCTGCTTCACAACATCCGTATAAATTGCCGTGTTTCTGGCACGGGTAGTGTTTCTGAAGATAAGATTTTTCCTCAGATATTCACTGGAACAAATTATGTCCACCATATCAGTTATTACCTTTTCTCGCCATACGGCCTTCCTTCCCGCCTTTCGCGAAGAGCTTGACTTCGATTTTGCTGTTGATACGCTTGAACATTCTGATAAGTCCGACTCTGTACTGATTTCGAGTTGCTCTGATGATAGGACTTCATCTTCGCACTCTGAATTCAAGCTTTCGTCGTCATTCACATCGCTACATGCATAGGTGTTTCTCCAAGCCGCCATATTTCAAAATCTGAAACATATCTACGCATGCGTTTAACGTGATCCCGCTGTGAAAGTGTTCGGGACTACATTATCATAATGTATGCATTAGGTTTCGCATCAATTTTTCTCGACGTTTGAATCAAACATTTTCAGCATGATTTGTTGCTGTGCACCTGTACTCGCCATCTTGATATCTGCTGATATTTTTTAACAAGAGAACAGATTCTGTGTGTTTCCACCCTTTATTTCCTTGCTTTGACCACGTGATGTTTGGAATTGGTCTTCCAGTGGTGTAACATGATAGCGTCATGTCCTTTGTCTCGTTTGATGTTTGGTCCGTTGAGATAGATGTGATGTTTGGGGGAACTGCAATATTTGAAAAGACCTAACTGTGTTTTGATCTAAAAGTTGACAATTTCGTGGGAAACAATACGTTCTTCATGTGAATAACACTAGGTTGGAAAGAAGGCTGTTTAAACCTCTTTCAAATGAACAAACACTCTGGTGACAAACGTTCTTCAAGTGCAAATTGCACACCACTGTAGTTAAGCACAGGCGGTCCAGACTCGAAGGGTAAAAAAATTATAAGGATTTGTATGGGAATCTTGATAACAAAGTGAAAAAGATATTTACACGCAAAACTTCTCAATAAAAAAGCCAAACTTTATTGTCGTGGTGACTTTCTCGCTTCTTGTGTGGTTATACGATTTAAGTGACTTCTCAACTTCCCGGCCGGTTGTCACTGGGAAGTTGAGAAGTCGCTTAAATCGCATTCAGTAAGGCAAATAACCACACAAGAAGAGAGAAAGTCACCACGACAATTGAGACCTTTTGCGTGTAAATATCTTTTTCAGTTTGTTATCGAGATTCCCATACAAATCCTTATAATTGTTTTACCCTTTGTGTCTGGACCGCCTGTGAGTTAAGTAGAAGTTGGGGGTTAAGTTGCACTGCAGAATGACGAACTATTAAGCTAATCAAGCTAGGTAACTTAAAATATTTCATAAGTGCAGCAAAGTGGCAGGTTCACGAGTTCCCATTCAGAATTATGAATGGCTGCACAAAGAGCTGGATGTTACTCGATCTCCTTTTTCAATTAAGACAATGAGACTAATGTTTTTTACTGTTAGGGATAGAAAGTATGGAATTTGTTTGTCTAGTAAACATAAAACTGTACACCAATGGAAATACTTGATTACATGCAGATGTTAATCATATATGTGTTATACAAAGGGCTCCCTTTTATTTTTTTACAGCCAAGCATTTTTCTGTCTGGTTTAAGTTTGACCTTAACATGAAGGCCAATTCCGATATCGAAGGTTTTGCCGTAAGTAAATCTTATCAAAACAATTTCATGATAGGACAAGGATAGAAAAGTGTAACAGTTTCGTGATCTTGTTTCCAAAATGGCACTTGTCATTTTTAATAAAACCAATACGCACTTATAAGCATTGGTGAAAATAAAGTTTAGTAACTACTGCCGAAATGACTTAAGGCATGTCTTAACTTCTCGTTATAGAAAAACTTTGATCAGTTGATCTTTTGACAACCGGAAGTTTCTTTCAAGTTTTTTTTAGGGTAGTTTGTCCCCCCGCCTTGCTGACAACTCACTACAATTGAGCAAGAGCGATGTTTACTTGATAGAATTTCTTATACTGAGAGGCACAGGTTTCCTTAAGCCTGTTTACTAAAATCAGATGTATCTTGTGAATGTTCTGTGCAAACGTCCTAAAAGATCAGGCCCCAGTTGTTCGAAGGGTGGATAGCGCTATCCACTGGATAACTCAATTGCTTTTGCTAGTGTTTATCCGCTGGATAGCGTTATCCACCTTTTGAACAACCAAGGCCTGATGTTATGAAGTCCAAAATGTAAATCAGACAGGTAATGCATCCCAGATGCAAAGTAGTTTACTTGGAAGACTAGAAAAAGACAGAAGAGGACAGACAACGAAAAAAAGGCTTACCTAAAATTTTTAACTTGATGCATGTTTGCTCATGGTTATCCGTTGTGTAAACATGGCAGCAGTAATTTCCTTCATCGCTATCTTCAGCTTTAATCAGTAACAGCTGCGGAGTTGCGTTCTTTGCTAATACAACCCTCCCTTTAAATTTTGTGTAATTTCTTTCTTTCCCATCGCTTCCATATTTTACAATGGGACGACTATCCTTGGTTATATGGAAGTAGTCGAAGCTTTCTTTGGCCTTTAGATTCATAACATATTTCCATTCTAGTGTAACTTCTTCGCCAGCAGCTCCAAAAGTCGGATCCTTTGGAATTTTGGTCCAAGTGAGAAACTGAGCTGAAAGGGAAAATTCGGTCCGCTAAAAAAGTACCATTTACGTGTAAACATTGTGCCTTAAGACTAGAGTTGAATACTGAGGGGGCTGCGATGAAGAAGTAAGTGTACGTGCATGTTGCTCCAATTCAGTAGTTATGATTTTTCGGTTAACTTAATCAAGGTTTGTAAGTCATTTGGCGAGTATCATAGGTAATCCTCTCAAATTCAGCATCAGCGTGAATCGTTTTCTTAGCCTTTGACTCATGGGAAAAGCGAGGCTTAAGCCTGGCTTCCGTATGATCTGAAACGGTCTGCGATCGATCTGTGACACGGTCGTAGTAATCATTACGGTTGGGAAAGTAGAAAAAACACTTGGATTTACCTAAAGAAAGTGCGTCATGACGTGGCGAGCACATGCCGTTTATCGCCCTGCAGTTTTATATCTTTTTATGTTCATAATCCTCTGCCGTACCACTCACAAGTTATCGAAAATGCCTTCTAAGACAATTGGCTTGGGCTTAGAATCATTTTTTGTTGGCAGAAGCAGACCTGTAACGATTAATTCGCTAAGGTCGAGAGCTGGCAAGCCGAAATCAGCCATTGTGTCGGTTCCGCTTGGTTTGAAAGTGCATCTTTCTCTCAAGATTTTCAAGCTGTTCTTGGCTGCACAGCTAGTAGCTTTGTCCGGAGACGTAATGCTAAATCCTGGTCCACTTCACAGTGACTTTGCCTGTCCTTTGGAGCGACTTGGCTTTTGTAACGAAAGCTTTTCATCTTTGGATAGTGAAAGCGAAAGCCATGTCTCATTTGCAAGTCAATTTAACTCGTCAATGGACTCGCTTGATGACTCAGAACCTTATCTCTATTTTAACCTGGATTTACCGAGCAAAGGCTTAAGAATTGGCCATTGGAATGTTAACCATCTAACTTTGTCTAAATTCGATCAAGTCAAAATGTTTTTAAAAAACAAGGATGGAACGCCACAAGTTGATGTCCTCTGGTTAAATGAAACTTTCTTAAAGCCTACTATTCCGGACACTCTCTATTCAGTTCCTGGATTTACAATCTTCAGACGCGACCGGAAAATAAAAAGTGGTGGTGGAGTGCTGGTTTTCGTTAATGATGAATTGCATGCAATTCGTAGAATGGATCTGGAAGACTCAAACTTGGAGATATTGTGGCTTGAGATTGCTCCTTTTAAATCTAAAAGGTCTTTTTTATTGGCTGGAATTTATCGACCTCCATCCTCTACCAGAGCCGATGATATTGCTCTTGAAAATAACATCGAAAAGGCCAACTTATTGAATAAAGAGACTACTCTAATCGGAGATTTCAACA
>OX421454.1:18602274-18607274 GCA_949126865.1 Montipora capitata | reverse complement strand
TTCCGTATGATCTGAAACGGTCTGCGATCGATCTGTGACATCGTCGTAGTAATCATTACGGTCGGGAAAGTAGAACTAGATTCAACTTTCCCGATCATCACGACTGTGTCGCAGACCGTTGCAGATCATAGGGAAACCAAGCTTTAATCAATGTGCCAACAGAACTCCGCGAGGCCGTGTGCACTCGGTACTGTACAAGGCATCCACTAGAGTGATAATCTTTGTTACAGATGATGGCCATGAGCGTCTTGTGCCCGCTTTTATGATAAATAAATTTCATAAGAGAGCATATCTATTGCAGATCGTTTTAACATGTGCATTGATAGGAATAATCTTGACTTATTCGAGGCAGATTTAAATTCGGATAGGGAAACATTAGTCTTTTGAAAAGTCCTTCATCTCATGTAGACAACGCGCGGAACAAAGGACTTTTCAAACGTGATTGGCACGATGAATGGCGCCAATTTTAGCACCCAAAAGCGGGTCGCTGAGCTAGACTAATCAGAGTAGTCCATGTGGACCCCAGGGGATAAAGTTGTCAATCAAAATTTGCCATACGTGATGGCTTCTTGTGTGGTTATACGATTTTAAGTGACTTCTCAACTTCCCGGCCGGTTGTCACTGGGAAGTTGAGAAGTCGCTTAAATCGCATTCAGTAAGGCAAATAACCACACAAGAAGAGAGAAAGTCACCACGACAATTAAGTACGGCTTTTTTATTGAGACCTTTTGCGTGTAAATATCTTTTTCAGTTTGTTATCGAGATTCCCATACAAATCCTTATAATTGTTTTACCCTCTGTGTCTGGACCGCCTGTGAGTTAAGTAGAAGTTGGGGGTTAAGTTGCACTGCAGAATGACGAACTATTAAGCTAATCAAGCTAGGTAACTTAGATATTTCATAAGTGCAGCAAAGTGGCAGGTTCATGAGTTCCCATTCAGAATTATGAATGGCTGCACAAAGAGCTGGATGTTACTCGATCTCCTTTTTCAATTAAGACAATGAGACTACTGTTAGGGATAGAAAGTATGGAATTTGTTTGTCTAGTAAACATAAAACTGTACACCAATGGAAATACTTGATTACATGCAGATGTTAATCATATATGTGTTATACAAAGGGCTCCCTTTTATTTTTTTACAGCCAAGCATTTTTCTGTCTGGTTTAAGTTTGACCTTAACATGAAGGCCAATTCCGATATCGAAGGTTTTGCCGTAAGTAAATCTTATCAAAACAATTTCATGATAGGACAAGGATAGAAAAGTGTAACAGTTTCGTGATCTTGTTTCCAAAATGGCACTTGTCATTTTTAATAAAACCAATACGCACTTATAAGCATTGGTGAAAATAAAGTTTAGTAACTACTGCCGAAATGACTTAAGGCATGTCTTAACTTCTCGTTATAGAAAAACTTTGATCTGTTGATCTTTTGACAACCGGAAGTTTCTTTCAAGTTTTTTTTAGGGTAGTTTGTCCCCCCACCTTGCTGACAACTCACTACAATTGAGCAAGAGCGATGTTTACTTGATATAATTTCTTATACTGAGAGGCACAGGTTTCCTTAAGCCTGTCTACTAAAATCAGATGTATCTTGTGAATGTTCTGTGCAAACGTCCTAAAAGATCAGGCCCCAGTTGTTCGAAGGGTGGATAGCGCTATCCACTGGATAACTCAATTGCTTTTGCTAGTGTTTATCCGCTGGATAGCGTTATCCACCTTTTGAACAACCAAGGCCTGATGTTATGAAGTCCAAAATGTAAATCAGACAGGTAATGCATCCCAGATGCAAAGTAGTTTACTTGGAAGACTAGAAAAAGACAGAAAAGCACAAGCCAAGAGGGCAGACAACGAAAAAAAGGCTTACCTAAAATTTGTAACTTGATGCATGTTTGCTCATGGTTATCCGTTGTGTAAACATGGCAGCAGTAATTTCCTTCATCGCTATCTTCAGCTTTAATCAGTAACAGCTGCGGAGTTGCGTTCTTTGCTAATACAACCCTCCCTTTAAATTTTGCGTAATTTCTTTCTTTCCCATCGCTTCCATATTTTACAATGGGACGACTATCCTTGGTTATATGGAAGTAGTCGAAGCTTTCTTTGGCCTTTAGATTCATAACATATTTCCATTCTAGTGTAACTTCTTCGCCAGCAGCTCCAAAAGTCGGATCCTTTGGAATTTTGGTCCAAGTGAGAAACTGAGCTGAAAGGGAAAATTCGGTCCGCTAAAAAAGTACCATTTACGTGTAAACATTGTGCCTTAAGACTAGAGTTGAATACTGAGGGGGCTGCGATGAACAAGTAAGTGTACGTGCGTGTTGCTCCAATTCAGTAGTTATGATTTTTCGGTTAACTTAATCAAGGTTTGTAAGTCATTTGGCGAGTATCATAGGTAATCCTCTCAAATTCAGCATCAGCGTGAATCGTTTTCTTAGCCTTTGACTCATGGGAAAAGCAAGGCTTAAGCCTGGCTTCCGTATGATCTGAAACGGTCTGTGATCGATCTGTGACATGGTCGTAGTAACCATTACGGTCGGGAAAGTAGAACTAGATTCAACTTTCCCGATCATCACGACTGTGTCGCAGACCGTTGCAGATCATAGGGAAACCAAGCTTTAATCGATGCGCCAACAGAACTCCGCGAGGCCGTGTGCACTCGGTACTGTACAAGGCATCCACTAGAGTGATAATCTTTGTTACAGATGATGGCCATAAGAGAGCATATCTATTGGAGATCGTTTTAACATGTGCATTGATAGGAATAATCTTGACTTATTCGAGGCAGATTTAAATTCGGATAGGGAAACATTGGTCTTTCGAAAAGTCCTTCATCTCATGTAGACAACGCGCGGAACGAAGGACTTTTCAAACGTGATTGGCACGATGAGTGGCGCCACTTTTAGCACCCAAAAGCGGGTCGCTGAGCTAGACTAATCAGAGTAGTCCATGTGGACCCCAGGGGATAAAGTTGTCAATCAAAATTTGCCATACGTGATGGCTTCTTGTGTGGTTATACGATTTTAAGTGACTTCTCAACTTCCCGGCCGGTTGTCACTGGGAAGTTGAGAAGTCGCTTAAATCGCATTCAGTAAGGCAAATAACCACACAAGAAGAGAGAAAGTCACCACGACAATTAAGTACGGCTTTTTTATTGAGACCTTTTGCGTGTAAATATCTTTTTCAGTTTGTTATCGAGATTCCCATACAAATCCTTATAATTGTTTTTACCCTCTGTGTCTGGACCACCTGTGAGTTAAGTAGAAGTTGGGGGTTAAGTTGCACTGCAGAATGACGAACTATTAAGCTAATCAAGCTATGTAACTTAAAATATTTCATAAGTGCAGCAAAGTGGCAGGTTCATGAGTTCCCATTCAGAATTATGAATGGCTGCACAAAGAGCTGGATGTTACTCGATCTCCTTTTTCAATTAAGACAATGAGACTAATGTTTTTTACTGTTAGGGATAGAAAGTATGGAATTTGTTTGTCTAGTAAACATAAAACTGTACACCAATGGAAATACTTGATTACATGCAGATGTTAATCATATATGTGTTATACAAAGGGCTCCCTTTTATTTTTTTACAGCCAAGCATTTTTCTGTCTGGTTTAAGTTTGACCTTAACATGAAGGCCTATTCCGATATCGAAGGTTTTGCCGTAAGTAAATCTTATCAAAACAATTTCATGATAGGACAAGGATAGAAAAGTGTACAGTTTCGTGATCTTGTTTCCAAAATGGCACTTGTCATTTTTAATAAAACCAATACGCACTCATAAGCATTGGTGAAAGTAAAGTTTAGTAACTACTGCCGAAATGACTTAAGGCATGTCTTAACTTCTCGTTATAGAAAAACTTTGATCAGTTGATCTTTTGACAACCGGAAGTTTCTTTCAAGTTTTTTTTAGGGTAGTTAAACCCCCGCCTTGCTGACAACTCACTACAATTGAGCAAGAGCGATGTTTACTTGATAGAATTTCTTATACTGAGAGGCACAGGTTTCCTTAAGCATGTCTACTAAAATCAGATGTATCTTGTGAATGTTCTGTGCAAACGTCCTAAAAGATCAGGCCCCAGTTTTTCGAAGGGTGGATAGCGCTATCCACTGGATAACTCAATTGCTTTTGCTAGTGATTATCCACCTTTTGAACAACCAAGTCCAAAATGTAAATCAGACAAGTAATGCATCCCAGATGCAAAGTAGTTTACTTGGAAGACTAGAAAAAGACAGAAAAGCACAAGCCAAGAGGGCAGACAACGAAAAAAAGGCTTACCTAAAATTTTTAACTTGATGAATGTTTGCTCATGGTTATCCGTTGTGTAAACATGGCAGCAGTAATTTCCTTCATCGCTATCTTCAGCTTTAATCAGTAACAGCTGCGGAGTTGCGTTCTTTGCTAATACAACCCTCCCTTTAAATTTTGCGTAATTTCTTTCTTTCCCATCGCTTCCATATTTTACAATGGGTAGACTATCCTTGGTTATATGGAAGTAGTTGAAGCTTTCTTTGGCCTTTAGATTCATAACATATTTCCATTCTAGTGTAACTTCTTCGCCAGCAGCTCCAAAAGTCGGATCCTTTGGAATTTTGGTCCAAGTGAGAAACTGAGCTGAAAGGGAAAATTCGGTCCGCTAAAAAAGTACCATTTACGTGTAAACATTGTGCCTTAAGACTAGAGTTGAATACTGAGGGGGCTGCGATGAAGAAGTAAGTGTACGTGTGTGTTGCTCCAATTCAGTAGTTATGATTTTTCGGTTAACTTAATCAAGGTTTGTAAGTCATTTGGCGAGTATCATAGGTAATCCTCTCAAATTCAGCATCAGCGTGAATCGTTTTCTTAGCCTTTGACTCATGGGAAAAGCGAGCCTTAAGCCTGGCTTCCGTATGATCTGAAACGGTCTGCGATCGATCTGTGACACGGTCGTAGTAATCATTACGGTCGGGAAAGTAGAACTAGATTCAACTTTCCCGATCATCACGACTGTGTCGCAGACCGTTGCAGAT
>OX421454.1:18567274-18587274 GCA_949126865.1 Montipora capitata | reverse complement strand
GTGAAAAGAAGATGCTCTTAGAGTCATCTCTTTTCCCTTCTTTATACTCTTCTTTGATTCCTCTATACAAGTTCTTCTCCTTTTGTTTGAAATAACACGAGCAGCATCGGGATCGATCTTGTGCTTTCTCTTTCTTCCAAATAAAGATGTTGATTCAAATTTGATTGCTCTGTTAAAATACGACGCTGGAAGCCACACGTCCTCATAGGACTGATACCCCTTGAAGCGAACTTTGTACTCATACGTCAAAGAGTCCTTGCACAAACGTTTTTGCAACACATCTTCAATCTCGTAAAAGTCTTCAGGCAAAGGATCTCCTAATTGCTAATCCATGTTTGTCTCAGATGAAGCTTCTTCTGTTTTGTCTAATTTAACATCTCCCCTGCTGACAAATCCCATTTCATTTAGTAGCTTCTTGGATGCCTCATGCAGCTTATAGCACCCTGCGCTGAAAATTTGATGATATCATGTTTTGGGTCGAGAGGTGCCTTACCCGGAAGGTACTTTGCAGCCCAATGGCGTTTCTGACGACATCACGCAATGTACTCCCTCGGAAGAAGAAGCTTCAATGCTTGTTTTATGTGTATAAATGTAGTTTTTCCACCAACGGATTTGGAAATTTTCCATTTCTGGGCATTTCCTCCTCTATCAGATCCTTCTCTTCCTCTTCGCCTTCGAAATTCTCTTCTTTGTATTCTTCTTCTTCTTCTTCTTTGCCTTCTTTTTCGCTCTTCTCGTTAACACCATCGTTCTCAGCATTTGAATTCTCAAAGTCCTCCTCGAGGTCACAGAAACAGTCTTTGACAGAGGCGTAGGTCTTGTCCAACATGTTGAAGTCATCTGGCAAGTCTCCATCTATGAACTGCAGACCAACAGGATGATCAAAGCGGTATGGAACTTCCCAGTAGTTGCTTTCTTTCATCAGCTGGCATGTACTTTTCAAACAACAACTGGCCATTTCTAACACCCCGAAAATGAGCTTGCCTCTGTTCCCCAAGAAAAGCTTTATACTCGGGTGGGTAATTGTATGATCCTCCTTCACTTAGAGTGGACTTATAAAATGCAAAGGCTTTTTGCCTCCTGTTGGATGACTGTTTTACTTTCGCTCCAGCTTGTGCGAGGCGCCGCTTGGCGTTGATGTTGAACTGAACCCATGAGCTCTTATCTAACATATCGGCAAAGGTCGGCTGAGCATCCAAAGACTGAATTTCAGTGGTCTTCCTTTGAATCTCGCTGATGATTCTCTCAGTTGACTTTGTACCTGTATTGTACAGAGAACTTGCAGAGGGACCAAGGTGTTTAAAATGCAAGAACATTGCAAGCTGGTAAAGTGAAGCAGCAGCAAATAGAATCTCTGCTGTCATGTAGCATCCATTTGTCAGGAATTTACCCCGTTTTGATGGGTCAGATTTAGCACCTGCTTTGGAATTCAAAGGCATCTTTTGTAGCTCCAAAAGTCTTCTCCACAGACGGAGAATAATGATGGCACTCGAGACAGACTCTTGAACTTCTGCTGGTGTTCCAAAGGCTACCCTTCAAAATGGCTCAATGAGGCCACAAACGGCTCTGATGTACAAGCTTGTTGCTTCAGACCCTGGGATGTGTTCATCAAGAAGATCTGCTATGTTGGTTGTGAAAAGCCTTTCGCATGCATCTGAGTTCTGATCGCAGAAATATATTAAGAGAAGGTCGGTAGCATTAAACCCACAATCCAATCCCAAGTTCTGGCAGCGATTTTTTAAATCGCGGAGATGTTGGATTGTTGCCAGTCGTATAGTCTTTCTGCCTTCTTCCCAGAATGTCAACTCTCTTGTCTCGTACTTCAGGTTTTTAAGGAACAATCTCTGTTCATGGTCGTAGTCAAGGCAAGCTATCGCAGGAAGGTGCCAGTAGTACGGGGCAACGAATCTTTCTCCTTCTACTCCTAATCCCAGAAAAACTACACCATCTTCTACTTCTTGCTTCGTTGGCTTCATCAACTTATGAGCAGCTGATAATGAGAAACCAGCAGAATCAGTGGAGTATGTGAAAAGATTTATAGGCACTTGACGGACATTCCCTGACTCTGTGTAGTAGCAAAGGTTTCTTAACTCCTCCCAGTATCTCAAGAGATGACTTGCTCTGTAACCTTTGTCGATGGTTGGCCGCAAACAGTAGATAAGTGCTGGCTTGTCAAACGATGCGAAGGCTGTAAAGTTGTGGATGGAGACATTTTTTGCAAGTTGGTGACTTTCGAGGAGTTGGTTGACCAATCTCTTAAGTGCATCAAAATCATCTTTGTCCCCTTTTGAAGGTTCTCTACGCGGAATTTTGACGATCTCATTTCTCCAGTTTTCTACGTCAGGTGTCCAACCTTTCCCTAAAATGACAACTTCTCCCGAGTTTGATAAACGCAGCTGAAGGAATCTCAAGCTTCGAGCCCCATCACTAGCCTCATTTACTGGGAAATCTTTGTAATGATGTGCTGCGTGTTCGAGTACCTTATGATTAATTCCTGCATCAAGTCGCTCTTCTTTCCTGTGAGTTGAAGCGGTAGTATTACCTGCCAATCCAAACATGTCAGCTAACAATGAGTAATTAGTGGAGCCAAGTTCATTTCTGAATAGACCACTTATGTCCTTTATCAGCTCCAGGAAGTGATTGTTATTTCGTTTTGCCAGCTTTGACGTTAGATTTCGGATCACAGTAATTTGCACTGGATTTGAATCTGATACGCCCATTTTGAACAGCCGGATAAGATCGAGAATCAATTTTTCCTCATCACAACTCAGACACGCATCCATTAAACATCTTTCCCACTCATTTGAAGACAGCTTGACTCTGGAAAGATTCATAACGTTTCTTTCTGCCTCCTTTCTTCGTCTCGTCTCAGTCTTAAGAGCACTTTGTAGTTCATGTCTTTTGGCGTAATGCTGGTTGAACCCACAAATTCCAATCCTGTCCTGTATACCTTTTAACTGTCCTTTTTCTCTGTGCCTCATAAGATCTTTTAATTCCCTCAGTTGCTTGCAACAGCTGCTGCATGTATAAGGACTTTCACCTTGAGACAACGCTTCACCAGTACAAGGTGGTTCAATACTTTTAATGCTGCCATCAATTTGCACTCTTCGGCCATAGAGATCTATGGTGCACCTCATTGGCACATAAATAGGCCGGAAGCTGTTGTTGGCCTTTTCAAGTACATCTGTCGCGTCCACGGGATGCACATCCCTCCAGGTTTTATAACCATGACACTTTTCGTGTCCTTCCATGGTGCGAAAGCATGATATCTCACCCCTATTGACTTGGCTCTGGAAGATGGATTTTGCTGTCAGGCGTCTGATTTGGTGCTCATCGGCAAAGTGTTTAATGACCTCCAGATCCCATAGATGATGGCACGCAACTTTTCCTTTCTTAGATTGCTGAAAACGATTCGGAGGTCTCTGCTCGTTTAAAGGACAGAAGAACTTGCGGATGGACTGTTGAGCATTTGATTTTCTCTTATCATCCAAAGATTGTTGTTGGGGATACTCTCTTAAGACATTTGTGGTGTCATCTGTTGTGGCAAAAAATTGTATTGCATGTCTGTGGCTCTCAGGCTTAACATGTTCTCTGACTTGCATTAGACCTGTAAACTTCAATGTGGCGGTACCTGCCATAATGGCATCCAATGAAGCTTGGGTTCTACACCTTAGGCGAGGATGGGCTTTACCATGTTCAACGGCCCACTTCTGGTAAGGGATGCGAACCTCGCATAAAAAAGTACTTTTATGGAGCTGGCTAAACTGCGGGAATTTGTCTCCTTCAAAGGTGACAGTCACATCCTTCCCTGCCAGCTGGCCAACCTTCACTGGAGGGAACAATGCAGCCACAAGTGCTCTAAGCTGGCAGTCGTAGAAGCTGGCCGTGCTCTTACTACGCTTCTGGATGGTCATTCGTTCCATATCCATTGAATTGCTGTTTTCGAAAATCGCTTCCAGGTACTCCTTAAAACTCTTCGGCTTTCCTGGTAGATTGCTCTGCAACAAGTGATTGACTTTTTTGTGAAAACGTTGAAATAATGCCTCTTTTTCCACATCATCCCTCCGAAAATCGTCTCCAAAGGGGAGTGAATCTGATAGTTGGACTGCATCACTTTTATTTGAGGGATTCAACATCAAACTACTGTCCACTTCTTCATTGCTTGTTATAGACTCCGCAATACTTACGCTTTCGAATTCCCTGTATGCTTTTAATACTGTCATTATCATTATGCGAAAAATGTAGAATTTCGTCTTCATAGAAATGTCACCGCTCTGTGACTAGATCATCCTCCAAAATGGTGTTGTTGTCATCATCACCGTCGCTATCTTTGCCGGTTACTAATTTTTGATCATTGTACACGAATTCAAGTACAGGTTGTTTCTCAGGGGAACAAGTGATCGTTTTCGTACCATAGCATACATTTCCTTTGCCGTCACAGTACTGGGAACCAGTCTCCGCCAATAGCATCCAATTGCTCTGCTTGAAAACATTCTTCGGCGTTGTTTCTGACCTCAGTCATATTGGAGGTTGGTCGTTCGATGATCTTGATACCGATGTAAGATTTCTTCTTTTTCTTCGGTAAAGACACTGTAGTGAGGTGCCCTTTGCCGACGACATGACGTCCAAACAAGGAAAGGAAAAGCTCACGGTGTTGCTCCAACAGACCCATTTTTATAAATCCTGGAAACTTTGCCACAGACATTCTTTATCAACGACATCAGTTGAAGAGCCTGGGGCTAAATTGCAATTGGCCCAATTTACAACTATTTCGCTATTCACTTGGGCTAGAAACTTCAAAAGAAACCCCTAGTATCCTACATTTTTAAATTTTTTTCTAACGACAGTCACACTGTCAATTTTTTTTAAGGCTGTTCCAAAGTGAGAGAAGAATATATCCTTCTGGTCGTTTGGAGTCATAGGAAAACTGTTACAGAATGCTTGCCAGATTTCATCTTTTTTGAAGTAATGCTTATTACTCCCGTTGTCTTTTAAAGGAGACACGTTCTCTTTTACCCACTTTTCAACAAGCATTGCTGTCAATACCATCTGATTAACAATGAAAAACGACACGTTACTTGAATAAAGTAATACCCATTGTATAGACTGCTGGCAGTGTGTTTTTCTCGGACATACCACCCTTGTCTCGCCTTCTTCTCTACACGGCCAACGCCATACCGTCCTTTTGAGTTCCCGATGACTAAGCGCTCGTCCTAGTGACCCTTAGAGAAAAAACCGGCTGCCAGCAGACTACCCATTATACGCAGGTTAAAATTTTAAACATAGATGATGTTTAGAGACCTCCACGTAGGGGTCTTCACCACCATCGCCAGAGTCAGTTGTAAGAGTTGCGTATTGTGTTAAGCAATATTTGTGAAGAAAAAAAAACTTCCTGCTCTTAATGGTGTCTTATAACTGGTTTTCTACGGTTGCCCCGATACAGCTCTTGTACCCTGACAAAATTCGTATTGCTGCAGTATCAAATTTGTTCATTCAGTAAACAGCAAACAGCAATTCCATGTTTTGAGTTTCTATTACGAGGCACAAACCAATGTGTCTATCATTTCGATCATTCTTAGGAGAATCTGCATATGTTAAAACAGATTTCTCTAAAGATAGCAAAAATTAAATGCATACCTTGAGTATCCCTATTGCTGTTTCAAAAATACCCACCCACCACTCGCTTTTGAATACCTAAAACAGAAATATTCACCAGTGTTAGGTTCATGTGTTAGGCAATGGTTGACTTCAGAACAATGCTGTTGAAATCAGACACATGTCAATAAATACTTGATGTAAAACGCAACTTCAACTAAATATCATTGTTCAATATTACAATGCAATCCGTCAAAAGCAAAACTGTACTATGAAAACTAAAAAAAAAAACGTGGCGGAGAGCATCGTTAAGTGCTTTGATGTGAAAAAAGAATTACATGTGTAAATTGCCAACAACGTTTCTTCAAACACAACTGAGAAATGGACACAGGGCTAACAAACGGCAATTATTATTTCACACTGGCGATTTGTTTATCTCAAATTCTCCGACGATAGTCTAAAAAAACATTCAGTTACATGTCAGGATTTTGACTTCTAATTGATGAGCGAAACGGAATAATACAAATCGCAATTATTGTGTCTCTCACTGGAGGTGTGGTCGTCAAGACCGGATGCAAGCAGGGCTCACATTAGTTGGCGTCGGCAACCACGGCAACAAGGACAAAATAATTAGGCAATTTGTACATTGCAGTCCTGCATCTCGAATTATCCGGCAATGTCTAAGAAAAGAACATTTCGAGCTCTAATTGATGAGCGAAACTGAATAATACAAACTGCAATTATTGTGTCTCTCACTGGAGGTGTGGTCGTCAATAGCGTAGCTCCTACTCTACTATAAAAACTACACGAAACCTATAAATCCTCGATTCGCTGTGACGAAGGGCTAACGCTCAAAACGTCAGCTTTTAGAATCTCTGTACGGTGGCCAATTTACATTATCAACTCGCAATCGGTTGATAAAACCAAATTTTTATTTTTAGGTTAGTCGGATGCTTGGTACATCCTTGCATACGGCGAAAGCTACTGAAATTTAAACTGACCAATCAGAATTCAGCAAGCGGGAAAAACTGTGCTATCCTTGTGCTATCCAACGTCACGCCAATTGTTTACAATCGGTGGACATTCACTTGCCTTCTCTTGTGTCTCTCTTGACCATTGCTTCATTGTTCTCACAATCAATTTGCCATTCCACTTTATCCAGTTTATGAATTGGGCTAGCATGTGATTAACAACCATGATCGCTTTTGAACTTTATTCTCTAGAAGAAGAAGACGTTGCTGAGTGAACATTTTTACGACGAAATCCCTTGGTTTGTTCAGCACTTTGATGTCGGATAACTGAGCCGCTCTAACAAGTGTTGGGTCGATCACATTTGGTCGTCCGACCTTATGAAGTTCTTTCAGCTCTTGTTTGTGTCCATCATGATCGAACTTCAGGTGAATAGAGAGGGGAACAATTTTTTGTTCTGCCATCTGCTGTGCCAAACAACGAACAATCCTGTTGGGTGTTGCACGTGCTTGGCAAGTCTTGCACGACCATCGTCTATCAGATCTGGAGTGGAGTTTTCTTTCAGTGATTATAACTTGCGATCGTTCTACAAACATCCACGTAGCATGCAGCACTTTTTAGTGACTCGAGGATCCTGTTTTGCTGTTTCAAAGGGAGTTGCAATTGTGCATTCTTGAGCAGTTTGTTCTTCAGTGCTTGTATTTTTTCGTTTGTTCCTGGTGGCGCAAAGTAACTTTGATGATTTGAAAGGACTTGAATCCTTAATTGAATTAGCGATTTGCTTATTAAGAGGCCCTGACAGAGAAAGCATGTCAGACCCTGGAAATGGGGGTTAGCCAAATTCAATGAAACTTGGTGATGACATTGACCTTCATGAGTTATTTCTAAATTCGGTTTTATTTGTCTTTACTCTTTCTTCCTTTCAATTTTTTAGGGGGGTCCCATTTTGGAGTCTCAGAGTACAAAAAAACAGCCATGTGAGAGTTGACTTCCAAGTCCCATTACGATAAAAGCAGAAAGTTCAAAGAAAATCTAATAGTCTAGGATGTTTCTACTAAGAACATACTTTTATATCGTTTATGGCTTTGGGGTATATTATTATTGGGATCAGATAGGCATGGCACTGAATATATGCAAATTTCGACCCCCCTGAAAATACGAAAAATAGGCCAAATTCAAGAAATCATAATTTTTACCTGTAATCCTATTAAGAAAGAAGACACACGTCATAAGTTACCTAAGGGCATCTTCAATCCAAAACAGGATAGGAAAATTTGGGTCAGTAAGCTTTGCTGCTTTCCCGGCATCATTATTACGCAACACTTTTGCAAAATGACCTCATTTGCATAAACAAAATTTTGACTCAAAAATCACTGCTAAATCAGTTTTTTCCCTAGTCTGGCTACCTTTTTAGGCTTTGAAAATAGTGTACTAGTTTACGACTAGTTTAAGGGAAAAATTGCGCCGTGAGTTATAAAATTACTCCTGGCTAATCCATATTTTGGATTTTAAGGTGGCTGGAAAAGTTCCTAGCACTTCCCAGCACTTATACTTTGGTGGGTTAATACTGTAAAGAGCCGAATGAAACAACAATTTTCCTCACAAAACACACGCACGGCTTTTACTCACTCTCCTGCTTTCTGACTTCTCTAAGACAAGAGATCTTATTACAACCACGTGGTAATTTCACAACCCATAATGTAACAACATTCGTTCCGTCACAATACTACCTCTCTTTATCAGTTGATGCAATAAAAATTGTATCAAAGGAATGCCCAATTGTTGAACAAGTTGTGGTCAATCTCTTTACATAAAAGGGTTACCATAGCAACAGTATAACCTGTTAAAACACCCTTAATTTTAGCTTTAAGTGCTTACAACTTAAAAACGAGATGACCCTCATTGTTTATCATCGAATTGTGATCAACACATTAAGCTACCACTTTCTGGAAAGCTTAAAAATATTCCATCACAGGGGTCAGAGCTACCTTAAATTTTCCAAATTTAAATTGCCACTGTACCATTTTGATAGAATATCTTTAAACTTTGCAGAAAGTTGCATCTTTGCGTGTTGATCAAAATTCGATAATAGAAAATTAAGGTCACCAAGCTGGTTTTTTAGTTACAAGCACTTAAAGCCAACATTAAGGGTGTTCAGTTTTAACAGCTGAACTGTCGCTATGGTAACCTGTTATGACAATGGATTAAAGGTATAACAATGGTTTCAGCATTCTAGGAAAGAAGTTTGTCATTTATGAACGTTATGGGACACCAAGTGTTGCAATATTTCTAAGCATCTATGATGATAAAATAGAAAACTCGATTGCTTTATTGTACCTTATATAAGACAACATATCATGTTTGCAGGCTTAACTTCTTCTGTCTTTAATAAAGGTTAAATATTTTGTTTGGTCTCATACCTTGGATGCCAGCAGCAACTCAATGATCATCGCAAAGACAGCTGCATGAAGTAACGAGCTCTTGGAGTGCTTGAATAAAAGTTGCCTTTCGTGAGAGCGGGCCCTTCAAATCGACGTTAAATTGGTTACACATCGACCTTAAGTCACTTATTTTCAGCTTCGTCAAAAATTGTTCAAATCTACCCTGATGGTACAGCTGACACAGGTTAACGTCTTCATATTCGACCGGGTGACCAAGGCCGACCTCTCTGTTTACTTGCTGCTCCAAATTTTGCAAGTATTCCTTTCTAGGGCCAAATCTTGATCGTGATCTTGTTGACTGCCGATTTCTTGCCCTCTTTGTCTTGCAGCTAGTCGAGAGAAAAATCCTTTGACTGTTTGCGTCTCGAGCCATTCGTTTCTCTTAAAGTTCTTTTTAATTTCTTCAGCAATTTCTGTTGCGTTAGCTTTTTGCTTCCCATCTTTGTTGCCCTCATCGAAAACATTCGTTAAGAATTCCTTGACTGCTGGCGAGATTCTAACATTGGCTTTTGTCTTTTTTAGAGCCCATCCCAGTTGTGCCTCACCAGGGGTTCCTTGAAGACCACCAGCAATTGCTGCATCGGATTGGTAATCAGGGCAGGTAGGTTTTTGGCTCTGACCCTTTACAGACGTGGCAATTGACGCCCACTGTCGGCGGATTGTGTCATACAAGGATTCTTTCTCTTGTAGCAGGACATGACGCCCGGTATCCATGTGATCATCAGCCTCTTGTAGCGTGTTAAACGTTTGGATGCATGCTGGCTCCATACAAGGGAACGTGGCGACCGGGTTAAGAGGATCTTTAGTTCCAGCCCCTGCCTGTCTTCTCTGCGTTGTAATAATGGATTCTTGTGACCATTCACCCACTCTCCTCAGCCCTGAAGTATCTTGTGTATACATAAAACTTGAATTAGGTATCTTTTGACCTGCCCCAATGCCATAGGCTTGCCAGACTGTGATAATGTCTCTTTCAAAGGAGAAGTTGTTGTACTTTGTGATATTTGGAATCTTGTTAGAAGCAACTTTTGTAGACATCTGAGAGGGATCTACTGTGCACACTGCTACTCGAGTTCCTGTGATGCTGGGGGGTGATTCAAGTGCATTCTTTACATCTTGGGCTGTCTGTATGTCGTTATTCTCTGCCACATAATTCCTGAGACGCTGCTTGCACGGAGCTATTCGTCGGTCACATAGGTCTTTGCCCGCCTGTGGATCAGAAAAATCGTACCTCACAACCTCTATTCCACTACGCTTACTGGTGGAATGTATTGTGGTAGCATCCTGCATTGTCACTTCTTAGTATTGCTCTTTTCACGGAAGGATGCGTTTCTTTGACGGTGCTTAGAACCTCTTCAAGAATGCAAGAAACAGAAAACCAATCCTGTTTACAGCTGTCAAATACAGCTATGTAAGCGTGGATTTGGTATTCGCATTCTGTTGGCTTGCAATCAGGGTGGTCAGATGAATGAACAACTGCTGAAAAATGCCAATTCATTCCTCTCTTGCCAAAAAACTCTGACTGTGTTTCTCTGTATTTCATAGGAAGAAGCTTCATGGCCCAGTCATTGATGACTAAAATGGTTTCACTATTCAGAGCATTCAAAGCATCCTGCCTTGCGATATCTTGCTGAAATGTTCGAAGCAAATGGGATTTCCACGCCTCAATTTCTGTTACGGCATGTTCCCATTCCCACCTTGCTCTTTCCCTTTGCTCTTCTGTCAAACTTATGTCGTTGTTCTCCACTTTCTCTTTAATGCTATTCAGGATTTCTTTAATGCTTTGGCATTGTAAACATACCAGGTCGTGCTCATGGTTGCAAGGGCTGCAAAACTGGTCTTGGCCAGGATCTGGTAGGGCAAACTGGATGCAGTGATCAGGACAATGTTCATCGGGACCCAAGTTACATTTATAATCACATTTAAGGTATTTCTTTCCTGCTCTTAGTCGTTGGGCAGTTTCTCTTCCCCAAGTAGCTCCTGCACCATTAGTTGCTAGCGTTTCAGCAAGCGTCTCTAGTGTTTCAAAGGCCTCAATCCCAGCTGTCGATGTATTGTCCAGACCTTGGAGGGACTTTTGCCTCGAAGCACTGCAACATTCCATGATTCTAAAACAAGTGCGCTCGTTCAGGGGTTCTTTGCCTTCCTGTTTGCATTCTTGTTGATACAAATGAATGATTTTGGTTGTTGTCATCGTTCGCACAACTGCTGGTATGGGTAGAGTTACTCCAGAGTTCAGCTTCAGCTTTTTAGTACCAAAGGCAACATCTTGTAGAAATGTGGATCTTGAAATAAAAAGAATGAATTCCCTGACTTTGTCCATGTCTAGACGACATCGAAACAGCTTCTCGGGCACCTTTGTTTCACCAGCACCTATTTCCGTGGCATGCTTTCTGGCATTTTGTATTTGTCATCTGGAGATGTCAGGGATAAGTTCCTGAAGTTCTGTTTGGCTGTACCTGTCACATATAAGTGAAAGTATTTGAATCCGTGTAGGTCTATGTTCAGACTCGTTGTACGCGGCTACTATGGCTTCTACCCCAGCATCAAGGACTAAAGTATTCTTAGGTCTCTCGTGTGACAGGTGATAGTTGATAACCGATTGCCACAGAGGTCCTTCTTGTGAAGGTGCGACCATACGCAAAACAAGAGTAATAGCTTCCTCTACTTTCTTTGTGTACTGTCTCTTTGTTTTCTCAGACGTTTCATTCCAATCGTAATCAATGTACTGCAAAAAAGGTTGGAAACTGCCCTCTGAAATGCTAGTAAGAGCATTACTCAAGATTGCAAGATGTTTGCGTTTAAGTTCACCCTCTGGCAAGTAGACACTGACGTTTTCTTCTTGGGATGAAATGCTTCTTGCTGAAACGAGCGAATCCAAGGATACACGGGTATCACAAGCTTCCTGTCTCCTCACTCGAGATTGTCTGGGAACAGATTTGAATGTTGACCCTGTAAGTGGCAATTCATGGGGCTTTGCGTCTTGATCAAGTGATCCCCTGCAAGTTCTGCAGATCACTGCAAAAAGAAGATTATTTGTCAGACATTGACTCGTTCTTACTAAACTTCAAAAAGTTCAAAGTGACCACCTGAAAGATTATGACTTAACATGTATCCCTTTTGTCTCCTGATTACGTACAAAGCCTTGAGAAATACCACACAAGCATTCTCTGCACCTTTCTCCAGTTTCTCTTTTTTATTGACTCGAGTAGATAGCTTGATTGCAGGCTATGGGTTGACTTATTATTACCTGAGCCAATTGCAACAGTAACACGTGTCTGCTCGTATATTTTACACGCCATCTCTTTGTTTATGCGACGAGGGTTTTTCTTTAGCTTGCTTGCGATTCTCTTTAGTCTTGAGGATTCCACATCGTGGTGGTTAGGATGACAACAGTTAGCCTAGTAGAAAAAATATATACATGTATGTATTTTTTGGCTTTCAATCCCGCGTATCTTTGAACAAAGCTGGTTCAACAATAATCAGCATTTGTTTGGTTCATTACCTTCACTTGGTACATAGTAGTGTACTTGGCACGATGTTTGGGACATATGGTCAACTTTATAACGTCATTACCGCCAAAGGGAATTCCTGCACGGTTGAGAATGAGTTCCCACTCGGCGATAGCAGCTACCTCAGCTTTCGGAATAAAAAGAAGCATAGCAGTTCTTAGTAAGTAGTAAGTTGGCCCGTTTAGCGAGACGAATTTTGACCACTGTTTTTTGGGAAATCGGGTTTAGCTTCATTATCGCGCAGAACATTTAGTGACGCAATCACAAGTTAACAGAAAGGCATGGCGTATTGGAAGGTATCCGTGGCTCGTATTTTCAATTGTTTTATTACTGAAAGGTTTTAAATCTTAAACAACAGGGTCAAATTGATTTAAAAAATCTGCGGAAAACCACATAATCAACCTCCGGCTGCTCTTTTAGGAAAATGCTTGCATATTTGAAACCTTTTTCGTCAGTCCCGGTAACCTGGTCTGGATACCAGGATGTTAGTCCAGGGTACCAGGGCCAGCCTGCCTTCTTATATGAAAGCAGCAGTATTTTAACAGAGGAAATAGCAGTGAGATACGAATTCAGTAATGGGGCAGCAGCTCTAAGAGTAACAAGTGTTCAGTCACCTTCCACATCATTACTTCCACTGTAGAACGTACCATACTTTGGCTATTTCTCTCGCCCATAGAAGAAAAAAGCATTTCGTTTGGCAACACGCCAAGGATCTAAAGGTCAGCATTTTTCTCTGACGCAAACAAATGTTTCAAATGATATTGTTATTAAAAGAATGATAGAAGCTGAATAAATTATATTCTTTGACGCTCAAAATATGGCCAAAAACACCTCGAAATTTGGCTTTCCTATAAATTTCCATGTTATATTGCCAAATGCAACCAAATATACAGCTAAACTGGTTCAAACAATTTTACACTGCAATTTGGGGAAACTCAGTGGAAGTGCAAGATTACAAGGATGAAAGTAAATTTGACTTTTTGATAGGGAGTCGAGAAGTCAAGATAGTCCAGTTTCGAGTTCGCCATGGCCGCTGATTAAAAGCACTGAGAACGCATTTGCACAGAGTTAGCCTCGACCTAAAGATGAGTAGATGACCTGTTTGCAGCACTGTGTATTGTTTAATTTTCTAATTTGTGCCAGCTTCCCGCCGGTATTTGAGAATATTTTTTAGGGCGAGGCTAACCCTGTGTAAATGCGTTCTCTGTGCTTTTGGTCGACGGTCATGGCGAACTCAAAGTTAGACTATTCCATTCTGGTGGAAATTTGAGTCTTTCAGTCATAAATTTTACCATTTAGTTTTTATGATCTTTTTGCTGTTACCAATTTTGACGTTTTTTTTTTCTTTCTGTTGCAAGACAATAAAGCTATAGCTCCTGGCCATTCTCATTAAAACACTATATATCAGCCTGGACAATGCCCCTTTAAGGTCTAGTTAAAACAAGGGTATGGAGATTTTGAGGAACGCTAGGAGCGAGAAAGTTTATGTTACTAGGGACCGGGAAATAGTTTTCGTATTTTTATTGTTTTGTTTCAGCGATGGTATGTGAAGCCAAAGGGAGACGAAAAAAAATGGTCTTTTCATACCTTCCTGCACAAAATAATTCTTTGCACGACTAAACTGATATTTTTTGTTGTATTTTAGATACGCTGTTCAATAAAGACCCTTTGTCAAAAAGTTACTGCTGATCGTAAGACTGAGAAAAAACGGAATAAACTGTATTATCATAAGGGCAAAAGCACCTGAGTAAACACTTTAATTAGGTTACTTTAATTGAGTTACTAGAATAACAACTGATGCGTTAAATAACCACGGAAATTTGGACAAACGTTAAAGAACCATACAGGGTACGGAAAGATTTAAATGCTTTGCAACATTATTAACCTTAATTGAAAATCGCTGCTTTGTTGGAAAGGTAATGAAGCAAAACTGGTCATTTTTGGAAATTAGAATAAACAGAGCTCACGTCTAGTCTTGTACAAAGAGCGAACGCAACAACACAAAAGTTGTATTTATGTAAACTTTACGGCATTCTAGGGTGTGGAAAACCACCATAAATAGTTTTAGGGCGTGAATTAGCAGCTTGAATATTTCTGCCAATCGAGTTATTTTCATGGGTTTTATTAATTGTAAAAGTAATTCGCTAATTTAGAAGCAAAAATGAATGAACTGGTGACAAAACCAGATAAATGTTGTTACCATACCAACATCATTTTTCCACGTATAAGGAGACGAAGCATAATAGAATCTGACTATTTTGCAACTGATTGTCCCGTCACACTGTAACAATGTTTTACTCACTTGTCGTGTTTGTGTGCCCGGCCTTTGGTCGACCTCTCATGCCCGACGCTCCAGAACCTTTATACTTATTCTTGCGCCATGGCCCCATGCCCGACGTGCAGGACATTAGAGAAATAATGGCATCGTCACGTAGCGCCCATTTTACAGCGCCACAAGGGTCTGAGTTATTGCCAAATGAACAGTAAGTCATCTTCGAATTCAACTATTTAGCTGCAAGTTCTGTAATTGTTCGACCCATGGAGACTGGTGCCAAATTGTAACTAGTCCTCACTACAAACACGGACAAAATGAAGAACGGCCAGTATTATAAAGGCCTTGCAACATTTTTCCCACTATTTTGCTTCAGAAAACTTACTATATCACTTACTATAATACGATATTTCTTACTATAATACGATTGATTGTTTCTGTAATAGCTGTATAGGCAGTGTTGTAAGTTTAATTAGTAGTCCCACATCCGGCTTGGCCAGAAGCGTTTTCATGACTCGTATCACAGTTATTTTATTTTTCCTTTATTTTGTTTACACGAAATCAATATTTCTCATTTATAAAACATTTGCTTTCCCATAAAAATTATCTAGGCTAGGAAAAAACTGATATAGCAGTGATTTTTAAGTCAAAATTTTGTTTATACAAATGAGGTCATTTTGCACAAGTGTTGAGTAATAATGATGCCGGGAAAGCAGCAAAGCTTAAGGACCCAAATTTTTCAATCCTGTTTTGGACTATAGATGTCCTTAGGTAACTCATGACGTGTGTCTTCATTCGTAATAGGATTACAGGTAACAATTATGGTTTCTTGAAGTTGGCCTATTTTTCGTATTTTCGGGGAGGTCGAAATTTGCATACATTTAGTGCCATGCCTATCTCTTCCCAATAATTATATCCCCGAAAGTCATCAACCGTATTAAAGTAGGTTCTTAGTAGAAACATCACATACCATTATATATTCTGTGAGCTTTCTACATTTATTGTAATGGTACTCCAAAGTTAACCCTTATAAGGGTGTTATTTTTATACTCTGAGACCCCAAAATGGGACCCCCCTGAAAAAATTGAAAGGAAGATAGAACAAAGAAAAATAAAACCGGATTTAATAATAACTCATCAAGGACAATGTCCTCACCAAGTTTCGTTGAATGTGGCCAACCCCCATTTCCAAGGTCTGACACGCTTTCTGAGTCAGGGCCTCTTAAGGAACCAACAAGTGAATGGTACACAAAATTAGGAGTAACTGTTGGTTGAATAGACAATAATTGTAGACATAATTATCTGCCCAGTTTAAGTACTAAGCTCAACAGGTTGTTTGGCTCCACAAGTTTCAGTTTCAGGCCAGGTACCCGAATTCACCCAGGTGCTGGTACACTACCATAGTTCTTTGGAAATTGAATAGCTCCTTGATCACCTGGTTGCTTGAGAAGAAACTTGATGTGTTTGTTCTCTACATTGGTGAATGCAGCCACTAACTGTCCATTGTGGATAAACTCCAGACCAACTCTTCTTTCAATTTATTCTTTGTTCTTCGCAGGGCATCAACAATGGTGTCCCTTGTAAAATATTAGTTTAAAGGGTTTGCTAAAGTTAATTCCCATTTCATAGGGCACTGTGGTTTCCAGATTCACTTTCAAACTTATCATGGAAATACAAATCAATACCAGTGAAAAGTCAGTCCCTTGAATTGTTGATAGAAAATTAATTTAAATACATATTGAAACATCAGTTGAGGAATACTTTTTTTCATTCCCACTTTGTGAACCTAACATACATTGCTCCAGTTTGTTTATTGCTTGGTCATTCAATGTCTTGATCACATCAAATTATTTAATTTTTAGGTATGGTGTCACACCTCCATAGAGACACTATCTTTATCTAAAAACTTAACTGGTTGCTTTTTGGAGCCCTTTTGTGGCATATTTAGATAGGCAGGAAATGTTCGACATTTTATGGTAAATAGTTCTGCATAGTTTTAAGGAATATTGCAGCCGAATCTAATTGAATATGAGAGTAAAATATGCTGTTTGACCTTTTGTGAATTGAAAGACTATTAATATTGTTTGCGCTTGGTTTAAAAGGCTTAAGGTTGGCATTTAAAAGTGTTCCTTCAATTACCTTGTTCTGTAAAGATTACCTTGGGAGAATTGGATTAAGGCCAGTTTTTTCTTCTAGCTTCTTTCCCCAGTGCCCTCTGGGAATGGAGTTGATTTGGTTTTGCCCAATTTTGAAAGATGAAACAATGCCTAAACCAGCTGCAAGGAATACTTCATATGCTTTTTTACAAACATAGGCATGAGGATGCTCATAAGCATTTGAGCATTGTTTCGCATGCTAAAGTGATAATTATCATAAATAATTTATTTCTCTAAGAGAGTCTTCTTTTCATGTTGGTCATTCAAAAATTGTTGGAATCGCTTGTTTGAGCTGTTGGATGAAAGAGGCAGAACATTTGATGAGGTCCTCCTGGGGGGAGGGGTCCTTGTTCCCTTTAAATATTTGCTTGTGTTTCCTTGCTCCCCAAATTACTTTCAAACTTGTTCCCAGCGTTTTGATCCCTAAAATTTAAATTGGTTTTCTTCCCTTGTTCCCTAAAATATTTTGATATTGTTACTCTGTTCTCCAGTTCAAATTAGTCATGTTCTCTTCTTCCCCAATACCCCTGGGAGTGCCTCTTTGATGTTGATTCTCGTATTGGCCTAATAGTAATTCACTGTAGAATTGCAAGACACAGCAAGTTCTTATTTGGGAGTGAGGGAAAAGTTTTGAATAAATTTTCGCACAATACAAGAAACACAATTTTGACTGCCCCTTCTAGATCTTGCCCTTTTCAGACATGAATCAGCTTGTTTGCACCTTTCTGGCGACCTGCGGGAGGGCAAGCTCTAGAAGCTCTTCCTTAGTGAGCCTTCGCTGAAAAACTTTCAAAGTCTGGCTTTCCGGTGTTAGGGGCTGAGGTTTTTGTGCAAAATTCATCAGCGGCTTCCTTGCAGCTTATAAAGGGTGTTCCTTCAGGCAATGGTGGTCAGTAAAAGTTTTGTAGTGCTTATACAAATTTTCGCTACTTGAAAATGTCAAATATCAGCTTGGCAATTTTTCTTTCCCGATACTCCATTTAAAATTCACATGAGCCCTATTAATAAAGGGCCAGAAAACCATTTAAAACATTTTGTAGCAATTTTTTTGTCAACAAACTTGGGTTGTCGGCGAGCAGAATTCGAACATAAGCTGTTGTGCTTTGGCTGTTATTTGTGCTTTTTCTAACTATTCTAAGACGAATTCAGGCTGGTATTTTCGAATCAAGTGTAAGAAGACGGCAAAACCGTATTGATAATCTATTTATTTGTGTTAACTTCGCGAAAGAAGACTTTGGTCGCGTCCTTTCGACGGGGTAGATCGACAAATGTCATTTACGCACAACCGAAATGGACAATACGGACTGTTTCTGGTGAAAGGGCAAATGATTGACAGGATAGCACGGTTTTGACTGCCGCATGCACTGCGGGCGTGGATTCCGTATGCAAGGATGTTTAACGGCAATGTACCAGCCTTGAACATGGCGGTCTCTTGCCTCACACTTCTCTGTCATGCATCCTTCCTATTGTTTGTCGCCCAGCTTCAGCTTCAGAGTGGCATTTAGTGGAGTGCTTTGGCATAACACGGGATAATCGGATTTGTCGTGTGTGAAGTAGGAGGCACTCCAGGGTACTACACGCTTAATGCTTTCGTATACGGTATTTGCCAGATTCGGTGCGTACTGCAAAAGGGTAGGAAACTGGTCCTTGAAATGACCAACTGCGTGGAGGTTTTCAACCTGAACTGTAAGACAGGAGTACAGATCAATGGCGAAGCTTGGATTGTGTTCTTTAACTAATGCCTCCAGATCTTTTAGTCCATTTAAGATCATGTTCACCAAATGCTTTGTCTGATTAGAAATAGTTCCTTGAGAACCGCTTGGTTTACCTGTGCTGGTATTGTTGACATCGTTGCTATGCAGCAACGCTTTTTCTGTTATTGTTTCCAAGTAACTGTCAAGTTCTTTGAGAAGCTTGATTGCTTGTGATAGGGAACGTTTTGGTACAGTTTGATGTTTCATATGAATAGAAAAGACTTTATAAAGGAGTGCAAGATGGATTAGATACTTTACAATGCCTTTTATCGAGGTAATTAGCTTCACAGAGCCAGTTTGAGCATCGGTGATGAATATGTTCTTCTCGTGCTCCTCACATATGCCCATAGGCTACGCAAATGTTGCTTGGTCTCCCTTTCCATTTGAATTAACTTCCTTTCCTGTCCCAGCAATGACTACGGCCTCCTCACCACAGATCTTCGTCTTTACAGTCGAACCTCGATTATCCGGACTTTTTCTCTGGTCCCAGTTTTGTCATGAATATTTATTAGTCATCATCAAGATCCCTAGCCATATACTACAGCGTTGAAAAGTAAAGTAAACGCGAGTTTGTTTCTCTTTCAAAAAGCAAAATAAAGCAGCGCTCTCACACGTCGTAACTAATGCAGAACTTTCGAATGAGTTCTGATTGGCTTAGAGTTGCTTTGTTGCCAAGTGAAATATCACGCTCTAGTGGCTCGTTTGGCAAACAAGCTACATACGTCACGAATGTTTATTCACGATTATCATGTCCTTGAAGCGTAAGCGATCCATTCTTTCGATAAAATTGCCTTATCAATTCTGGATGGCTCAATCTTTCGAGGAAGTTGAACTTTAGTCAAATCACTTTTGGTTTCTGCATATGTTCTTTCTAAATTCTTTAGATGCACAGAGAGTCATTCTCGAAGCACCTGAACTGTTCCGAGTGTGTCAAGTCCTCTCTTCTGCAACTCAGAAGTGAGCTCTACTATTTTGAGATTCTTTAGCTGTAGTGTTGGCTTCTTTGCAATGGAAAATAGTTGTATTCCTGTGGGAGAGCTTACATATGCTATTCCATCACAGCTGCACCATGGCATTCTCCGACAACCTTGACATCTGCTGGGACATGAAGCCTCACTACTAGAAGTCTAGTGAGGTTCGCTCTCACCCGCCAAAGTAAGAAACTTTACTATTCTACCTATTTTTCGAATCATATTAACAATATGAAGAAAACTTGGGCTGGAATTAATGAGGTAATGAACCGAAATAAGTTAAAATCGAAACCTATCACGGCTCTAAGGCGCTTGAACTGCAACGAGATAACCC
>OX421454.1:18559774-18562274 GCA_949126865.1 Montipora capitata | reverse complement strand
CTATTATGTTAGTGGATCGCGACTGAGCTTACAGTTGAAGTCTTTTGTAAACTTTGGAACAAGATTATGGAACTCTCTGCATCCTGACTGGCATGCACTTACAAAAAGGCCATTCAAAAAACGAATTAGGAAATTTCTGCTAACAAGGAGCGAGGATGGCACAGTCGGTTCGTGCGCGGCCTTGGTGCAAGAGGTCCTTAGTTCAATTCCCGGATCTCACATCCTTGTTTCGACTTCTTTCCATTCTGTGTAGCTTAAGTAGCTTTAAATACCCGTAAAATGGAGCACTGATGGCGAGGGAGGAGTAAAATGAGCGCACTGTCGACCTCAGGTTTGTCAGTTGAATTACTGTTACAATTTATCGACGTTAAATATGATTGCTTTACTTTACTTTTTTTAGTTCTCGGAGTTGAGGATGCTTATGTGATGCCTACTCATTGATAACAAAACTGAATAATCATTACTATCGTACCCTATAATTCTGTTTTATTCTACATGTATTTAATTATTCACTTATTATTATTATTATTCACTTATTTTAATAATATTGTAATAATTATGCAACGTTTCTTCAGTCAGTCTATTGTGTAATGGCTCAATGCGTATTGTGAGGTTTTATTTTGTCTTATATTGTCTCTAGATTACACTGCACGCCTCGATTAGCATTGCTATACGTGTGCAGTGTCCATTGTAAAATTTATCTGTAATTTTTGAAAATAAACTCATAAACTTGTAAACTTGTTCTTCAATGGAGCATAGTCCAAAACAAGAAGTTTTCCATGCTTGCTGGGGCAAATTGGTATGAGATGCGGATATAGCCCTACCTTGTTGGTCTTGCTGATTTTATACATGTAGCTGTCCGGAAGAATTGAATTCACCACACGATTGATGGTGCAAAGACGAGCTAACACAGACTCTTTACTTAAATATAGAATACAGTTTACATCCATCTGATCTTTATTTAGGACACTGTCTCTTGGTAGCAACCTCTTCAATTCTGGGTCAGAATCTCGGATTGTGTGTAAGAACTATACAAGTTATTTCCAACAACCAAAATATCAGTTCAAAGTGGAAGAAGTCCACATATTAATGTACTCTATGTGATGATAAACAATAGCAGTAAGTCACGTTGCTACACATTGCTTCATCATGTTATGAAAGATTTCAAAATTAATTAATTTTCAGAAGGATTGATTTATGAACTGATGATTGACACTTAAATAGGCGTACTTCTGATCAAATATTCCTGTGTTAGAGCATGTTTTGTTTTTCTGCGTAACCTTTGTCTCTTTTTATTAATTGTCCTTTTTGCATGAGGTCAGCATACACGGTCAGTGTAAGTTCAAGGATATAGTTTCGATTTACTACACGAGGATCTACCCTTCAGGTACTATGATATTGTTTCTTATTTGTCGTTTGTCTAGCGGTTTTGCGGGTAGTTTTGTTCAGTTGCTGTAGTATAGTTTCACCTTTTGTTTTGCGTAGAATAAGCTCTGTGAAACCCCAGATATGGTCGGAATGTGGTAGCAAATCAGCTAAAATCGTCCATTTTTTATGTACCTTTACTTCTGAAGGAGCGAGTGCCGATGAAGCAGGGGATTTGATATGAACAACAGTGGAATCGTTGTCTATTCATGTGTGAAACATGACAGACCAGGCTGGAGAACCTGGAGTAAGCAGCGAAGAAACAATTTCTTTGGGGACTTCCATCAAAAATGAAAGGAAACAAATCCACCACCGAGTGACTCTATTGGTCAGGTGTATTTTAGAGCTAATAGAAAAACCTAAGGTCGAGGGCAACAAGAGGCGATTAAAGAAGGAAATCAAACAACTTCAGAAGATTTAGATGTCGCCCGTGATTTGCACAGACAGCTTTTAGAGTTTGTTGATAACAATGATCGGCTAGCCTTGTTGAACCATTAGGAAAACAAATTTAACCAATGATGTCTTTACAATCAAAGAAGTTGAAATTTTTTTGACAAGGACAGCATCACACATGCAGGACAGAAATCACACAACCAGTCCCGAGAGTAACACAAGTGAATAAAGTCACACAAACCCTCCCCCAGGTAGCACAGCAGAACAAAACAACGCAAGCGCCACTGCTAGCGATACAAGTGTGACAATTAACATACAGGAATCAGCAGTTGTACAGGTTCAAGACAGTCCAACAGGAGGATTGATAAACGTCGAGGATCACAGTCACGCTACTAACATTCTCACTCCCCAAAGTGAAGGTCATGGTTCGCAGATGTCAGCACAATTGCCAGCCCCACTTCCTGTTGCTACAAATACTGGTCCTAAAGTCGAACAAGAAAGGTCTTGTCCATTCGAGGCATGGATTGACAATCTCACAGAGTTTCAGGAGACTGTTATTAAAAGTCCCGCTACAGGAAATGTCACAATCGCAGATGCTCTTTTCAAGCTCGAAGCCAACAAAGACATACCCTTTTTAAAACTCCTTCACTTTGATGGAAGCCCCCTTTCATGAACGGATTTT
>OX421454.1:18547274-18552274 GCA_949126865.1 Montipora capitata | reverse complement strand
TTCAGACTTTCCCAAGGGACATTACTTTCCTTTCAAATCTTAAATTTTTTCCCACTGTTGATGATCAGAAGTTTCAGCGTCACAACTACACAGTTTTAGTATCAAGAGTTCTTGTGGAGCATTTAGATTGTTTTTCAGCCCTCAAGGATTTGTGTGTGTTCCATATTCCTCGCAAGTATTCCAATGAGATGGCCAAAAAGTCAGAAGTTGTAAGTTATATTTGCTTCCTTTGGGTACTTTTTGTTGCTCTCTGCTTTTGTAAGGGTTTTTAAAGTTTTCCCCATTGATATCTGCTTTTCAATGTAATGTAGCTAAAATGTAATTATTACATTTTAGTCACAACAATGATATTACTTGTGAGTATTCAACTGTAAATGGTTCCTACTGTAACTATTCAAGGCGAGAAGAAGTTTGCTAGTCAGATATATGGTGGCCGAGAACTGCCAATAAAAAAATCACATATTTTTGTGTAATAAATGTTAGTTTTACTGCGGTATAAATCAAAACAAAATAAAACATAATGTAAAATGAAATGAAATTTAAAAGTAAAATGACATGAAAATTAAAAGTACAGTGAATTTTAAAAATAAAACTACTTTACTTTGAAGTTGAACTAAAATGAAAATACAGTTCAAAGTGAAATATAAAGTCAATTGCAATTGAAATTCAAAATGCAAGTGAAAGTGAATTTCACCGTGGCCGAGCGCTGCCACTACCATCATGCTACGCACGCTTTTAAAGCTCTGCGTCTGCGATTCTAATAGCCAATATGGCGGATAACCGTGAGGCTACCTGGACCGATGACGAAAAATCTAAAGGAAGTTTTAACTAAATATGTCCAGTAAGGCTTGCAAAGATCGGAAGCGCTGGATTTTCTGAGACGCGAATTTCCAGAATATGCGTGGAGTATTTGTTCCCTTGACAGAAGGCTTCGTCACTTTAACATATTCTACAATGACAGGAGTGTCGAAGTTCAGGACGTGAAAGAAGTGGTGGACAAAGAGCTTAAAGGTCCTCGTAAGCTGCTAGGATACAGAGCCCTGTACAAGAAAATCAGATTGGAGCAGGGGCTAAATGTTACTAGAGACCAGGTTTACGATGTGATGTCTGAACTGGACCCACAAGGTCTCGACATCCGTGGTAACGTCGGAGCTAAGAGACAGAGAAAGAAAGGAAACTTCACGACACATGGGTCTAACTGGGTTCATTCACTCGACATTTCCATTAGCAGTGTATGGGTGCATGGACGCTGCTATGGTTGAAAGTTTGGGTTTCCAATCATGATCCCAAATTAATTGGAAGATGGTACCGTGAACATTTAATTGAAACAAAGATCATACCTGTGATGTTAAGAGTAGATAAGGGAACCGAAACAGGGACCATGGCCACAATGCATGCTTTTCTTCGCAGACACCACAATGATGTGGATCCACACAAAACAGTCATATATGGCCCTTCTACCTCAAATCAGGTATGGAAATGCTCTGTTTATTTCCTAAGCAAATTGAATTGGTAGAGATTGAGTTGGGAACAGGATGTTTTTCTAAAATAGAGGGGGGGGGGGGGGGTTGGGGAATAGGCAATAGAGGGTCAAAACCTCCCACTCCCGCCTGCGTCCTGTATGCGTCCAACCCCATCCACCCTCTACACAAAACTAACCTGACAAATAGTACGTATTGCATTTAAAACTTAATATGCATGATGGATTCAGCTGACTTACAGCTATCACTATAGTATATAGCCCAGTTTTTGTTTGTGAGGATGGTTTGCGTTGGCTAAAAGATCAAGGTCATTATGACCCACACAATGACTCTGATAGGTATGTGCAGTAATTTGGATCTGAAGCAGTTATCTTTGGAACCAGCTTTTTACACCTCTTAACTTCACTGTATATCATTGAAAGGAGTGTCATGTACTTCATGACATAAATTACTGTATCTGCATACATAAGTATCCTTTCATGACTGCTTTCAGCATTATATTTTAATCTTTTTGCAGATTGCCTTTGGCCTTCATCATGGTACCTCTTATCCAGAAGGTCTTAGATATTTTCAGAGAAACAGTGTGGAACTCACACAGGATCAGAGCACAGAGAGACACTGCATTTCCAGATGGTATACCAGACCACATCTATAACTTCCCTGAGAAATATGGGCTTGAAGAGTGTGGTATGTGCCATATTATCCTGTGCCTTATAAATGAATGTACAATGTGCATCCAGTACTTTCATTCAATAAATAATACTTCCCAATAGACATCATCAGCAATCTCAGCGGTTATTACCACTGGCAGTCTTTATTTCTTGCTGCCTGATGAAATCCCCACGACAACTAAGTATATAAAATCTTGATCCAAGGGCAAAATTCCTTTTGGTGGTTGTTCAATGGTACACTGTATGTACATAATACTGATCGGTCAACATATTTTGCCTCCTGTTAAAAAAGAAAGAATTCCTTTCAGGAGCATTTTTCTGGAAAGGGAAATGAACCCTGCAACAATAGTCTTCACATCCAAGTATGATGGATATTAACAGAGAGTAAATGTATTAATTTGAGGTTATCTCTAACCTCCCTGTTAATGCATGTTACAAAGGGGTATTGTTTGAGAAAGCAAAAGAGGTGATTGATAAAAGTATTAATATAATGGCCATTACTTTCTTGCTCAGGTTTACCAGTTACTGAGGAACAACTCCAGGAGGTGGCAATTGAATCTGGTGTTTTGAGCATTCCAGATGATTTCCTCACACAAGAATTTAGAGAAGAATGTGAGTGCATCATTCCTGATAATGATACTATTAAACCAGATGAATGGAAAGATGCATATGTGTATTTAAAGCAGAACTTCACACTTTCACTGTAATATAATTGGAACATGTTATCCGTATTGTTTATTTGTAAATCTCTGTGAACTGTCATGGAATGCAACAACTGTAACAATATCAATGTATATAACATATCACCTACTTTTATAAAGCCTTTGTTCCAAATGGGTCTCTCATTTTGGAATAAGCAACAATCCAGTTATATTTCTTACTTAACATAAATAAAACTGAATCAATGTTTCAAATATCATGTACATGTACTTTTACAAAACTTTGTTCAAAATATTCCTCTCATCCTCTTATCAGCAACATTCAAATCATAACTTAATACAGTAATAACATAACGCAACAAGGAAATCAGAGCTGGTTGTACACTCAGAGTAAATAAGTACGAAAAGCAAGATTACAATTTAAAGAATGAAATCATTGTTAGACAACAACAGGAACAGTGAATAACTTGTCCTTCATATATCCTTGTTACATGAATATATATGTCCTTCATATATCCTTCAATGTTATTTTGACTGATGACGGTACTAACTTAAGTCCTAAAAGTTTGCAATATTTGTTGCACTGGTGTTTCTCAAAAAAATTCTTCATGGCAATTTCAGACAAATTCCCAGTACAGAATTGGTGTGTACCATCATCACTTAGTAAATCTAATGATGCAATTTCTGGGTCGTATAGTGTGTACCCAGCACCCTGAATATCAAGAACAATAAGCTTTCCCTCAGTTTTCTCATAAGTAAAGTGGAGAAAGGCCTCTGCTTTGTCGCAAACTGTACCCTTTTCACATACGTCACCATTATTGTTTATGTACTTAATAAAGTCACCGTCAATGTACTCTTCAATTGAAACGAACTCCCCACTGTTTGTCTTGCCCATGAATACTTTTTTATATTCAAATGTTGTACCAAACTCCATCAGCTGCTCTTTTTCAATTTGTTCCTTCAGTTGGGATGCAAAATTACGGGCCAAGTAGTGCATTTGCACTGACTTCCGTGTGTGACTTTCTTCAGTTTCTTGTGTTGCTTTAATTATTTCTGAGGCACTCTTGAGATACTTATTATCATTCAGAATGTCTTACCACAAAAGATAGAATGTGGGTGACCTTATATTTGCAAAGATTATGCATGACCTGCCCTAACTCTGAAATATATCCTAAACTTCACCTGCATCTGTCAAGTCTTCATTACAGTCAATAACTGATTAAATTCATTTGACAAAGATTGTTATAATAATTGCAAAATTTAATATCTGGTGAAAACCATGATTGTAACATCGTTTTATTTGATTTATTTTTTAGTTACTATTTAAAAGATTTTTCTGAGGGAATTCTTCAGATGACCATTGCACCCTATTTGCAGACAGAAATCTTATTAACAGGAGAAATGTGAGAGGGGATCCACACTCCGCCTACCGACCAATTAGGGATTTCATGATTTTAGAGGTGAAAGCCAGGATTTTGGCAGGTGCATTTCATGTTCTTGGCTTAAAAAGCAAAGAAGAAGAATCTCTGCATTACCCTTCCCCAGAGGACCTTCCCAACTGGAACAAATTGCAAAGTCTCCAGTTCTTACAGAAAGCTGCTGGTATGATTGTTGATGAAGCAATGATGAATGGTTCTTTGCAAGAACTGGTCTCACATGAGGAACGAAGGGAAATTCAAAGACATTTAGATGTTAATGAGGATGGACGTTTTCCTTGTAGGTTTCCAGCGTGTAACACATCCTTCAAATACGATGGCAAGAGCAGGAAAAGACATGAATTAAGTAATGATCCACAAGTTATAATAGAAGAAGTGAGAACCACAACTTCATCCACAACCACAGACCAGGCATCCAAAAGTAGTGATGATGTTTTCAGTTACAATGCTGCACTTCTCTCAGAAGGACTTTTCTTTATGAACTTCTTGGATGCTGTCTTAGAAGGGGATGGCCAGCGTATCATGAGACAATATAAGTATCTCATGCTTCTATGTAAAGCAGATGACCCACACAGCACCAAGTATGCACTGGAAAGCCTGTACCAGCTACTCTTGGTGAATGGTTTAAGCCAGAAGGAGTCAGAGATCTTTGTGTGGAACAGGACTGTTAACAATCATGGAGGTCTTGGAAACAACGTTCCACATGACCTGCAATCTTGGACAAAACTCGTTGGGAAAATAGGATACACTGCT
>OX421454.1:18522274-18532274 GCA_949126865.1 Montipora capitata | reverse complement strand
TGGTTAACAAAAGGAGAATGTTCACAAACGAAGAGTTCGACGGTGGGTGAAAAGAATTGACATTTTGACCATGTGCCATATCTCGGAATTCCAAAAGATTTTAGATTCTAACTATGTAAGGATAGGTCTTCAAATATATGTAAAGTTTAGTTTGGGCAAATGAACAAGCACTCGTCAAAAAATTATTCAAATCATACAGAAAAATCAAAATCACGCCAGTAGTCGAATGCGTGACCAAACATTACCCCTGTATTTATAATTATTGAAATCCCTTCATTTCGAAATATCTGCATTACTAAAGCACACTGCAACATAAATATGTTCACTTTAGCTCGGATATGATATCTTGACTGTCAAACAACGTTTCTCTGCAGTCATTTCTTCAATGGCGTTCCGCTAAGTTTGTAAGACGAGAACCTCCGTAACGGGCATCTGTTTGGTAGATTTAACCACAAAAAGCGATTTTACAAAGTCCCAATGAAACCTGTACCTTGGTGGTTCATTGTATTGCTCGATAGAATCACTCAACCTGCTTTGAAGCAGAAATAGCCAGTGAAAGCGAATATACCACGTGTGATCGCTCCGTCTTTCTAATTTGCATATTGTGCAGAATGTGGCAAAATTCTTTGCACTGGGTAGGGGTGGGGATTTTTGTAAGTTGAGCGTCTGCCAATATAACATGCAACAAAAAAACGCATTGGAATCTCAGTACTGTGGTTCTATGGAAAACGAAATTACAATCACTTTTTTTTGTATATTTCACACTATTGACCATGCGACAAAAATGTTGGTTTTTTTTGAGATTTAATTTTGTTTACTTTTCCTAGACGACACTAACTTAATTCACTGATACCAACTTAAAAGTAAAAGAAAGTCCTTTTTCCCACAAGAAATTTGTGCAAAGCCGCTGTTAAAATCATGGCAGTTTCGTGTTCTTTTAAAGCAATAGTTGGTGGTCGTTGTTCTCATGATCGACACGGCCATAGCAAATTATGCATCAGTCAATTCCAGCCGTTCCCCATACCCATCCCCCCCCCCCACCCCCAGGCTAATCCCCTGGCATTAGCATTTTCCCCCGGAAGGGGATGAAGAAAGAGGGTAAATGCCCCGTCCCCGGGAACATTGCCTTCCAACACCTCTGCAGTTTTTTTATTAACCAGCGAATAAAACGTTCAAATCTTCAAGGACAACAGGACGTGTTAGTTGATTCTTATTTTATTTATCTCCTTATATTTTGTTTTTAACAGTTTGCTAGAGGATAGCGTGACATCAAATATTTTGTTGTATAAAAACCATTTGTTTTGAATATTTTGACTACAATAACGACAATCCTGTTAACAGTGTTTACAATAAAACAATTACCAGTTATAGAAATCTCACAACTTTTATATTTTATTTCAATACTTTTTAAGCTCGGAAGATCAGTCTTGAAGATCGCATCATTTGAATTCACAAATCTTAAATATTTTAACTCCACTTTCATGAATTAAAAAAAAATGCTAGGCTAGTTTTGAATGCGAAATAGTCGTGTTCACTTCAGTGATTGTTTTGTGATAAACAAAATATAGTTCACCTTGCGGCTTATATGTTCATGCTTACAAATGATGAAGAAATCAGTACCTAAAATTGAGAAAACATACCTTAAAAAACATCTGCAAGTTTCTCTTGTCTCTGACGGTCAAACCATTGATCGACAAACGCCTCGTCTTTCCAGATGAACTCATGCATGGAACTTTTGAAAACACGTGTGTCAAATGCCTGGGGGTCGCCCAAGGGTACACAAATGCCCAGCCCCCGAGCCGCCATAAAATTGCCAATGCCCCAACCCCGGGACTGACAATGTGAGCAAATACCCCGCAGTTGCCTGGGGGAAGGGGAGATGGGCACTGCTGGAATCGACTAATGCATTAGAATTTTAGAATGAGGATCTAGAAGACATCGGGAGAAGAGTCAGTCTCAGCTGGTCAATTTCCGGTTTTTGTAAATTCAGGCTTTGATTTTGATTTCTCTGACGCTTTATTTTCTCCTTGCACAGTCTGTTCTCTTGACCAGTGACCAGTGAAAGTATTTGATTTTTTTACGTGGTGAAGGGGCACTTCCTGTTCTGTAGTCCGCTGAAATTCCCAACCTCGCCCCTATGTGCAAATGGTATTGCGTGCGCTTGTCTCGGGCATGAATATGCAAGTTACACGTTGAAAGTCAAAAACACGGAGGACCATCAAATGTCATCAAAATGGCAACCCAAAAGTCAAACATTTGAATAACACTTGAGCAGCTTACTGCTTACTAAATCAAAGGACACAGACATTGATACAGATAGTGATACATACAATGAATACATATGCAATTGTGGACCAGAACTCATGATTCAGTTTATTGTGTTTTTTTTTTTAATTGTTATGTGGGAAGTTGTTGAAAACGCCGCTGACAATATACAGGGAAAGAAACAGTTTGCAAAATTCACGATGTCACAAATCAAAGAGGTTGTAACGTTCTTAGCTCCAAACCGTGAAGGGAAACTGATGAACCACTTCAATCAAGCTCTTACGAGGTTTATTTCAACAACCCGCTCTCAAGTGCGTGGTTTTGCTAGTCACGTGACCTAAGTACAATAGCACAGGGAGACCACTACACCTTTCCTTTCGTAAAAGAAAAAAAAGAAAAGAACTGAAACTAAAATCTACACAAGTTGTAAATTGAACTATGGCCCTAAGTTGGCACTAAACAACAAGCAAACAACAAGTTGACAAACTAACTAACAAGTTGGCACTAAATGAAAATTTAGCCAGTAATAACAACAACTATACGATTGACTGGAACATGGCTCTCAAATAAAGTTCCTTTTAAAGTCCAGTTGGTTTCAACAACAGTTCTCTCCACTGATACACCTTAACTTTCAAGTGTAGTCCTTTAAATAGCTTGGTGGCTTTGAAACACGTCCAGCGCGTGTGATCCTGTGCTGGCCTGGCTGGGGCTTGTCAGACACTACAACTACCGGTTTGCTTGACTGATCAGGTTGTACAGTTTCAGTGCTAGGCTCTTGTAGATGAAACTCTGTTGCACAGGAGTCCGGAAAGTTCGCTGAAGTAACTCTTTGTGGCTGAGGTGACGGGCTGATTTCTGGTTCATTGCATTCGAAGGGATAGAATGGCTCCTTGCTGCTGCGAAGGTGTCTGCGATTCCTGCGGAACATTCTACCATCTTCGGTTCTCACATTGTAGGATCTCACATCTGTTTGGTCCTGTACCACTGCCTTGAACCATTTCTGTGACCTATTGCCAGGTTGGGGTGCAACTCGCACTGTCTCTCCTTCCAGGAGGATTGGAAGCTCTTTTGCATGTTATAATGATAGGTTTGCTTTGCTTTCCTCTTCAGTATTTGATCTTTTGTTGCCCCTGTATCTGTAGACTGTGGTTTCAGCAGTACTTCAGCTGTTGGCAGCTGAGTTCGGGTGCGCCTACCGAACATTCATTGCGCTGGTGAAGAATTCATTCCTTCAGTGGGAGTGTTTCTCCAGCTTACCAAGGAGAGGAAGAATTCACAGTTTTCACAGCATTTTCCACCCGTCCATTGCTCTGTAAGTATCCGGGTGAGCTCATCACAGAGTTGGAAGTAAGGATGAATGGCTGCTGGGAGTTCCTGCTTTGTATCAGGGAACCCGTCCACAATCGTTTTCTTGAGTGTTTGAAGGGTTTGATCACAGGCTGTCTCCTTCTGCAATTCTTTGAGTTGGTGTTCTGGCACTGGAAGAAAGTGTGTGGCATGGATGTGTTCCACTTCTACGTCGGTTGCTGACCGCTCGTACTTTGTGAGGTAAGCTCTAGAAAGAGTGTCCGCTAGCAGCATATCTTTGCCGGGCTTGTAGCGGATCTCGTAGTCATACTGCTGCAGACAGAGTAGCAAGCGCTGTAATTTCTTAGGTGCTGATACTAAAGGTTTCTTCGAGATTGAGACCAACGGTTTGTGGTCAGTCCATAAAATGACTTTGCCGCCATAGACATAGTTGTGGTTATGTTCCATACCGAAAATGTGTGCCAACAATTCTTTTTCGATCTGCGAGTATCTTCTTTCAGCTGGAGCGAGCGCTCTACTAGCAAATGTGACTGGTTGACTGTACTGCATCACCACGAATCCAAGTCCACCCTGGGATGCATCTCCTTGGCATTCGGTTGGGTCGCTCTCACTAAAATACTTCAGCACTGGTGCTTTGACAACAGCTTCTTTAATTCTCTCAAAGGCATCTTCCTGTTCATGGCCCCAAATCCACTCGGCATCTTTTTGTGTCAAGCGACGTAGTGGTTCACACATTTCGGAAAGGTCTTGCAGGAACTTTGACAGGTACTTTACTAGCCCAATGAATCTCTGCACGGCTGGCACATCATCTGGGTGCTCCATTTTGACAATTGCTTCAATTTTTCAGGGATCTGGTTTCAGTCCGTCCTTTGTCATGACATGGCCAATGAATGACACTTCGCTGCATTTGAATTGAAACTTGTCCTTATTCAGCTTGATACCCTTTGTCCTGCACCTGTCCAAGAGGTTCTTCAAGTTCAGGTCGTGATCCTGGTCAGCCTCTTGGTCAGTGTCACCTTGACCGATAATAAGGAGGTCATCTGCGATTTTGTACACCCCCTTGAGACCCTCAAGGCATTGTTCAAGCTTCTGCTGAAAACATTCCGGGGCTGGGCTTATTCCATACGGCATGCGTAGCCATCGGTACCTTCCCCATGCTGTCTGGAAAGTCGTCAGCTTACTCGAAGCGTCATCCAATTGAATCTGGAGGAACCCATCCTTAAGGTCAGCTTTGGTAAACACTCTCGCCTTAGACAACTCTGGCAGGATGTCATCAATAACTGGCAAGGGATAATGTTTCCTCTTCAGTGCTTGGTTTAGGCGCTGTGGGTCAATGCACACTCTAACCTTCCCGCTAGGCTTCTGCGTTGCAACCATGCTCGATACCCATGGTGTCGGCTTGTCCTCTTTCTCAAGTACTCCCAAGCTTTCAAGGCGGTCAAGTTCCTCTCTTAGTTTGCCTTTTACTGCAACTGGAACGTGACGGGGTGGCATTACTACTGGCGGGACTGTCTCGTCAACTCCTATGTGTAGTTTTCCCTCAATCTTGCCAAGGCCTTTAAACAGGTCAGCATACTCTGCTAGAACTTGCTCTTCGGTCAGACTATTGATGCTGTCTTCGATAATCTCAGGTGTTTGGTGGTCAGGCTGCAGGATGTTCTGGTGCTGGACTACCAGGAGGTTCATTTTCTGTGCATTTTCAGCTCTCAGTAGAGGTGCGAAACCATCCTCAACTACGACAAACTCTGCTACATACTCTGTATTGTTGCATGGGTTTTGAATGTGGACTCTTACTGTTCCTAACACTCTCAATTTAGACAGAGTAAGTGATAAGTTCTCTTTTTGTAGTCTGAATTTCTGTGTTGTCTGGGAGGCAACTGCGGGGCAGGACATTACAAGATGCTCCAGTGTCTATCTGCATCTCCACTGTCTTATTTCCAATTTCCATGACTGCACTGATTTGCTTCTTGCTGTGAGAAACAATATAAACTTCTCCGGCAAATGAGAGAGCCCAAAGTTCCTCCTCGGATGAAGTTGGTGCATCTTCGTGTACCTCATGGACTCTCAGCTTGCTCTGCTGCAGGTTGCTGCGGGAAGGGGCTTTGTTACCAGGCTGTATTTTTTGCGTGCAGACATTGCTAAAGTGGTCTTTTCCCCCACACGTATTGGAGATCTTTCCGAATGCAGGACACTCTTCTTTCTTACGCTCATGTCTCCATCCACAATATTTGCAATCTCTCATGATCATTTGCTTATTTCCTGGCAAGCCAGCGTTTCTTCCGAGGTTTGGCTGTGCTTGAAACTGTGGCTTCGACTGAGGCTTTCCTTTTTTTGATTTATTCAGATAATTTAAGGTGTCTGGGCCATGGCTTGATATCTCTTTTAGCAGGCTATTTGGCGCTTCGGCTGCTCAGCAATAATCCATGCATTTCTCCAGTGTTAGCTGCGATTCTTGAAGTAGCTTTTTACGAAGGGCATTATCAGAAATTCCACATACTAGCCCGTCTCTGATCATTTCTTCTTTTAAAGTACCGAACGAACACGTGTCTGCCAATGTGCGGACTGCAGTTGCATGGGCATCAATTGTTTCGCCAGGCTCTTGTGATCTGTTATTAAACTTGTAGCGCTCGTAAATAGTGTTAGTTTTACCTACGCAATAATTGTTCCACAGCTCTAAAACTTTGTCAATGCTACCTTTCTCTGCTTCGGACGCAAAGGGTAACCCACCGTGGATCTCTACAGCCTCAGACCCAATACAAGTGATAAAGGTGGCAACACGGTAATCTTGCAGTTTCAGGTGCAAGCCTGTTATTGTCTCGTACGCTTTCCACGTTTGCAGCCAGTTTTTCCAATTTCTCGCCAGATTTCCTCGAAGTTCCAACCTTGGCGGTAACGGAACATTACGTATAACATTACAGGTGAAGACTTGCTGTGTGGAATTTGAAGTCGGTGTTGTGCTGCTGCTTGTTGTTGGCAGAGTTGTGTCATTTGTGCTGGCCTCCATATTTGGTGAGGGTTTCGTCGCTATTTCTCATCAAAATCAATTCAAATTAAACTAAACGTGAGCAAAATCTTGCTGTACTTCTCGCTGGTTTACTTCTGACACCATGTAACGTTCTTAGCTCCAAACCGTGAAGGGAAACTGATGAACCACGTCAATCAAGCTCTTACGAGGTTTATTTCAACAACCCGCTCTCAAGTGCGTGGTTTTGCTAGTCATGTGACCTAAGTACAATAGCACAGGGAGACCACTACAGAGGTTAAGCATTTTTCTCATATTTATACCGCAACGCCGACTTTTCGAATCGTAGTAATATTAGTATGGAGATGGTGGAAACAATGATAGTATTGTCTTGGTCACGCAAAGGCAGCCCAAGCTCGGTGTATGATTTATAGACTTTGTATGGGAAAATGAACTTTGAGCTTATAAATGCTCAAAAAAGCTGTAAATGTAGAAATAAACTTTGCTTAACTCTACGTCCAGTTGTCCTCGTCCTTTCCGTGCAATCGGAGGGCAAGCTGTGTCCGTTTTAGACAGGTTTGTGGCTTACGAATTTTTGCGATGTCGTCAGTTGTCATTTCCCCTCATAAGCGGAAATGACAACTAAAGACAAGTTTACTTCTACATTTACAATTTATTTGAGCATTTATAGGCTCGAAGTTAATTTTCCCATACAAAGTCTATAAATAGTTTACCGAGCTTGGGCTGTCTGTGGGTCATGCACTCGACACCGCTAACATGATTTTGTGTCTAGTGTAAGCGATTTTGAATCATTTTTTTGACGACTGCCAATCATTTGCCCAAACTAAATTTTACATATTTTGAAAGACCTACCCTTCCTTAATTAAAATCCTTAATCTCATGAAATTCGGTGATATGTCACATGGTCAAAATAACAGTTCTTCCCACCGACCGCCGAAGTTAACATTTGGAGAACACTTTGGTTTTGTTTACGGTAAAATAATTAGATTAATCCAATATTCTTGAAATTGTAGGTTTTGGACAAGGAAAAGTTATGCAATAAGTTCATTGTATTACAATTTTTCTGCGTTTGATAGTTACGACATGCAAATTGAATGGAAATGGTCAATTTTCAACCCAGTTGGGACTCACTAAACTGAGTCTGGAGGTTACATCGAAAATGTTGTTTTTCTGGGAAAGACAACCCTATTCCGAGGAAAAAAAACACCGGCTGCTTGTATTCTTGCTAGGGGCTAGCTATATGCAAAAGGGGAGCGAAATTGAGTTTTCAAGCCTTGCCGAAGAAATGTGATTTTGTTTGATTCTTGTGGGAATTTGCTCATAAGCTGTGTACAGCCCGGAATATCCCAATATATTAGGACATTCGTGACGTCACAAAATCTTGCATTTCAAGCAACGAGAATGCAGGTTTTGGCTGGAGTGTCGTGTTTTACAACAAACCACGAAATTCAAGATGGCGGACAAAGAGAGAGTCGTGAATGCCTTCCAATGCCATAAATACGGCTGTTCTGGTGGTATACATTCATCGTGAATTTCATTAAATACTGTCAAAGTTATGAAAAAAGGGAAAGTCCATGTTTGTGTACCATGTCCCAGAGAAATCTCCCCAGATAAAGATTACCATCCGACCAAAGTAACTGTTAAAATCGCAATCTTAAATTGAGAACTGCGGGCCAAGTTTGACACGCTGCTTGATTATTCTTTTGGAAAGAGACCATAGAATTTGTATCTTTACTCTGCACTTATCTAATGACAGAAACAATCAATATGTGAATTGAGACTATTCTTCTATCTAGCGATTAGTGGACTGAAATCTACAGAGCGCGTGCGTTGTTCTTATGCATAGTTATTTTAGATAAATCTTAAAATTACAAAATGTGGAGTAACTGCAGAATACCCTAACATTTTGAAGCTGCACCTCTGAAGTGGCTGGATACGCGGATACGCAGTCGAAAATAGCACCCCTCGCCAAGGAAACTTCTAAGTATTTGCTAGGAGGTAAAACGAAGTAGTCAAGAAATGTTTATTTCAATTTTGACGATGTAGCAAGGAAACAGCGCTCTGGTGAATCTGGATGTCAAAGTTCAAACACTGAAATCTTGCTAAAACACCCAAGAAGAAAAGCAACTCGAAGCAAACTATTTGAGAGCCGTATGCGTGTCTTTCGGATTAAAGAATATCATTGGTTACAAGTGCTAGTTCTTTGTTGCTATGGATACACATACCAAACAATCTCTCAGCAGACACACAACAATGATGGAATATCATGCATATTATTTTAGTGTTGTATATTCTGACAGAATAGCCCCATATAGAGGAGTCGTAATAAAGTTATGTCCTATGTCAATAACTGTAAATTTGGTGACGGTGGACAGGCATGCAGCACTACTATTTCACTGGATGACATTCATGTCAGTCGAAACAACTGCCACTAACTGTCCTCATTAGACCTCTATCTGGTTATTCTCGGAGCCATCCAAAGTTCATTAAATTGTGGTGAAGTCAGGGAGTCAAGAAGATCAGAAAAGAAGCGTGAGCGAACACAAATGACTTTCTTTTTCCATGGAAAAAGAATTTGCAAGGAAGCATTTTTATTTTAACACTGCATCAGCCGAACAAAGTTTTGTAACCTGGTAAAACATTACAAGAAAAATGGACTGACTTTGCATTCTCATGGAAACAAGAAGCGTTTACCCAGTAGCACATTTTCAGCAGAAACTGTCGAGAATGTAGTGAAATTTATTTTGAACGTTGCTGAAGACCAAGCTCTCCTTCTTCCTGGACGCATTCCCGGCTTCAAAAGGGTTGATGTTTATCTGCTACCTTCTGTATTATCCAAACACAGCCTGTGGAAAACGTATTCAGAAATATGTACAGGCAATGGTCAAACCTCGGTTGGGTATTCCAAATTTTACGATTTATGGAATCAGCTCTGCCCTTTTGTTGTAATAATACGCCCAGCAACGGACTTGTGTTGGACATGTGAAAAAAACAACAACTTCATTCAGAAATCAGTAAACATGCCAGAAAGTCAAAAAGCAGAGGCTATCAGGGCTCAGCATCTTCGAATTGCTGCTGGAGAAAGAGAGTTTTACAAGAACTGTTGCAAACAATCAAAAGAGAACATTCGCCAATACTTGCAAGAGATTGATTTTAGCTTTGGACGCGCACCATGCTCATACAATGGAACCGTTCACGATTCATATGACTACGCACAACAATTACACTATCCGTCAGGTCCCAATCAGCCGGGGCCCCATTTTTTTATTTATAACGCCACGAAAATGCGCCATCTTTGGTGTATGTTGTGAATCAATTCCTAGACAAGTAAACTTTTTGACTTGGAAGGGAACTAATAGCACTATTTGCCTATGTGCACTATTTTTTTGGCCGCCATGGTCTTGGCAAAAAGACAGCCGAAATTCACACGGACAACTGTGGAGC
>OX421454.1:18504774-18509774 GCA_949126865.1 Montipora capitata | reverse complement strand
TATTATTTTTGGATGGGGTGGAGGGGGGGATGAGTATGAACAAAGGTATTTTTTCTCATTGTTTTTTAAAGTGTTGTTATCAGAAAAGTTTTACAACCGATGCGTAACTCCATTGCCTGCTTCTGAGAAATGTCACCCTTTCTCAGAGCTTCCCTTAATGACCTCTCAGCAGAAAAAACTAAGTCTATCTGTTTATAGGCTTTGTGGTTCTTGTTATCCTCTACATCAACCTTGACAAGCTTTTCTTCTGTAGAAGCTTTATCAAGGACATCATCTTTAATGAATTTCCTCATCAGCACTCTAATGACACTGCGTAGATCAGAAGCAAGGAAGCAGACCATGGGCTTATCTGTTTGGTGTAAAGTTAGGAATGGCAATAGGTTTCCAGCAATGCACTGGAAGACTTGTATTTTACATTTAATTAACTTGTCTTCTGTTGCTTCTTTCATTGTGGCAAAGGATTTGTTTGCTGGATTTTTGATTGACTTTTCTTTCACAGCTTTAACAAAAGGTTCAATCCTGTCCCATATTTGGAGAGCTCTCTCACAAACAGGCACATTTTCCAACCAACGATGGTTGCAGAATTTTAATGGCATCAAAGAACTTCCTGAACTTGAGACATTCACAAAGTCTTCCCTTCTAGAAGGAGAGTCAGAATGCCGAAAAAACAATCCAGGCAGTTATCTGCGCTTCATAAAGTTACCAAAACCAGAAAAACCCCACAGACCATATAGACACTTTAAATACTAATGAAAATACCATAAATGAAATTGAAAACATCCAAGACATAGATTTGACTGCGCCTGAAATACAAGACTGCCTTGCAACTGCATCAAGCGTAGGACTAGACATAAACCGTCACTCTTGCTGCATACTTTGTAACAAGAAATTACCACTATCTAAACCTGAAGATGATATGATAACTTGTACCAACTGTAACATAACTACATTACTTAGTGTAGTGCAGACCAAACTAATTTGCAACCTCGTTCTTAATATTGAAGGTAAAATTGTAAGCTACACTGCATTTAACGATGCAATTCAAAGTTTTTTTTACCAATGTTGGATGTGCTACACAGGTATCTAGCATTGCAGAAAATGAACTGACTCGTCTCTTACTACACTCATTCTTGACAAAACCTCCAAAATCATTTGTCAGTTCTTAAAGTGACATTGTAGACATCGATGTCACTAAGAAGAGTGCAAGCGCGATTTTTTCGCACATAACTTTCTAACTGGTCGTTCGTTCACACATTCGCTTTCAATGTGCCAAAATTGGTTCGTTGGCATTGTTCCCTTGCATTTCCTGTCAATTTCTTATTCTTGATAAAATCACCAAAATCATTTCTTCAGATAAAGGTGTGTTTAATTAAGAGCAGTACAAGTGCAATTATGTGTCAAGAAAGGTTCCTACATCTGAACTTGCTAACTCGTTTACACATTTTTTCTCTCAATTTGCAAACCGTTTTCATTTGCATTCTCCCCCTTGCGTTTGCTACGATTCCTTACAGTGTTTCTAAAATATTCCTAACATGATGTTGCAACTATTGTTAGTTAACATTTGCTGTTGAACAATAAAAATTGTTTATATTGTTTCTATCCCCCCTTTCAGTTCCTCACCACACTCACTGCATTACGTAGCTACCACATGCCACTTCAGAACATTAATTTTATCTTCTCATACTCACATGAGTCCCATTGTCCTTAAAACGGGGTTTGTCTGGCACTGCCTAAAAGACACACACACACGTCATACTTTTCGTGTCTGATGATGAAAAAAAGTATGTGTGCACTGACAGCTGTCACATGCCCAAATGCCTATCTTATCGTGTAAAAATGTACGAATTTTGATATTCCTGGCAGATACATTTGGACTTCCACGCTGTAACTTCTTTTCATTTTTAGTATATGTGTTGACTACGCTGTAAAAAAACAATTCACCATGTAATTAAATTTTTTTTCCTTTTCGTGCCCTACTGAAGAGACTGTTTACATTGCCATGGCAACCCCAATCTTGATACCCTGTGGCCTTCTAACTAATTAATAGACTCATTAATAGACTCATATCTTTATTTCTGGATGAAATGTGATTGATTCGCCAAGGCTTTCCCCAAAATGCACCTTATGAGAAAAGAGAAAAACTGTTACAAGCTATACCTGAACACTCACACACCAGAAAAAGGAAACTCATGACCTGTTAACAAATTCCCTGTGGGTACTGCCAACGCCACTTGAGACATCATGTTAACCTTAATATCAATTACGATAACAAATACGAGCCGAAAAAGAGTTCTGCCATGACACACGCCTATTTTTAAAGACGTTCTCGCTTCATGTGGCAAATAGTGCAGCTCTCCTCCACTTTCAAGCCATCTCATGTAGTCAGGGAGGGGTTGATGATGCATACGCTGCTGTGGATCTCCTCTCCAGTCATCTCCATTTCGAAATATCACTGTTGTGTATTTGTCACACCACAAAGACCGTACACTTTCTTCCCCTTTTACCACTTTGTAGTCGTCCCAATAATGTCCTGTAAAGTTGGTTTCGATATCCCAAACATCATGCAGCATTTCATTCCTGAAACTTCCTTGCTGTACTCTGTCATAGAGAGAAATGTCTTCAATCGAGTGTCATCTTGAAAAATCCACTGATTTTCTCGAAGACCTCGGTACACATCAATGTACCTTCCACCAAAAGATGCTCCTTTTAAGCAGCTGTTGACAGCAGCAGCCATTTGCTCCATGTTTTTAAGATGTTCGGGTGTACCAGGTCCTCTAACGTCAGTGTGTTTCTCATGACTTGAGAATGAACCATGCGCTGACAGTACTTTGTTTGCTTGCAGATGTACCCTTTCAACAAAGTTTCTTTTGCTATGGTACTAAGCAAAAGAAACTTGCATAGTCTGGCCAAGCACATCTGTACTGCGGGGCTTGCTGGCTGTTCAGCAGGTCCATTGTCAGAAATAAAAACAAAATTCTCCTTTAACCTTCCAGTTTTGGGATTTCTGAAGAGAACATCAAGAGATGGCAGTACCGTAACAAAGAAAATCTCGTCATACAACGGAGTACAGTTTCAGGCTCATAGTAAGAAAGATATGTCAAATACACTGCTTTGCCAGTACGTGTCACAGAAACCGATGCTGCAGTATTATGAAGTGGTATTGTGACTTTTTCATTTGTTACCAATGTTTTGCTTTCCAACAAAAGGTGGGCCATTGGTGTGATGGCATTGGACCGTCCTTGGTCCCAGTCATGGTCAGGTAGAATACCCGATCGCTGCTTTCATGTTTTCATGGGCTTTTATACTGGTGATATGTTTGCTGGGACAATGCGTTTTGCATCTTTTGAGTCTACCATGTAATTGTTTTTGTTTTTGTTGCATTCATCTACAATGAAATTTATGTTAGCCGAATTTTTAACCCCTTAGCGGTGGGGGGGGGGGGGTGGATTATGGAAGGATGTTTTGGCATTTATCTCTCTCCCGCCATGGTGCCTTTTTGCTTGCATTGTGTTCTTTTTGCAATTTTGTGTATAATTGTTACAGCAAGAAAGGGAGATATTGAAATCAGGGTTGGACATTGCCATCACAAGTTGTCTTGCCTGAAGTCCGGTATAGGGTGTCATCTATCAAGTGCAGATGACTCTGAACTCCTCCGCCACCTACAATGATGTCTGCCTCCATGAAGGCATACTCAAGGAGAGGTACTAGCATGTCGTTTTCCTCGCACTTAAGCCTACGACCACGGCCTGGAGCTATGTGAAGAATTTCTTTCAGTTTCCTTTTATTTGCAATTCTTATAGCAAGTGTACGTTGCTGTTCATTTGTCATGTCATTCCTAACAACTTGTGATGTTTTTCGTATGTCTCTAAATGCACGTAAATTTTCCTTAAGTGAATCTTGACTTCCCTGTACTGCTCCTTTGTTTTGAACATTTTATGCCAGGCAAACATTCAATCAGGGCAATGACTCTATTCCAGTCTCTTCTGGAATCCATATACTTTAAGGCTTCCTTGAAGCATTCACCAATTGTGTTGTTACATGTTCGCTTAAATGTTTCCTATCTTTTACTTGATTGTGAACAAAGGAAAGGATGGATGCAAAATCTGGTTGTCTTCTCACATATAATGCTTGCCCTTCGATGTTTAAATGCTTGTATGTGATACCGAACAAGTCAGCTGACATCATGCGCTGGTTACTCGAGGAAGCATTGGCCTTTTTGTAGGTATCACAATTCTGTAGTAGGCACTAATGGACCACGCTTTAACATGTGCTTAACCACTGCCAGTGTGCTAAGTTGCAACATGAGATGGTGGGATTTGCTTGAACGGGATTTCATTTTGAGTGAAGCAATACTCTCTTCCAATGTTTCTTTGACGTTACTCCTTCGAACATCTAACACTTATTTTCCTTTGTTGGAGGTGCTCGTTTGCTTGTGCTTTTCTAGATTTCTTTTCAAGTTTTTTAACTCACTCACTCACTCATAAAGGCAGCGTAAAACTGTTCTGGGAGTCAACACCTCTTTCTCCCGTTTTATAGGCTTGATTCTGTGGTCCAACTGAGGATTTACTTGTTTTTTGTTTTTGTTTTTGTTTCGTAAATAATTTTATCTTTTAAATACGCACAGTTATACACCATATACATATGCACACCATAAAACATTGCAAACTACAGTACACAATACCAAGTGAAGCTATGATCTTCGCAGTTATGAGAGCAATTTTTGCAATTGCGTAGAGAAGCCTGAAAAATTCAGGACTTCAACGGGGTTTGAACCCGTGACCTCGCGATTCCGGTGCGACGCTCTTGCAAAAATTGCTCTCATAACTGCGAAGATCATAGCTTCACTTGATTTCCTATCCGCAGTTCATATATGATTCATTTCATATACCATTTCATCATTCATTCATTCCTCACGGGACCATTAGAACCCACAAATGACCAGCTCCCAACCTTAGTGGCTTCATAGCTCAGGTTGTTAGAGCGTCGCAACGGAATCGCGA
>OX421454.1:18487274-18502274 GCA_949126865.1 Montipora capitata | reverse complement strand
TCACTGACCTTTTGAAAGCTGGTAAACTAGTTAAGCCACAAGCAACAAATATGACCGTGTTGGATCTGGAGAGCTTTGATGTCACAGAAATGAAGTGGGTTCGAAGTGGTTCACTTACACTTGAAGTAGTATAGGAGTTGGTGGTACAAGATCATTTTTGCAAAAATGATCTCATACCAATCCAACTCCATACTACTTTACATTTAATGGCTTCCATATTTTTGATCTCATATTCTTGGAAATCTATATGTTTTATATTTCTGCGAATCTATGCCGTGGCGAGGCAGAATGGGCCCAACGCAAAATTTATTTTGAAAATCTATCTGTTGTTTAAAATAATATCTCATATAATAGTATAATGAGTTGCAAAGAACTGCATAAAGAACTTGTCAATATGGAAGAAGTGGTCTGTCCATTTTGTGATAAACAAATAAGCAAGCAATCAAAAAAAACAGATCAATGTTGTGATCAGCCAGAGATAGTGAAAGATAACACTATAGTTTGCAAAAAATGCGGAACAGTTCAAGGTTATACACCTTTAATAGAATATGTTGATTTTTATCAGAATAAACACAGATTCCATCGTAAAAGTGTTTACCAAAGAAAATATCATATAAAAAACATAATGAATAATATAGCTGTAAAAAATGGTTTTCAGATAACCGTGAAAAATAGAGATAACATATTGAGAATTTTTAATGAAATTGGTAAGGCCGTAAAATCTGTGAATATAGACAGAAAGCGTATGATTAACATAAATTTCATTTTGAAACAAATATTTAAAATGCTTGATCTTCCTTTTGAAAAGGTCAAGACGAGTAAATCCAGAAAGACACTTCAATCATATGAACTATTTTGGAAAGACATCCTGTCATTGGCATTTGATAAAATCGATGTAATAGTTAAGGAATGAATTTGTCATTGTATTTAGCGTAGAACTTATCAACACTAGGACAAACATCAGTCACAAAATCATCTACATTTTTTAATTCTGTGTGAAACGATGGTTGAAAATCACCGCTTCTCAACATGTCTTTTATTGAATTCAATAGATGTTGATAACTTTGGTATGCGTATGTGCAATTTTGTATTTTAAGATCAAGTGATTGGAAATCCATGTAAGACTTGATTAACAAAGCACAAGTGCTTATTGCTACTAGGGCTATACCACCAGTTACAACAGCACTAATAATTCCACCAGTACCAGTTATGACAGAAATAGTATTACCGAGAAGTTTGAATTTTTTGAAGCGTTTAACAGCCTGTTTGTAAGCCCAACACTTTCTATGGTATGCCTTATAATAGCTCTTTAGTTCGTCAACCTGATCTTCTGAAATATGGTTCCAGCTGAATATTATCTTTTTTCGATCGGCCATATATATAGTTTAGATTGTTAATCGTTTGAACGCGCAATAAATGAGTCCTGTCAAATGACCAAATAACGGACTTTTTTTGATGAAATCAGGCACATGCCTATTAATGCAATATGTGTAACCATTACCGTCATGGAATCTAGTGTAAAACCTACCAAATGCATCATGAAGTATAGCGTGATTGGAAAATACATCAGACCAGCCGAAAATGAATTCCAATAAACGAGTTAGTCTGCCGCTTCCTGGTCCGATAAGACCCAAAGAATCAGAACCCTCGATTTCAAGAATTTCATATATGGATATGTCTCTCTCAAGATAATAAAAATGCACATATCGGTAAACAATCGCTGATTTCAATGTTTTGTCATTTATATCTGGAAATTGTTCTTTTGTACTTTTGAAATTGTATCTCACATATTCAAGCAATAATTTGATAAACATATGTACTTACGTTATATTATATCTTTGCATCAATACAGCATGATGGTCTAATATCGTTTTTTCGTCAAGAATGAAATCTAAATAGACACAGAAAAAAGCTATATTGCCATTCAAAGGAGCTACGTCGGTTGTAGGATCTAATCCACCAAAAACTGTTGTGTTATTTCCTGTTCTATTGTCAGCGGTAAAATCACCCATATGCTTTCTGTTCCAATATATCTTGCTTTTTTCTGTCTTAGGAGACGATTTATTGTCCCAGTGAACTGACAAGCAATGCCATTTATTCAATTCACCAAGATCATTCTCACTGTAATCTCCAAGACTCAAAAAATCATTCAAACTTGGTGCAGGTCCTAAATAAACACAATTATGTGCCGAATCAGCCCCAGAAATCACGATGTTACTGCCTGAATGAGCCACAAATTTATCATAACCCAAATTATCATGGCCGAATAGTCCATTTACCCAAAAATTTGGAGAATTGCTTGAAGTCATCCTGTAAACAATAAACACATTAACCGCATCATTATTCAAATCAACCTGCGATATCATTTTTTGTGAGCCACTGAATTTTAAGAAATATCTTCCATTATGTTTTTCAGCTTTTGTGCATAGTAAAGGTCTCTTTGATGCATCAGTTTGTGTCGCATCACTTTCTTCATTACTCTTGTCATATATTGTTTCTACTTTTCTTGTGGAACTCATTTTCACAGTAGATCCATCTGCTCTGTCCATTTGATAAGTGCAACTAGAATACATTCTGAGATATTCACTAACCCAGAGATCCAGAAATGAATCACGTACGATGTCACTGACCTGTGATTTAACTACAGCGTGATTGTCATCTTCTGCCTGCTTTATCACAATGTTTTTGCTACTTTCAATGTGTCCTTTGTCATTAACAAAAAAATCAGGTTGATCGATGAAAACAACGTCAGAAGGATATTTAATTGTGTATTCTATTTTGTTACCGTCCTCATCGAGAAAATGAGTTCCATCTTCATTTTCAACGTATAATGCCATATATTAATGCATCACATTATTTTAATATTCATAAGGCTTATAATAAATCACGAATTGATATACTCTGTTGTCTCCAGCACCATTGTGCGTCACATAGTAGTTTTTGAAATCTTCATATCTGTTCACACCTATATCAATTGTTCTTTTTGTTGAAAGATTGATGTTGTAATGGAGAGTTAAGCCACGATGATTACTAATGTTCAACTTATGATTAGTTGACAAGGGGTATGTTTTTTCAGCATGTAATAAAATGTTCACGACGAACATTTTAGGCGTGTCGAGAATTAATCCGGATGTCAAGTGAAAATAGTATTTCGATTGCCCAGGAGTTCTAACCGTTTTACCCCAATAAAAATGTCCCGAATGTGCAAGAAACAGGTGCCTTTTATTGACAGCATCTGCCGGTGTTACGGGTGGCTTGAGATTCGTTATTTCATTACCATTCATGTCTATCGGTACATGCAGTTCGAATTTATTGTTTGCAACCTTATACGCTTTTTCGTAATCATATATTGTCATGTCAAGATCCAATTTAGCTTCGCCTTTAATGCCATATATCAAAACAAAAACTGGCAATAGATTTGGGCTATTATTGTCAAAATTGCTTTTGAAATTTACATATAATCGTCTTTGAATCGATGGAGAAGTACCATCAGGACTGAGATTCAGGATCGTTCTGAGATATTTGTATTCTGAATTCACTTTTATGGTTGTTCCTAAATCAATGTTCATGTTTAGTTTTTCGAATCCAAGTAATGTACTTTCAAATTCATAACCGTGAAAAGGAGATTTTTGAAAATATGTTTCAACGCAAACTGTGTATTTGTCAGATTTGTTGTCTCTGTACATTTTGAAAAGGTTGAAATCGAAACGACCTTTATATTCATTGGAACCATCGGTAGTTCTCCGAACCTTCATTGAAAACGCTTTTTTGTTCGTTTTATGAGGCATGTCATCAAAATCGATTAAAGTGACATCTTGGATACCAAAATCTTCTGTAAATTCTCCATCATCCATTGCATAGCTTAACACATTTTTTCGGTTTGTATGTGTGCTTATATGACTCTCTGATATTTTTTGGTCTGTATATTTATTATTTTTTTTATTATTTTTTATTATTCACTTGCTTCAAAGTTATGGCATCTTGATTATGTGTGGCGTTTCCGAGATTTATTATTCGTTGATTGTTCATGTCTAGAACAGAAGTCATTACACCGCTTCCATCCAATTTCAATGTTTTTCCAACCTCGGAATCGACATAAGCTTTGTTAGTCACATCTCTGGCGGTTGGTTGTCCACAATTTATTATTTTATTCAAAGACATATCCAAATTTCCAGTCATTTTAGAGGATCTGTCTAAACGAAGTGCATCTAAAAATAATCGATCAACGTAACCTTTCCCAGTGGCATCATTTCTACCGGTCGGATCAGCAAGATTGACAATCTTTTTTTGTGACATATTCAAATTTCCAGTCATGTCCTGCGAACCATCACGGAGCACAACCTGATTTGTATTGGGTTTGGTTGATAAACCAGTTTGTAATTGGTGTTTTGTGACAGCGTCAGAATTGCCAGTGCCTTCAGCAAGATTGCTGATTTTATTGTTTCCAAAGTCAAAATCACTAGTTACGGAAATACTTCCATCTTTTTTCAAATAATTAGCCAGCTCTGTTTTATCGGCTTTGAAATTCAAAGAGCTGTCAACGTAAAATTTATTGGAAGCATCTGAATGTAATATTGGATCTTTTACTCCTAAGATTTTTTGATTTTTCATATCAATAGGATTTTGGGCTTCTATTTTACCGTCATTAGTATTTAAATCAAAGAAAAAGGTATTCAGATGTAAACTACTGACGGCATCGCTAAACCCATGCCTCGCAGGGGCTAAATTTTCTACACGCCGGTTATCCATATTGAGGGCTCCTAACATCTTATTACTACCGTCAACTAGTAATGCCTTATTATCGACATAACTCTTAGTGGTCACATCGTTATTTGTTTCTGGTGAAGCAACATTCCTTAGTTTTTTATTCTGCATATCATAATCACCGGCATCAGTAAGTTTAAAACCAACACCAGGTAATCCTTTTACTATTTCAATAATTTTACCATGCGATATTGTGTCTTCAGGTAATTTACCATTTGAGTAACTCATATGTAATTTAGTTATACAATTCATTTATATTTTTTCATCAAAATTCTTCTTTACTTGTTTTTCAGGTTTGTCAATGTATATAAAACTAAAAGGGTCTCTAGTTGCTTTCTCGTATAATTGTTTTGAGACATTGTTTTCACGACATATGAGACTTTTTTCATTAGTACTCGGAAAATCATAAATGGCAAAATGCGAGCAGTTTAATCTAATATCTTTTGGTGTCTTATAGTAGCTTTGACTCAAATATATAACACAGCAGTTTTTATGTCTCCCCTGTATAAAATAGTCAACTAATGGCTTTTGGTTTCTATCACATACGAAATCGTCGAATATTACAATTTTTTGATTATCACTACCAAGATCATTTACAGGAATAATTTGATCATTGCTTGCTTCAATAACATCATAACCAGCTTCATCACTCATTGGTTCGAACTTATCCATGAGATCCTGATACTTTGACTGCTCTAAGTTTTTTGCATAAAGGTATATTTTATCAAAGTACAATAAATTGTAAATCATATGCATCAGTGTATTTGTTTTTCCCGAACCAGAAGGTCCGCAAATGAGCATTCGGAAGCATCGATCAGGCATAAAATCATATAATTGTTTGAAATTGGATGTGACTTTATCGTCAGTATCATAATTCGGTATTTTCATTTTTATATTATATGGGTATATTGTTTCAATAACACGGTGTTCAACATGGTGTTAAACGTTATTTTTTATATATGAATTTCCATTTTTATGTAACGTAACAATATAACAATAAATGAGTTTACTTAGGTGGAAAGAACTCGCAAAGAGTAAATCTGAATTAGGGAATAAGATCAATTATGTCCATAATGCAATTGAAAAGCATGATATTGATCAGCAGACCAGTCAACAGGGATTTTCAAAAGTATTCAAACCAATTACAAGTAAATTAGATGATGTTATTGATAGCAATCAGGTTTTAAGGTTGCCAAGGAAAAAACGACCACTGAAGAAAGGAGAAGTTCCTGATTACGGCATTGATATAGAGGATGAAGTTCCAGATATGAATCTTGGTGAATTATTTGAACAACCTGTTTTGCCACAGCAAGAAAAACAACTGGTGCCAAAACCGCCAACATATGAAGAATCTTTACAAGATCTTCTGGAAGGAAAAAAAGAGATTTATGTTGATCCTCAGTACTTTCCTCAGGAACCACAATTACCACCAGAATATGATGACGACGATGAGATAGATTATGGATTAGATGATGAAGACATGGACAATGAGATATTGGGTGATCTTGGTCTTCAAAATTATGATTCTGTTGAAAAGGTAATTAATCAACAAGAAATGACTCAACGAAAGAACAAAAAATATCTCAATAAGATTGTCAATGATGCTAAATTTAAAAGAAATCAATTAAAAGGTTACAAGTCTTCTATAAGTAAACAATTCAACAGTGGTTTAATTTCTGAAGCTGTGAAACAACAGGAATACAAAAGAATAGATAACGCAAGAGTTACATTGAATGCATATATCGAACATTATGAAAATAAAATAGAAACAATGAAAGGTTCTGGTATGAAAAAACAAAAAGGTGGTAATGTTATATTTTTCAACAAACCGAAAGAACTCATAAAAAAATTGGATTTAATTGTTGGTGAGATATCAGCAGGTAATACCAGCATTGACATGCGAAATATGGGTGTTTCTATATTGGACACATTATTAAAAATGTCGTCAATTAACAAATCACAATATGGTAAATTATACAAACAATATTTCAAAATTTAATGTAACTTCATTATATAATGCAACGAGAGATAGTTTTATCATCTTATAGTGTAAAAAATCAAGGGGATAACAAACCAGAAGATTTCACAACAAATTTTACCAAACCCATAATTCTAGAAAATAATAAGCAATATGTCATTGGTCTTAATAGAGTCATCAACATGTCATTTACTTGGTTTAATGTTAATGCTGGATACAAAAATCAATTAATTAAATACAGCTCAGATAATGGTTCAACTTTTAAAAACATTACATTTCCAGCCAGTGTATGGAACTATACAGATTTCAACAAATACATAAAAAATCTAACAAAAACTGGTGATACGTATCCGATAACTCTTGAATTCAATGATACAACATTCAGGGTCACGGTTACATTAGCTCAGAATTACCAACTTGATTTAAGAGCAAGCAATTTCAATGAACTAATCGGTTTTGACAAAAAGATATTGGCAAGTGGAACGCATATTGGACTAAGAGTGCCAAATCTCAGTCAAGACACAGACATACTCAATATTCATTGTGATTTAATCAACAAATCGCTTGTAGACGGTAAAGAAACAGACATCATTTATTCATTCTCAACCAGTGTACTAACTCCAAGTTACTCCTTCACCCTCGAACCACTACGAGTCACATTTAATCCAATTAATAAAATTACAATTTCATCAATCAGAATCTGGATAACCGATGGAAAAAGAAGATTAGTGGATCTAAATGGGGCGGAGACAGCTTTTTCACTAATTTTAAAAAGCATGGAATAATATAACATAAAAGTATAAATGAAACCGTATGAATTCAAGAGGTTTTATCATCCAAAACTTGGTAGATTTGTTTTTCGACATAAAGGGTCTGGACTTATCGTTGATAATATTTTTAAACCGTTAAAGAGTGTGGCATCATCTGTTTTCAAGAAATTTGCTAAGCCAATGGCAAAGAAGGCATTAGAATCAGGGGTTTCACATGCAGGTGATAAACTTGGTAAGGCGGCGGCAGAAAAGTCAGGAGACCTAATAATGAAAAAATTGGCCAATTTGAGAAAAGGAGCTACAACACAAGGGGCAATTGTTCCATCCTTACCCATTAAACAGCAAGATGAAAGTACTGATATGATCCTCAATAGATTGATATCAGGATCTGGAAGAAGGCGCAGAGTCTTCGAATAAATGACATGACAGCAAAATTATATAATATAATAGTATAAATGGCTTTTAGAACAAGTGACTTTTTACAAAGAAATGAGTTGGTGCGTTTCCAACTTGATGATGTAATTAGGGCCCCAGCCAATGGCCAACATCAGGAGAAAAATGGATATACATTTACGATCAATGATCGATCGAGTTTTTATGATTGGTACAATGCTTATTTTGAGGTACAGTTCCAGGTACAAAAATTGGCTGATGGTGCAGCCTATGGTGGAGATCGTATAACAGTCATTAATGGATCTCATTCATTGATTTCTCATATGATGATTAAAAGCGCTGGTAAAATTGTGTACGATACTGATAATTTACACAAGGTAGTTTTTGTTAAGAATTTACTGGAATATTCTGATGATTACTCAAGAAGTGTAGCCAAGAATAGCCTTTGGTATTTAGATACAAATCATCTCATAGCTAATGCTAATCAGAATGCAGGATTTGAGGCTAGACGACTTTTAACGACCGGGAATTCTGATGTCAATAGAATCATACCTCTTAATCGTTACAGTTTTTTTGAAGAGTTGGAGGGTAAGATGCTGGTACCAATGCAGCTTGAATTTACTTTAAAGCTACCGGATGATAGAGAACTGCTTCAAAAACTTGACGCAGTTGATGATGGAAGGGTTGTCATTAACAGATTTCTACTATGGGTTCCAAAACTGACTCCAAAAGACAGTCTATATGACAAGTTCGTCAGTTCTTTTTTAAAACAAGATAAATGGACGTATCTCAGAGAAATGTATCAAATGTCAAGTCCGAGGAATGGTAGTGGATTCTTCCAGATTTCTTCTAGTATTGACAATGTCAAAGCAATTTTTGTATACCTACAACGAGCTAAAACAAGGAATGAAGCGGCAAATCCATATGAATTTGACACCTTTAATATAAATGCCGATCGTGCAAATGGTAGTTATTTAACAACATGCAGATTGGAATATGGGAATGGTGTCTTTTACCCCGAAGCTGAATATGATTCTGAAAGCAAAGTAAGAATCTTCAACGATTTAATGTCTTATGCAATGAGGAAAAATGATTACAACACCGGAACCCAGCTCAATCTAGCTAATTACAACTCTCTTTATCCTCTAATCTATTTCGATCTATCATATCAGGCAGAAAAAGTAACAAGAGATCCTAAACAGTTGATTTTTAGGTATAAACTAAATGCTAATAGTGCTGGAGACAGTGCTTTCAGCGTACATGCTATCGTTTTATATGAAGAAACAGTCGTAATTGACAAGATCGGAAATGAACTGGTTATAGTGTAAGCCCACAAATGAAATGATTCCTATTTATTTGTATATGTTTTGCAACTGGAATTATATAACATATATTATATGACTGAACTTTACGAAATCAACGTAAGACTTTCAGATAATCAGAAAAAGAATCTGAGTAATGCTTACCATAAAAGGGAAACAATTGTTCTAAGACTGACAAATGATTCTCTTAATGGAAACGACACTCTTTATGTTCCAGCAATGGTAAAAAAAAGATTACAAAAAAATCGCAAATTGAACAAAGGAATGGATATAAAACTCGCCAAGACGAATATCAGGAAACAAGTTGGCGGAAGTCTTTTGAGTACCGTATTGTCACTTGGTATGAGGGCTCTTCCAGCTATTGGTAAAACCCTTGGGTTGAGTGCTCTTGGCGGTTTAGCAGAAGCCGGAGCTAAAAAATTGATTGGATCTGGTCAAAAAGGCGGTGCTTTACCATTACCCATGATGATACCTTTCAATGCAATCAATCAACTAATGCCATATGTGAACATGTTTACAACAAAACAGCAAAGAGACATATTGAATGCAGCTCAAACAGGATCTGGCGTTAAAATAACACCGACTAAAACACAATCAGGTGGATTTTTAGGCACTCTGTTAGCTAGCATTGGAATTCCTTTGGCTTTGGATCTTGTGAGAAAGATGACTGGAAAAGGAGCACCGAGGGTAGGTAGACCACCTTGGACGAAAAATGGTACAGGAGCACCTAGAATGGGAATGCCCCCTCCATTTTTTAGTTATCCACCATATGTGACTGGTTATGGTAAAAAAAAAAAAACCTCGACCAAAAAAGGAAAGGGACTACTATTGGGAAAAAACAGTCCATTCAATGGCATACCCATTTTGGGGGCAATATTGTGAAACCAAAATTTCACAAAAACATACCTATGTCCAATCACGATCTAATAAAATGGTGTAAATATTTGAATATACCAATCAATGATGTTCTGTCAAGGAATGAAAATGTCCCGCATAACCATAAACAGGCGTTATTCATATACAATCTTGAACCTGCATATATGAGTGGAAGTCATTGGGTTGCAACATATGTCAAAGACAATGTAATCAATTATTTTGATAGTTTTGGTATGCCTCCGTTTCAAGAAATGGTCAATCATGCCAAAAAGAAAAATTTAACTCTATTGCACCAAAACAATCAGATACAAAACATACAAACAACAACTTGTGGGTATTTCTGTTTATACTTTCTAAATGAAATGAATAAGGGTAATTCGTATTATGATTTATTACAAGTGTTCGACATAAATGATACAATGAAAAATGAGAGATTCATCGAACATTATTTCAGAAATATCTAACTTATATATATTATGAAATCATATTGTGTTAAACAAAAGAAAGTGACTGAATGTGTTGAACCTTCAGGTTACAAAACAGCCAAAAATGGCAGACTAATGTTCTTTTGCACATGTGCTGAATGCGGCATCACTAAAACTCGATTCGTTAAAAAACAGGGAAACTAAACAGCCCGTTGGGAGCGGGCTTACTCAGTGATATTGCTAATACAGGAACTGAATTGTTCCTAACAAAAGGAGTACCTTATCTTGGCAAAAAAGCAGTTGAAATGGGTAGATATTATGGTTCCGAATTAATGAGAGATCCAAAGTTGCAGAAAAAAGCAATCGATTATGGTTTGAGAAAAATGAATCCTCTACTTCATAAAGTTGGATCAGAAGCTCTCGATCAATTGTCAACGAAAATAAGACCGAATAAAAAATACACAACAAACAGAAAAGATCTAGACGGTGGTGCTCTTGATATTCACAAAGCTATTGGTAAACTGCCAAAACCAAAAGGCGGATGGACACTACCCGGTCATAAATACACAGGACCTTATAATGATTTGGAAAATCAACTGAAGTATGACCCAAAAACTGGTCAAATATTGGAAATATATGATATGCCCACTGGAAAAACTGATGGGATCGCAATGCAGCATGATGTCGATTATTCCGTCTGCAAGGATGATAGAAAATGTAAAAACAAAGCAGATAGGAAAATGGTTCAAGCTTTAGACAACGTACCGTATAATGAAAGACAATGGGGGCATTGGTTGGCAAGAAATGTTATCAATACAAAGCAGAAACTAGGTCTCGGAGTTCCAAAAAACGGAAAAAGCCGTCGGGTAAAGAAAACTGGCAAGAAAAATTAGCAGATGAATTACATGCATCCATAAGACGCAACTTTACTCGGCGGCGTATAATCGCAAATCATATTGATGAAATATGGGCAAGTGATCTAGTTGAAATGCAACAGTTTAGCAAATGGAATAAAGGTTATCGGTATCTTCTTATGGTTATTGATGTTTTCAGTAAATACGGTTGGATTGTCCCATTGAAGGATAAGAAAGGCGAATCCGTCACTGAAGCATTCAAATCAATATTCAAGGAAGGTAGAAAACCACAGTATTTATGGGTTGATAAGGGAAAGGAGTTCTATAACAAACACTTGAAGGACTTGTTAGACAAAAATGGGATACTTATGTATTCAACTGAGAATGAGGAGAAATCCTCAGTGGTTGAAAGGTGGAATAGGACAATTAAATCCAAAATGTGGAAACAGTTTACAGTTCAAGGTAATACACAGTATTTAGACATGCTACCCAAACTGGTAAAACAGTACAACAACACAAAACATTCAAGCATAAAAATGACACCTGTTGAAGCATCCAATAAGAGGAATGAAGGAACCGTTTACTTCAATCTATATGGTGATACAGAAACATTAAAACAAAAACCGAAATTTCAAATAGGTGACAAGGTTAGAATATCTAAGTATAAACGGAATGTGTTCGACAAGGGTTATACACCAAATTGGACAGAAGAAGTGTTTACAGTTGATAAGATCCAATATACTAATCCAATAACATACAAACTAAAAGATCTCAGAGGTGAAGACATTCAAGGAAGTTTTTATCAACCCGAATTATTAAAAGCAAAGCAGGATATTTTTCGTATTGATAAAGTAATTCGGAGGGACTATAAGAAGAAACAAGCTCTAGTGAAATGGAAGGGATACAGTGATGATTTCAATAGTTGGGTACCATTGAAAGACATTGAAAACATATGAATTGTGGTGAAACAAACGCGCATAAATACTTATAAAAAAATAAAAATATATACTTATATTATATGGACAAGTTTGAAAATGAAGAAAAATTTGGTTTCTATTATGAGAGCGATCAGGATTCCCATCTGTCGGATTCTGACTGGGTACCATCCTCACCGGAAAGTTTTTCATCACAAGAAAGCGAATCGGATTTTAGTTGCCCAAGTTCGCCAGAATCTTTTTCGTCACAAGACAGTCAAAAATCTGTATAATGTATAAATATATGACCTTCAAAGGTACAGAGATTGTAAGAACATTGTGTTTGAAACGTTTGGCTACAGAACAAATTTGTGACATCATAAGCAATAATGCATGTTTTATCCATTACACACGTACGAAAGATTTACCCTATTTGAAAGACCTCCTCAACAAAAATATACATGAAAAATGGGTGATTGAACGTCATCTGAACAAAATAGACAAGCAGATGTCATCATTGCGTAAAGAGTTTGAAAAATACAAGAATTTCATTTGTTGTAAAAATATATAGTCGTATCATATGAAGACCAAAAAACATTTCAAAAATGCATACACATATGACACAGGATACATTTATGATAAAAAAGAAAACATATAAGAATATGACTCTAAATATAACATATATGGAAACCCCAAAGAAGAGAGGTCCTCCAAGAGTATTCACTGATAAGGAAATACAGCAGAGAAAAAATGATTACGGGCGAAACACCCCTTGGTTTTGCGAAATTTGCAATAACAACAAAAATTACGCGATGAGAGGAAAACATGCTCATCTCAAAACAGAAAAGCACAAACTGCATGTTTTAATTTACAATCTGAAAAAAGAAAAACAATAAAACCGTTCAACAGTTCAAATCATTCGTTATCCGGATGGTTTGAGCTAAAAACACATAAGACACTTAAACGTATGTGTTCTTTTAATATTATATAGAGATGCAAAATAATATCTCGACTTATAGTATGAACAAGAGTGATCTTGAGAAACTAAGTAAATCAGAATTAATAAAATTGATTATAAAACAAAATACAAAACCAGTGCCCGCACCAAGGACTGAAACAAGACCGATCCCAAAACCAAGAAAGAGTGTACAACAAATGGTGCGTGATTATGAAGAAAATATAATTCCACCACCATTAGAGTTCCGAGATGGATACAAACCAGTACCCGTTCCCCGAACCAAAAGGCCTGTTGCTGCTCCACGGACCAAAATACCGGTTGCCGCTCCAAGGATGATAAAAAAACCAGTTCCGGCACCAAGGACTATAATACAAGAAACAAACAAAGCTTTAAAAGGGTTCACAAAGTCTTATGAAATCAACATAAAAAACAACAAAGACCCACTCATGCAACTACAAAACACAAGAAAGGCTGTTGCCATCCATATTGAAAAAATGTTAAAATCAATGACAGGTCTAAAGTTTGTTGAAACACTGAGGGTCACATTTGAAAAACAACTAGGGCGCGAAGAAAAAATTATGAAAACAGCGTATTTCAACAGTCAACCCCAAACAATAACAAATGACACACAAATTGAACTAGCTTTATCTTTGTCAAAACAAGCCATACTAAACAAGATTGCAGTTTGGATTTCAGAGGGATCTGGTTGGACTATTCAATCTGTTGAAAATCATTATATGAATGTGGTAAAATATGAACCAATGAAAGGATCTTCTTATATAAAACTACCCACAGAACTCAGAAACAGTGCAAAGGGATTGATCAACATGAAAAATGAGGATAATGAATGCTTCAGGTGGTGCCACATAAGACATCTTAATCCTCAAGACAAATACCCACAGAGAATCAAAAAATCAGATAAAGCATTCATTAAAAATTTAAATTATTCAGGAATTGAATTTCCAGTGACTACCAAACAGTACAACAAAATAGAAAAGCAAAATGAAATTAACATCAATGTTTTCGGTTATGAAAACAAACAAAAATATCCCATTTATGTGTCAAAAGAAAAGTATGAAGATTGCATGAATCTGCTTCTTATAACAGAAAATGAAAACAAGCATTATGTATTAATCAAAGATTTCAACAAGTTCATGTATGATATAACAAAGCACGAAAAGAGAAAACATTTTTGCATGTATTGTCTTCAGCATTTCACTTCTGAAAGAGTGTTGAATAATCATAAAGAAAACTGTATCCAATTAAATGGAGCACAAGCAATTAAAATGCCAACAAAAGATGACAACACACTAAAATTCAATAATTTCCATAAACAACTACCAGTTCCATTTGTAATATATGCAGACTTCGAAGCCATAACTGAAAAAATACATGGATGTCAACCCAATAATGACAAATCATTCACTGAAGCTTATCAGAAGCATACAGACTGTGGTTATGGATACAAGGTTGTTTGTTGTTATGATGATAAATACACGAAACCAGTACAAATTTACAGAGGTGAAAAAGCCGTTTACAAATTTATGGAAGCTATGCTAGAGGAAGTTAAATATTGTAAGAAGGTTATGAAAAAAGAATTCAACAAACCATTAAGAATGACAAAAGATAATGAAAAAGAATTTCAAAAAGCTGATAAATGCCACATATGTGAGAAAGAATACAATAAAACTGATGTAAGAGTAAGAGATCACTGCCATGTGACTGGTCAGTACAGAGGATCCGCAC
>OX421454.1:18474774-18479774 GCA_949126865.1 Montipora capitata | reverse complement strand
ATAATCTGCTGCCTCCACTTTTCTTCAATCTGTTTATGACAAACAGTCAAGTCCATAAATATGACACAAGAACAGCCGGTAATTACCGTGTGCATTCCTGTCGCACAAACATTAAGAAATTCGCATTTCTTTACCAAGGACCTTGGGTCTGGAACTGTCTTCCTGCCTCTATTACCAATTTGTCAAGCTTTCTTATGTTTAAGAACAAAGTGCTAGAGTTTTTATTAAAATAGTTTCTGAGTTAGTTCCTGCCGCACTCCTTCGCAGCCCTTACTTTGTTTAATATTGTGATGTCGAGGTGGCCTCTCCTATAAGCCTGGTGGTTTCCTGACGTCTCCTTGCCTAACAACCTGCTGTATGCTTTTTTAAAAATTTGTTATACACATAAAGGTAAGTAAATGATGATGATGATGAACTTCAGGGTGCTTCCTGCTTCGATCTTCGTTTTCGGCGCTCGTTTTTGAGTGCTTCGATTTCGAGTGCATCATTTTTCTCGGGACTGTGCATTTACAATGAAATTAATTACAAGCATTTTCTCACATTCGCTTTTTTGCTGTTTTTATAGCATGCAAGAGCAGTTTAACAGTGTTAGATCGAGTCTACATTTTCTGCTCGAAATATGGGAAATTAATCACACAAGGCGTGCAACTTCAACATCGAGTAGTTACCACCACTGGGAAATTGTGTAGCAAAAAATGTTGAGCGATTGGTGAGAGTGCCATAGATCTCCAGGCAAATCCTTTGTCTATACAAAGCAGTGAAAGTTCAGCATGATCTAGCCACGTGCCAAAAACCAGCTTCAACCCTGGTAGGCCAAATTTTTTATTTAAATCCCAATAAATGAAAAGACCTTTGCCAAACCAAACTATCATATGTCAACTGAGAAATGGAAAGCGATAAACAAGAGCGCAATAGATCTGAAGTTGAAATCCAAACTTCTGTTTACAACACAACTGCGGTGTGCGGCCACTTGAAATCACTAAGGGCCTCTTCATACGAGGCCGGGCAACCACGCTGGCTTGGTTTCCGAGAACTTGCCTCGCCACTCTTTCCTCGTAAAATTTTCGATGTGTTAATAATGGCTGGCCTGGCTTTTACCGAGATCTCTGTTTTTGCTATGGAGGTCTCGGTAATTGGGATGGAAATCTTCCCATATGAACACTTTTGTCCGGGGTGACCGGGACAAAACTTTTTAGACAAAATAGCTTTGCTTTTACGAAATATTTTGTCAAATTTAGCCAGGAAATGAAGAGAATACAGTCGAGTGAAAAATGACAATTCCGGAACGCACTAGCCAAAATGGTCAAAAGCAAAGGCAAACGTTTCAATACAAATATACTGGAAGATTGCGCTCAGGAAAGCCAAAGAAGCGCCAGAGAGAGGCGAATGCTCCTTGGAATATGTAAGTATGAAAGACGACAGCGAATAATTTAATTTTAATGACTGGGTAGAAGAACAGAAGAACAAGATCCGTGAAATAGAGGAGAGGTAAACTCGGTAGTTGTCAAGTTTCAATTCGACACCAAATATTGACTTAAAATACAACTCTAGAGAGACTTATCTACAACATTGATTTGACATTGATTGGTGCAAGATACATGGGCACATTTATCCACTTTGGTTATTGTTTGGAGCATGCTGTTAAATCAGGAAAGCCATATGTCAACTCGAGATTTATACTGTACACTTGTGAACAGTCACATTGTTTACTGAATAAATGTGGCAGTAATTGTTTATTACTCTGTTTTGTATACCCGGGTGATATTTGAATTCAATGTATATGCAAGACCCCACAACTTGAAAACTAAATGGGTTGTAACATTGACATCATGTATCACCAGAAGTACCCACCTGTGTGCCACAACCAAAAAAGACTTGTGGCGTTTGGCTTGCTCACGTTTACACGTATACAAATAGCCTTCTGGTAACGGGTGGACACTTCTTTTTTGAAAAAATTATAATAATAAATAGCCTGAGAATAAACTCTAAGCTGGCTTAAGATTTACTTTGACAAAAATGTTGTCTGTTTTTGTTGATGAAAAAAAATAAAATAAAGTACAATAAAAATGAGGTGTTTTGAGTAAATCGTTACCCCAGGTGCCAGAGGTTTATTCTTAGTGGGGCCTACCTAGGCCAAGAAGAGTGCGGTAAAAAAAATGTGAATTTTGTACCATGCATAGAGAACGCTCCCTTTTAGCCACTGTTTGAGCTTGTCACACATGGGGGTGAAGTGATGTGTGGGTAAATTGATGAAAAACACACAATTCCAATTGCTACCAGCGGAAGTCATGCTGATCTGGTCTTACACAACTACTATTGCAGTGACAAATTATTTGTTGTACAACGGTGGGCAAAAGCTGTGTAGTTATTAATCCATCCAACTACCTGCGATACAGCTGAGTAAATCTGGTGAAATTGGAGAGCGGTGACAGTTTGGTACTTATTTTAGTACTTGACATGGATGCTACACTCAATGAAATAAGAAAACAAATTCAGGAAGAGGTCAGCGAGCTGGTGCCAGAAGTTTTCCATTTCATTTCTTCATGGGGGCCATCAATAAGCAGAGTGCAGGAGGCTAAGATCACCTTGAATGAAGCCCTTCAGGACAAAAAATTATTAATTAGGGAAAGCGTGGATGAAATGAGCAATTTAAAGCGAAATGCCGCAGATATCGACAAAAGCGAGAGCACAGCCTAACAAGCAGCATCACGTGGTAAGCGAGTCATACAATAAATGCTTACCAGAGTATTTAGTGCGAAAAGTTCACCAACAGCTCCCTACGGTTCTGCAGCAGTTGGAAAAGGAGTGCACATCTTTTCCAAACAAGACATAGCAAGATCATCAGACAATGAAAAAGAAAGGATTCCATGGTGGAATGAAAAAGCCAGGAAATTATGCGAACATCCAGCATATGACATGTTAAAGGAGGAGGAAGACAAGCATTACATGAACAGAGGAGGCTGTACAAGGCGCTAAAAATGCTGGAAGAGCAAAAGGAAACAAAAGAAGCCATGGAAGATTTCCTTAAGAAATATCCCAATATGGAAGAACACAATGGCATCGAAAAGTAAAGCCAAGCAGGCAACACTAGAGTGAAACGTTTGGAGATGGCCAAGAGTGTAGTGGAGAGCAGTAGTGACACACTGAAGCACTTGAGTCTTCAACTGCAGAATGCAAAAAGAGAGGAAGAGAGTTTCAATCACTGAAGAAGGAAATACAACAGCAAAAAGAAGCAGATCAATGCCACTGCAGGGAATTGGCCAAGGCCCTCGATGCTCTGAGAAACGTTTTGGTAATAAGAAAACAACAACTTCATGAACTTTTGATAACGAAAGACACAGAATCAGAAGAACTTTCTCAATTGTAAGCGAATTCATTTAATTTAGCTTTTCCTACCTTTTAAGAAGTTCAACAGTAACATCTAGATCATTACACTATTTTCTAAGGATTTGTAACAAGTACAAATGCAGGTTTTAATAGTCCATGGTAAATTAAAAGGGGCTAAAGTCATGTTATTATTTTACAGTGAGAATTTACTCGGCTTCTATTTGTACAAGCTTCAAAACCAACCCAGCAATGTTCCATTTCGTTTTAATTCACATTAACGCAATGCGTATAGAGCATGAAATAAATCGATGGATAGCTTAAAATGCAGTATTAATACAAGGCGCATTTACACAACATTCATTTTGGGTACGACACTCCTAGATTTTGGCCCGTGGGCCAATAATATAGGGAATGACACAGATGATTTTTGCCGTGTAAAAGCAAATTTTTCAGCCTGTGTGCCGAAAAATTTAGGCGGGCCGAGACCACCTCAGGAGATAGTCTCGGCCCGCCTAAAAAGAGGTCTGCGTGCCGAAACTGGAGGAATTCTCGTCCCCAGGAGAGTCTTTGCACTCGTGACTGTCCACGAAGGCAAAGGCTCTGGGGTCGAAAATGAGCTTTTGAGGCGCCAAATCTTGTACTTTTTGCAGGAAGAAAAATAGGGTGTCGAAAAATCGTGGCAAAATTTGCTTCTGGAGCAACGATGCCACAGAAATGTTAATCGACTTGTGGTTGGAAGAAACTATTCAGTTCGTGTTAGAAAGCAGCAAAACCTCAAAGGAAACGAGAGAAGTGTATAGCACGCTTCAGGTAAGTAACACATTCTACTTGATTTAGTTCGACAACATGCACGTTTTAAAAGATTGTGAGGTTTCTCAGTTGTCGATCGATGCCAGAGACAAATTTTAAACGCAAATTTTCCCCACGTTCTCTTTTTCCACTTTTGAAGTAATGTACAAGCTCTAAATAAACTTAAGCCAAATGTTTGAAATCCTTTCATGTATCAGGTACAGCTTCAATCCAGGGGTCATGAAATCACTGTCAAAGAAGTCAGAGACAAAAGTAGAAAAAGTGGGAATGGCACAGCACTAAACCAGTGGAAGTATTTTAGCAAGGTAGACAGCATCATGTCAGAGAAGCACATCGTTAATCTCCATCCATCGTTGACACAATGGCAAATACAAGCGACAGAGCTCTTAAGGACACTGTTGAGTTCTTTTGATAACTATTTATTTACCACTGCACATGTTAAAGGATCAGTCCCATTGTATTGTGACTCTTTAAGTACAATAATTTTTCTGCTGTATTCGTTTTCAATACAGTTAACTTGATGCATGTTTATTTTCTAAATTACAAATAACACTTCTAGACTACGTTTCTGACTATGCCAATCCAAGTCATCTTCAAATTTTGTTGACCATAGCAAGGCTACTTTGTCTGGCAAAGTGGCAAAGTCGAATTCTGGTTTATTTTATTTAATAAAAATTGCAATGCAGTAGTAAAGCTTCAACAAAAATCATACTCAAATAAAGGAATCCTGCTTTATTTTTCGTTTTAGTTGATCACCTTGTGCAAACGTATGGGCAGGGGGAGGTCTCTGTTCAGAAGTGTGAAACTTGCAACTACGAGAAAATAATACACTCAAGTGGTGTCCATCATGATGAAAGTGTATT
>OX421454.1:18449774-18469774 GCA_949126865.1 Montipora capitata | reverse complement strand
CACCCGCAATGTACGCTTCAAAGCCTTGGTTATTGAGATATTCTAATTTCTGTCCCATAATTTGCAGAAAGCTTTCACGGTCATTGTGCGGATGCCTATAAATGCAACCGATGATAACAGACTTTTGCTTAGTTCTTGAAAGTTCTACAAAGCACGTTTCAAGGCCAGTGGAGGAGAACTCCAGATCAGATCTTCTGATAAATTTTATGTTGTCTTTTATATATAGACCTGTCCCTCCAGCATTTGTTTCCGAATTTTGGCCAATGAATTCATATCCAGGCAAAGAAATATTTTGTATACCCTTGTCAGTTAATTTGGATTGCGATGACACTAGGTATTTCGTTTACTGTTAATAAGATATCATTGAGGAGACATACATTTTTAGGTAAACTGCGAGTATTGCAACTCAAAATCGAAAAGCCTTTAGTCAAGACCTTTTGAAAGTACGCGCCAGCTTGCTTAATGTTATAATATTTTGATTCAATTATATTCATATTCCACTCATCAACTTTTTCAGGATTTTCAACTACACTCTGAAATAGGTCTCTCGAATCGGATAATAAACAAGAAGGGTGATAAACCCATGTTCCTATGGCTTTCATGAATTCTCTATCTTCTAGGCCGTAAAACGGGAACTCGCTTAACTCATTCATTTGTATGAGCTAGTAAATTATAAAGTCTAAATTTAGCAAAGTCATCGATGCATGCGAACCCGAACCAGAGCAGTCATAATTTTGCATATTGCACTCATTTGCAGATATTCAAAAATAAAAATAAAAATATATATATATAAATAAATATACGGCTTACTTGACAAGATAGAGACGTATTCCTTTCAGGAAACAAAGATACTTCAGCCATTTAGGGAAGACTGATGCAGTTCCTTTTTCTTGAAATTTTCGAGGTCATCAACCGACTCAAACTTGAAAGTACATGATGAATTCTCCGCTTTCTTTAAGTATATTCGACCATTGTTTGTCCAGATAAATTTCCACTTAAGGTCTTTCTTGAGTTTGTTTAAACTGCCAAACAGCTTCTTTCTCGTCGGGGTCAAAGATTCAGAGATATAAACCTTCTTAGTTAAATCTAGCGACTCCACCTCAAGATCTTTCAGAGATTTAATGCTGCTAGCTTTCTTCGCGGCCACTTCCTTTCTGCTGGCATAGAACTCGTCGCGAACTGCCCTCCTTGTGAATTTCACAATGAGCTTACTATCAGTCGCTTGGTTAAACGTAGGTAAAGGATGAGCAGTAGATATGTCCTCATCGCCAAGGTCCATACCCATTTCTTTTCCAATGGTCTTCACGAGCTCGAAACAATCGACTTCATCATTCGGTTTTAAACCTGAGATTTCAACGCAGACTCTTCTAAGGTATTGTGCAAGCTCATCAATTTCTTTCTTCGCTTCAACAGAGCGCTTTTGTGTAATGCTAAGATCTTGCTTAACAATTCTTACATCTGCGGTGAGCTTCCCTGTTTTATCATTACTGCTCTGAATCTTCTTCAACAACTCGTCATACTTGCCAGAGAAGTAGTCAACAGACGACTTCAGTTCACTAAATTTTTCTTCAATCGAAAGCAATTTTGATCTTATTGGTCTAATTTCCTCCTCGAGGAGTTTTTTGATGTCATTCAAGGTTGCCATGAACAAAACAAATAACAAGATACCTGCATAAGGTAAAACGATAGCCAAATTGGCGGAGCTACTACAATATACAGCCAGCAGCCATGGCGCCATATGCTAATGCCTGTTCTAAAAGATGCTGTAAATAAAGAGCTACGTGGAAGGGGTCAGCGGGAAAACTAGTTTTGTTCAGCTTACAGACCGTGAACTCCTTCCACTTGCGAAATGCACGGTGCTACTGGGAGGAAGTGCTTGAAAGCCTTAGAGGATAGGACCCTGGCTTTTAATCTATCCGTGAGACCCTGGATGAATCTGTTTCCTGGCATCACCTGATCTCGCCAGAAACTGGAGCAAAAAACATCTGAGGCGACAAAAAGGAGCACAAAACAATTTCTAAATAATTGTAATTAGAGAACATAGGCAAGACATACGTGCGAGTCTTTAATAGGTCTAAATCGCAAGTGATAAAAACGAAATACAGGTAAGACGTTAAACCAGCATAGGGAACCTAAACATGGCTTAGGTCCAAGAATGAAATGTTATACAAAACAGTAATTGTGAAAACCTGGGGAATCTGTAATAGCAACAAGCGAGTAGATGCCTAAGAACATGAGCTACATTTGCCAGGGGGCAGTGTGCAATACCCTCTAAGGGACGAGGGAGGCCTGGGACGGCTGAAATCGATTCTAAGCACTACAACCTCGAAGTTTAATGATCTGGAACCAAAGAGGGAGTTGCGTGCTTTTCCTTTGATGAACAGTCGCTGGAACTTGGGAAGGTACGCCCAGTCAATGACAAAGCTGCTCCAGTAGACTCCATCTTTAGAACAGGAATTACAAAACAAAGATGACTTCCAAAAGGGGACTATTATGGTCCCTCTGGCCTGACATAACTCCAAATGCTGAATAACCCTAGCGATAGGCAAACTGGGGGACACAACCAATTGTTATTAAAATGCCAGTCCTGGCAAAACGTGTCAACCTCGGAACCTGGTTGGAAAAACCTAGAGTTAAATCTTGGTAGCTTGGCATTGTAAGTGCAGGCGAACCTATCCACGGTATGAGGGCCCCAAAGCTTGTCTAAGCCCTGAAAGATGACGTCGTTAAGTTCGTAATCATCAAAGTCCATAAGATTACTAATAAGATCGGCCCTAGAGTTAAGGTCCCTAGGGATCCACTTAGGATCCAGAGATATACCAAACTGAAGACAAATGTGGAAGGCTTGGAGGGCGAGCAACTGAAAGTCGGCCTTCCGGCTGCCGTTAAGGAGAATGGAGGCAACATTTTGGTTGTCAGAATACCATACGACTTTAGAGCCCAAGAGACGGCTTGCAAATGCTTCTAACGCGAGGCATACAGCCTTGAGTTCCTTCTACGTTGAACTTTGCGCGGTCTCCGCGATCGACCAGTTTTGGTGAGACACTAATTCAACTACCGGTTGCAATCGAACAAATGCACCACAAGCCGAATCAGAAGCGTCGGAAAAGGTAATCTTGGCAGGAAGAGACTTAACCCCCTCAATACACTTTGCCATTTAAGGCGTGGACGTTATGCCTCCAAAAATCAATCTCAGAAATGGCATCCTGTCTGCTTGGAAATTCATGGAGTTCCCAAAAGCGCTTATAGATCAACAGAAGAGATGGTCCTTAAACGAGCTGAAGCACTCGAAGTTCCTGTTCAATCTCAGGACATTGAAATAAGTCACAAGCTGCCAAATAAAGGTATGAAGGCGATTATAGTAAAATTCGTTAGTCACAAGATGAAAACACAGCTTTATAAAGAGAGAGTAAAACTGAAGAATGTAAATATCTCAGATTTATTTCCTTCAGCGACCGCAGCGACTCGAGCGGAAGCAACGCGAATATTTTTAAATGAGAACCTTACTTCCTTCAGAAGAAAGATCGTCAACCGTGCAAATGAAATGAGGAGAGACGGTTTATTGTTAAGCCTTTGGACACTGGACGGGAAAATTATTGTCAAGACATCTCCAAACGGTTCCCCCATCAGAATAAATGAATTAGAGGATCTTGAAGCCATCTAAAGCAAACAGCATTTATGAAGGATTGATCTAGATCAACGGATAAGTTTGAGAAATGAATTTGGGGACAGAGACGGTCTGGAGCTTTAAAGGAGAAAGTCTCTTTAACTGCTTTAATGTATTTTGTCTGTTTGGTTGTTTTGTTTTTGTTTGCTTACTTTCTCTGGCATAAGTCTTCTAGTAATTTTATTCGTTTTGTGCGAGTTTTTGTTTTACTGTCTCCAGGGCATAGAAACCTACTTAATTAACAATAGTTTAAAGGCATGTGGTCAATTCAAAATGTGTTATTGTGAAAATGCAAAACAGTCAAATCAACCTTTTTCATTACTCATAACTCAATGGATCTGAAAATAGTTTCCCTCAATGTCAGGGGATTGGGAAACAATGCCAAAAGGAAAGAGGTGTTTAACTGGCTGAGAGCGAAAAAGCAATCGATATACATGCTGCAAGAGGCCCACTGCTCGGAAGGCACTATGGATATATGGACTTGTGAGTGGGGCTATAAAGCGCTTTTCAGCTGCTGCAGCAGCAACAAGGCAGGGGTTGGTATTCTTTTCAATAATAATTTTGATTTTCAGATTCACAAGGTTTTCTCGGATCCGAATGGACCCTTTATAATATTTGATATCGTTGCTGATAGCAAGCGTCTGACTGTGGCTAACATCTACGCTCTGAATGAGGATGATCCAAACTTCTTTCAGTTTTTTCTCGATCAATTATTAAGCTTTAAATCTGAGGAAATTATAATTGGGGGGGAGGGGGTTTAACATAGTTCTTGACGTTGAAAAAGACAAGAGGGGTGGCCTTGCCAGAACACACCAAAAAGCATTAAAGGTGATTCAAGATTTGTCTGAAAATCTTGGTTTGACTGATATTTGGAGACTCTTCAACCCTGAGGCCAGGAGATATACTTGGCGCCAAAACCAACCAGCCATACATTGCTGGCTCGATTTTTTCTGGTAAGTGAATCATCCTTATGTGATGTAACCCATGCAGATATTGTTCCTGGCTTCAAAACGGACCATTCTATGATTACTCTGAATATAGCTCTTCACTCGAATCCCAGAGGCAAAGATTTGTGGAAGTTGAACACGTCCCTTTTACACTAAATAAAATATGTCCAAGAAATAAACACAGCAATTGAGAGCACTGTGAACCAATACAATGCGACACCTCGGTGACCCCAGCTCTACTGTGGGAGATGATTAAGTTAAAGGTGCGAGAAAAATCAATTTCTTATGCTGCATACAAAAACGTGGCTACAAAGATGCGCAAAGAAATGTTAGAACGTGAAACCGCATTGTTAGAAAAACAATTAAACAACAGTAAACTCATCATACCATATTGTGGCAGAAAGGATTTTTACTTTAAAGAAAGAACTAGAAAACATTATTGAGTATTGGACCAAAGGCGCTATCATCAGGTCAAAGTTGCAATGGTATAACAAGGGCAAAAAGAACTCCGGATATTTTCTAAATCTCGAAAAAAGGCACTGTAAACAAGGTACAATAAGTCAATTAAAAATTAATGACACCGTTTTTGTTACCACAGATAGAGATATCTTATCCAAATGCACGGCTTTCTATAGAAACCTTTATGCGTCAAAAAACCCTGACAGCCTCCAGTCAACATCATTTTCTACAGTGGACTCCATTTCTTTGACTAGTGAAGAACAATCTTTATGTGAAGGCCCCTTAACTCAAAAGGAATGTTTTGAAGCCCTGAAGAACATGGAGTCCAAGAAAACGCCAGGCACGGATGGACTTCCTGCCGAATTCTACAAAGTTTTTTGGGGAGATATTTCCTCTTTTCTAATCTCGGCTCTCAACTATGGTTTTGACTCTGGTCATCTCTCTGTAACACAACGGCGAGGGGTTATAAAGCTTATCCCTAAGAAAGATGCGGAATTATACTTTATCAAAAATTGGAGGCCTAATACCCTTTTAAACACTGATTACAAAATCGCAGCAAAAGCTATTGCAAACCGAATAAAACTAGTACTTCCAAACCTTATCGACAACGATCAAACTGGATTTTTGAAAGACAGATTTATAAGTGAAAATATCAGACTCACTGATTGTATTATCCAATATGCCACAGAAAAGAATATCCCGGGCTTGTTACTTTTTATTGACTTTGAAAAGGCCTTTGATTCTCTCGAATGGTCCTTCATACATGACACATTGAGATCCTACGGCTTCGGTTTTTCGCTAATTAACTGGTAGTCATACTGAAAGCTGTATTCTGAATAATGGATGGGCAAGTAACTTTTTTGATATTCAAAGAGGCGTCAGGCAAGGCTGCCCACTCTCACCTTATCTATTTATCCTATCGGCAGAGGTGCTTGCCACAGCAATTAGAAAAAATGCCAACATAAAGGGAATGTCCGTAAATGGTGTGGAAATTAAGTTAAGTCAGTACGCCGATGACACAACACTTATATTAGACGGGTCATGTGAATCTCTCGTTTCATCTCTTGCAATGCTGGACGATTTTAGCAAAGTCTCTGGCCTCAGACTCAATGATAAGAAAACGGAGGTTCTATGGATTGGCGCAAGTATTGGAAATGATAAAATTCTGTTATCGGGAAAAGAATTGAAATGGCCAAAAGACAAAGTAAAATCCCTAGGGTTATGGATTTCAACAGACCGCGAACTATCTGCATCTTTAAACTACAATGAGAAACTTGAAAAAGTTAAAGAAATTCTAAGATGCTGTTATCAAGTCATTAGTGGTCTCCCAATTAGTTTATCTACTCTTGCCTCTCTGCTCAAACTGCAAGGTCTTAAACGAAATAAACGATTTACTCTACACTTTTCTATGGAATGGTAAAGGCGACAAAATAAAACGGAAGGTAATGATGAATGATTTTAGTCTTGGCGGCCTAAAAATGATTGATATTAGCTCCTTCAATAAATCTCTTAAAATCACATGGATAAAAAAATATTTAGATAACAATAACAAAGGAAAATGGAAAATCTTTTTTGATAAAGACCTTAAAAAATATGGCTGTCAAAGTTTTTTTTCCTACAATCTCAATGTTAGAGACACCTTATCGACAATAACAACTTCTGACGTCTTTTTAAAAGAACTATTAGGAATCTGGGCAGAAGTTAACTTTGAGCCTGAAATAATGACAAGAGAACACTTTCTGGATCAACAACTTTGGCATAACTCCCTAATAAAGATAGCCAACAAGACAGTTTTTTTAAAAACTGGTTTACAAAGGGAATAACTCGGGTGAAACACCTGTTAGGATCAGACAACACTTTTCTTTCATTAAATGACTTCTGCTGCAAGTATGAAATAGACCTTCGCCCTGTCAGTTTCTACGGATTAATATCGGCTGTTAAGTCTCTTCGCAGTAATTCTAATTTTCAAAATGTACAAAACGCCAACTGCGAATTTGAGCCACTGACAACAAAAATTTTACAAGCCAAAAAAGCAACTACATTAATATATAAAAAAACTGAACTGATTAGTAACAAGGGTTTAACCCCAGAGTCACCTCAAAAGAAATGGCTAGAGGATTGTAGTCTACCAATAAATGACAACATAAATTGGACTGATGCCTATCTCTTGGCTAAAAAATGCACGAAGAGTACTAAGCTGACAGAGTTTCAGTTTAAATTTTTACATAGACCTGTACCAACCAATAGCTTCTTGTTTAGAATAGGCCTAAAGGATAATAATAATTGCAGTTTTTGTCACACCTCCCCCGAGTCATTAATTCATCTTTCCTGGTCATGCCACAAAACGTCTCACTTTTGGAATAAAGTTACTGAATGGCTGAAAAACTTAAATTTACTTCGTAGAGATTATACTTTGATGAACATTACTGCTTTGGGTCTGAGGCCAGACATCTCTCATTTTGCGCTTTTCATCAACTATTGGTTCCTTTTAGCACGATATCACATATGGCTCGCTAAAACAAAAGAAAACCATCCAAATCTTACGCATTTCATATGCACATCAAAATCACAATATGAAATAGAAACAATAAGTGGAGAAACAAAGAAATGGAAACCTCTTGCAGGATATGTGAAGATTTAATTATAACTTAAATTAAAAATCCCAAGCGAAGGTAAGGAACTTTCTATGCGCAGGAAAAATCTCAATGTGATGGTATCATGACTGAAGATCAAATTTGAATAAATGACAGCCTTGATCAAAGATTTGTATGGCGACGAAGTCTTCACATTTAAACTTTAGTTTGAAGATGAAACTGTTCACGTGCCTTAAGTCCAGAATTAACCTCTGTTTACCAGAACTATGTGTGGAAACAAAAAGCGGGTTGACAATGTCAGGCATGCAAAAAATCTCTTCAACAAGGTTAGCGTGGAGCAGTTCATTGACAGCTTTGGACACAAACGAACTGTTAGAAAGCGCCGTAGCATTGTTAGCCTTGAAAAAAGGTGTCGGTAGTTCAAAGAAGGGAATCTTGTAACCTTGACTGATAACATTAAGAACAAATTGCAAAGTTCCTAGAGCACGCCAGAAAGGAATACACAATTTAAGCCTTCCTCGCACCGTGGGCTGACTGGAAAAATCAAACTTACAGAGGGAATCACCCAGCGAATCCAAAATGAGAGGATGAATCTCAGAACGAAGTGAAACAAGATTAGCATCTGAAGCACTGTCATCTTCTGCTTCCATAACCAAATCATTATGATGAAAAATGGAAATAACCACACCTGATTTATCCTGATCTTAAAGTCACTTTTAAGCCAAAGGAGGCTGATGTTTGGCCATCGCCGGACAGGTAGAACGCCAATGACAGGTTTACCACAAGCAAAACAACTGCCCATATTGGGACACAGAACCGTAAACGAAGAGGGCACAAGAGATGGAATGGCTTGGGGTTGCTGTTGAGAGCTGGCCGATGAAGTAGAGGGAACTGACGGGCGTACAAGCGAAGATCTTCCGCTCGCGGCAAATGAACTGCTTCTCTTCTTTTTCAGAGTGGGCAAAGTCGCTTGAGCTCGGCACTGAAAATCCGCTTCTCATAATCAGAATTTTCTGCCAGATCATGCCTCTTGTATCCTTCTACGGTAAACCAACCTGACTCTGATTTATCAGTTAGAAGGCTGTGTTTTTGGCGTTCGAGCATTAACTTCTCACCTTCATCCGATTCAGATTTAACTTTTTCAAGCTGTGACTTCTGGGTGGCGGACTTGACGTTGTCGAGTGTCTCTCCTAATTTCAGATTAAACTTCTATTGATCTTCGTTGGCTTTCCGTTTGAATTTATTGGGCTCACTGTATTTCAGCTTCTTAATCTCCCTCATTTGGAGGTCCGCGGCATCCTCGTTGCCCCGTTAAATTTGACCCATGGTGTCTTGTAACAAGGCCTTAACAGACTCCATCATCTGTTGGTTGTTGAATGTAATCAGATCCGAAACCTCGTCCTTGGTGATTGACATGGCGGGTATGAACAACATCCAATGCGGGAGGATTAACAAGAGCTCGAAGACAAATTAATCGGAGCTCTGAACTGGGTTGATTCAGAGGCCTAGATGACTATCACGTGCTACACTTCCCCTTATATACTTTTTTTTCTCTACCCATGATGCACCGGCCTGGAGCCCAGGACCCGTTGATTCCCGTGCCGACAAAATAGTTATTTTGGCCTTCTTCGCGAGCTCATTCGTCAGAAATAACATTTAAAGGGACACAGTCAGCTTTCGGACCATGTTGACCTGGACACTAGTTTTCTCACTTTTGAAAAAATTTACTTACCTCAACCTGAAATCAAAGTACATCTAGACACCTGCTTTAATCTTCGCTGTGTTTTCAACTGTTTACTGAAAAACCCGTTTTTGAGTGATTTTGCTCCTCCTATGAATTTTTTTTATCATTTGGTTAAAAGCAGTAGGGATCTCGTCTCTGTAATATGTAACTTAGCTATGAAACGGTATCTAATGTGCATGTGTGCCAGCTGACTGTGTCCCTTTAAGGTTATGTTAAATTTTTTTGAAACATTAGAAGACTTGAAATACATGAAATGACATTTTTAATGTTTGAAAACTGAAATCTCAACTTTGGTATTATTACAAACGTATGTTTCTTGGAGTGGGAATGCTTGTTGTCTGGTTTGGATTATCATGACTTGTAATATATGTTACGTAATTGTTATTGCTTTAACCTAAATTCTCACCTGTTTTCTAGTGTCTTGCTTTTCTGTAGTTGAATATCTTCTGATTTAATAGGCAGTCTGGCAAAATTCCACCCATTTGACAATGTTAGCTAAGGTATTTTATGATTCCATCCTAGGGCCAATTTAACATAAAGAAGACACTGACAGGTTGGTATGCAAAAAGAAATCCTATTCTAATTGTTTTCCTTTACTTGTGCACGAGAGAGACTGTTAGTAAACAAGTCGAGCTACTTTCAAGACAGATCTTAATAACCCTCATCATGTGTTCTTCCACAGCTTCTCACATGACTGAGTTGCCATGGCAATGAACCCTCTTGGCTGTTGAAAAAAAGCTGAGAATTTCTCTCTTACAGTCTTGGCTGTGTTGGAGTAATGATTACTTCCAACCCTTCCTAGTGGCTGAAGATCACTTTCGTCTTGTGCAATCATACTTCCACTTCCACAAATTAAATTTCCAGAGCTGTCTTCTGAATCAACAAACCCCTTTGGAACATAATATGCATTGTCAGTCATTTGCCTGAACAATTTCATCAATGGCATTAACATTTGCACGAATGGGGTGCCTAAAAATCCTCCTCCTCGGTGACAAAATACCAAATGTATCTTCTATGGTTCGTCTGCACCTTCACAACCTATAGTTGTAAATGGCTTGAGTATCGGTAAGGGATTTCCCTTGAAATGGCTTCATGAGCCAGACCTTAAGAGGGAAGATGTCATCACAAACTAGTACATAGGGTAACATGTGACCACTAACATTTGATGATTCAGGAATAGGAAAATTACCACTTTCTAATCCTATGGCAAGTTCAGACTGGGAAAAAATAGCGGCATCATTGTCTCGCCCATAGCTTCCAATATCTACAAATGAAAAACAGGACTTACCATCACAAGCTGCCATTAAAACTGTACTATGAAAATTCTTGTAAATGAAATATGTAGAGCCTGCATTTCTGGGGCAGTCGATGCAGATATGTTTCCCATCTATTGCTCCTAGGCAGTGAGGGAAGTCCCATTCATCTTCAAGTCTTCTTTTTTTCTCAGGAGACTTCAAGTAGGTGTCTTTTAATGCCATCCAAATAGCCCTTTGCCAAGATATTTCAAATGGAAAGGCGACCGGGAAACCTTAGCTCTAGAGCGAGGCTATGGTAAGAACACATCCAATATGGTGGATGACGAATGGCTGCAAGTGCATGCCCGCAAAGACGAGCTACAGAGGTGCCTTAAAGTTCACAGTTTGAAAACAACAGGCCGAAAACAATAACTTATCGACCGTGTGATTAAAGTGAAGGAAGGTGGGACTGACACGATCAGTGAAAGAGAAACGAGAGAGAAAAAGGTTCGAGAAACTAGAGCTGCTGAAAAACTGCGCAGTCCATCTGAGAATCTTCCAGATCCTAAAACTTTGAACAACTGTCGAAACTGCCACAGATTAGTTGTAAAGAAATTATCGACTACTTGGTTTATGGATCGTGCAAATTCTTCCAAAGGGAAGATATGAAATGTTTTAAACAACTGGAAGGATTCATTTTTTTTAAGAATGGGCACATGCAAAAGATTGAATTAAGGTCTCTGTAAATGAAAATTTTAGTACATTGCTTGATTTTGATTTATTGGATTTTTGGCATGAGTGGGTCCTACATTTTATTTTGGCAGAAAAAGAAAATCAGAAAGTGCTTTTTAACCCTTCTAAAATGAGCCTTTTCTGTTTCCCGCCATAAGTTTTCCGCGAAAAGTGATTTACAGCCCGTCTATTGCATGACACAAAAATCAAAATTCTCCCACCTTTAGTCGGGAGAGGTTTTAAGCTATCGCTTTGAAACTTTCAGATATGATGGATAATGATATAGACTCAAAAAGGGTTTGAGGAATTTTCCGATTTCCCTTTGTAACTCATTTTATGTCAGTTTCTTTGCGTAAATCGCGCTCGAGATTCGACTTTTTAGTTTGAAATGCAATAATTCCACTAATACGAGACATATGCAAATTTTCTCACGTCCTTTTTTAGGTCTTTTATCTGTCAATCAGATGCATTAAAAAGGGGGTGAATATTAACAACACGAAAGGGCTGGAGCTTCAGCAGTAAACTCGATACCTCTGAGTTTGAGAGCAAAAAAATTAAGCGCCTTTTGAAATTCGATGAAATAAATCTTTTATAAGGTAATTTAGTCTTTTAGCTTTAATTTGATGTATAACTTGCCTTTGTAGCAAAAATACTCACGTGACTAGAATTTTTTTCTGTGGGCACCTCGTTTTTATTTACTGAGATTTTATTGGTGAGAAGAGCAGTGACTGCTTCGTGAAAACGGCAGTGTTACCATCCATGCGTCAAGATCGTGTTTACAGAACTTGGATTTCAGTTGTGAAAGAAATAGCTAAAGTGTTTTCAGCAGACTGTAATTGTACAGCAGGGTAGGAGAAATTTTATACATGTAATAAATTTTATTCTTTTTGTTATGATCATTTTAATGTCGGTTGACTTCTACAAGTAAAAAAAATTCACCCAAAGTTTTCTTTCAAGTAAACTCTAGTATGATGTTATCAGTACTAATCCTTACAAAATGTACAACAAGCTTAAGTGAATGGAGTAAATATATCTTCTTTACTTGAAAGAACTTTCTCCTCAGCACTCGCCTTTATTTTCAGGTTAGGCGAGGCTTGCAACCATATGTCAATGGCATAGTGTGGCTTTCACACTTTATGTAAGCCACGGAAAAGTGTGACTGCTCACCGTGCAAATTTTAAATATCTTTATATCTTAGTGCATTGCTTTTCTTTTTAACCTAACCACTATTAGAGTTTTTCAATATGCTCTTGGTGGTTTTTATTTGTTTTTCTTCTTTTGGTCTCTTCCCTTACTGTTTATGAAGCGGGTACTGTGTTTTTTTTCTTTGCTGGCTTGATCATTTTTACCTGTAAATGTAAATTGCAGGAACAGCACTTGTCATTCTGGCATGCACGAGGATATTTCGTGCAATTGGTTATGTAATGAACATCCATTTAATGAAATTTAAAAATGAAAACAAAGGCAATATTTGACTCCTTTTTTTTTCAAAGGTTACCTCTAAAAGTATACATTACAGAGTTGATTTTACTGTGATGTTGCTCTGGCTTATCGTCTTGATACCTCCTACGCATCTTTACTAATGATGCTACATGTTCTTGTTCTTGTTGTTGGTAGGTACTTTGGTGGCGTAGCTATTTTAGACTGACCAAATCGGAGATTATAACTTAAGTGTAAAGAAAGTACAACTTACTGGTTGTTGGTTCTCCTCTGTAAACACAAGTCAAAGCAGCGTTTCAATCCTCTTCTGGTATTACTCGTCGTCATCTTGTTGATCTCGGTCTGGCATAGCATAAGTAAAACTTAAAAGGTCAAATGTAGCTTGCATAGCAAGCATTCCTGTTTGACAGAAGAGCTTCAAAACCATTTTCTGCAAACTGGCCACAGGGAAGCTGGGGCAAGAGACCGAGGGAATGCTTGCAAGAAGACAGGAAGAAATCTCGAACAAAAATTTATTTATGACATTTTCAACTTATGTGACATAAAGGTATCAGGAAAACTACAAAATCTGATTTTATCGTACTGCGCAATATCTGCAAACATTTTGACATCGAGATTGGTGACATCAAGAAGTGAAAAAAAAGCACCGTATCTTTCTGTAGACTAGAAGCTACATCCACCTTTTTGACAAATGCACTCAAAACTGGTTTGCTGTGGCATGGATCCTGGAAAGTATGCTTGCGGCTTTAAAGTACAGTGATTCCAACCTCACTGACTGCTATCCGATTCTTATTCTGTCATTGCCAAGTATTGGTGAGCGTGTGGGAATCAGAATCTTGCAGTACATCTTCAGTGACCCCCAAGCACCGTATCTTTCTGTAGACTAGAAGCTACATCCACCTTTTTGACAAATGCACTCAAAACTGGTTTGCTGTGGCATGGACCCTGGAAAGTATGCTTGCGGCTTTAAAGTACAGTGATTCCAACCTCACTGACTGCTATCCGATTCTTATTCTGTCATTGCCAAGTATTGGTGAGCGTGTGGGAATCAGAATCTTGCAGTACATCTTCAGTGACCCCCAAGCCGGCAAAGAAGTCAAGTTATTCCAACCTCACTGGGGGCTACCACCATAAGTTTCTTATTCTGTCATTGCCAAGTATTGGTGAGTGTGTGGGAATCAGAATCTTGTAGTATGACTTCAGTGACCCCCAAAGCCCGCAAAGATATTTGTGATCGCTGTAAAGCCACTCTTAAGAAGCACATGCGGTAATTTATAAACGAGGAAAATGACATAAACACCACCAAAGACATGAAGGTTGCAACTGAATCGTATGGTAGGGTCAAGGGTGTGATGTTTACGGTCAAATAAACACTTGAAACCACTTGTCCAAACACAACAGTATTTACTAAACAGACATGACGACTACAAAATACAAAAGTCCTAGCTACTAGACCGCATGGGTCATTTACGTAAATGATTGACAAGTCTCAAAAACACTACATCTCTCCCCTTCTTGATAATGGACTTTGGAAATGTGTAAGTGATTGACCTAAACGACTTCTTTAAACGACTTTTTTTTATGATATGAAAACGACAAATTGAAACGTGTTACAAGTAGAATTTAGTCTGCGAATCTCGCGAGAGGCCTTGTCTGCCTTAGTGATCGTCGTAGGCCTGCAGTAGGGCTTGAAGGCTTTGTTATCTTGTCCAGTTCCTGAATTTCCAGTGGTTGGGGATTTTCTGAAACGTCTTTGTTCATCTCTTGTGTGTGGTTTCCAGTATGCTTGATGTGACTGGGGACAACTTTGAACATCAACGAGTTGCGCGTAACGGTCTTGTGTCCGTCACTTGCGGTAATCATTGATCCTTTTTTCTCTTCGACTACAAGAGGCACTGGATTAAATGGGGTACTGAGCTTGTTGGCCTTTGGTTGCTTGATTCAAACTGTATCTCCCAGCTTGATATTGCTTTCTCACACCTAGCTTTTGGTCAGCATATGCCTTTATCTTCTTTTTCTGCTCTGCGTCTCTCTCTGCAAGGTTCTTCTGTGTCTCAACAATTGTTTGTTGGCGGACTGGTGGCGTCACTTCTGGCAGAGTGGTCTTGAGCTTCCTCTGGTTAAGTGCTTCGCATGGGGGGATGCCAGTAGTCGAGTGAGGTGTCGCCCGATACTGCTGTAGAAATTTGTTGAGCTCTTGTTTCCAGTTGATGCTTGATGGTGGCGGTTCTCACGCATTTTTCTAGTGTCAGCATGAAACGTTCTACTTCGCCATTTCCCCTTGGCCAGAGAGGCGTGATCTTGCGGTGTTGAAAGCCTAAATGTTCAGCAAAATTCTCGAGCTCCACGCCATTGAAGGGGGGTCCGTTGTCGCTCTTTAACACTTCAGGAATCCCTTGTCTAGCGAAAATTTCGTCAAGCTTCAGGATTGTGGATCTGGCGGAAGTGGATGTGATAATTTCCACTTCTGGAAAACGGCTGTATTCATTGATGACAACCATGAGATAGTCTCCACAAGGAAGTGGTCCTAGGAAGTCCATTGCGAGTTCTTTCCAGGGAGCGGTTGGTAGCAGTTGTCATCCGTAGAGGTTCGAGTCACTGTGCCTTGCAAGTAGTTGCTGCCGACTTTCTCCTTCACCATCTTCTCCACACCGGGAAACCAGACTTTCTCTCTGATGAGCTGTTTTGTCTTTACGATTCCTTGGTGTCCAACATGCGCTAGGTCTACAGCTCTGTTTCTCAGTGTGTTAGGGACTACGATCTTATTTCCCCTCTCAATATTGTTTCCTTGTAGACCAATAGTTCGTCCTTTACTTTCTTCTCCTCTTGTACTTTGGGATCCGTCCACAGGTCGGTTTCAATGGCCTTGATAAGCGCCTGGAGCAAAGACTCTTTCTCCGTCTCCAACTTGATTTCTTGCAGTGTCATCGCTTTTGGTACAGCTTGGTTGCAAATGTAGTTAACATAGTCTCCCGTGATGTTGCGTTCTTCACATTTTGCGGTACTTGGGCGACCACTCATGAAATTGGCCGGGTTTTTAACGTCTTTTCCAGGTCGGTAGATAAGCTGACAGTTATAGGGCATTAGCCTCAACTTCCATCTACCGATGCGTGCTAATTTTGGCTTGTGACTGTTGAAGATCCCCAGTATCTGTGCTCAACATCACTGAGTGCTCTGCTTGCGTAGCTGATAACCTTACTGTCTTGCATCAACAAACCTCCAAGTCCGACGGGGCTCGCGACATCATATGATTCTTGGTGAGGGTGTCTTTCAACTTGTCGAATGCTTGTTGCTCTTGTCGGGCCACTGCCAGGGCATCTTGTGCTTGGTTAACAGTCGTACTGGGGCAGTTATCGTAGCGTAATCTGGAATGTAACGGGGCATGTACTGAGCCATTGCTAGAAGTGACTTCACCTCACTGACATTCTCTAGTTTTCTCATGTCAGTGATCTCCTTGATCCTGTCCTTGCTGAAGATATGTCCGTAGAACTTTATCTTACTCTTTGAGACGCTGAATTTTTCCTTGTTCAGGCGCACATCGTGTTGCTGGAACCGTTGCAGCACGCCACAGAGATTCTCATCATGTTTTTCCCAATACGATGATATCGTCAGAGATATTCTTGCATCCAGGGAGGCCTGTAAGTATTTCCTCAATTGCATTCTGGAAAATCTTGGATGCAGCGTCGATTCCAGACATTAAGGGTTTGTATCGTCGAAGTCCTACGTGTGTGCTGAATGTGGTGATGTAACAGTTTTATCCTTATTTTCAAGATCCTTCGCTTGTACTTCGCTTAATTCTAGAGCTCTACCAGCTTTCATGAGACCAGCTAAATCAAGGTCCTCTCGCAGAGCTTTACGCCGAAGGGGGTTTGACTGGCAGTTCAAGATGATTTTTTCTTTAATCTCTCTGTCTGGATTTGCGAAATCGCAGGTCTTTGCTAGGCTTGTCAGACGGGTATGGAAACTGTCCAGGGTTTCTCCATCCTTTTGCTTGGCCTGACGGAAGTTGTATACTTTGTATGTTGTGTTCACTTGTGAAGAGAAGTAAGCGGTTAGTTTTTCAACGGCTTTGTTGTAATCCTTTTACTCGCAGACGTCTTGAAGTGTCTCGAAGATCTTGTCGACCTCTGGACTGCCATACCGCCGTAATGCAGCAGAAGAGCTCTTTTCTGCTTGTCATTGGTAATCCCCATTGCAATGGTTAATCTCTTGAATCGTCCTAGGCATTTCTTCCATCTAGGGCCTGCATTTCCATCGAGGTGAAATCGCCATTGTTTTGATTTCACGGGAAATCGCTTCGGAGTTCTCTTCGGAAATCCTGATAGAACATGCTCTATGGGTTCTTTTTTTTTTTTTTTTTTTTTTTTTTAATTTATTTATAATATTTACAGGACGAACACTTACACTACTTACAATTCTAATATTATACTTACATACATATATATTACACTGCTCATACTTACAGTATTTATACAAGCAAGCAGGACAAACAGTTACACTACTTACAATACTAGCATTATAATTTTTTTATTAATTTATTTGTTTTTTTACTTACAAATCGCTTCCTCTACTCACACGACTGTACTTACATTATTTAGATTAGAATACTTGCGCTATTTACAAAACAATATTTTCACCACTGTACTTACCAATATGATACTTAAGTTACTTACAAAACAATTTTTACACTACTTACAATGCAGTGATTACACTACGCTCTGTGGGTTCTTTGCTGGATCCTTGTCGACAGATGTGATGTTTACGGTCAAATAAACACTTGAAACCACTTGTCCGAACATAACAGTATTTACTAAACAGACATAACAAGTACAAAATACAAAAGTCCTAGCTACTAGATCGCTTCGGTCATTTACATAAATGATTGTCTCAAAAACACTACAAAGGGCTGTTATGCCACTGGTGCATAAATTCAAGATTCTTTTCAAAGTATGAGGAAACATAGCATGACTGGTATTCAAGCACTGAACAATTTTCTGTTCAAACCTGCTGGACTGAGAGCTTGTAAGGCATACAACGTGGGCACCAGCAAGTTTTTTTCATTGGCACAGCTTAAAAAATATGGTACACCACAAGGTGCCACAGGAATCAAAGAGCTTCAGCCATTTAGCCGACCATCTCATGATGTCGGCACGTTTTGTGCAGTAGCAACTCAGGTCCAAGATGTCGGACCATTAGCACCAGCGGAGGTACAAATAAGCCAGTCAGATGAAGCAGAGTCAGCAACGTGATCAGTTGCTTCCTGTCACTGCCCAGAACAAGGCTGTGTAAAAGTCTACAAGGAATTTTTAAGTCTACAGAAACATCTTGATGTTGCATTGGTCGCCACTTAATCAAGTTAGAAAGAGAATCTGATATGGACAGCATTATAGCGAAGTGGGCGGAAACCTGTAAAACTGTTACTGGAGACTATGTGCAAGGTGAAATTGGTTGTTGTGCCATCAGTGACGCCATCACCTTCAGTATCAGCTGACATTCCTTCACTGGAGGAGGGTTGGGCAGTGATGAAAGCGAAGAAGTCTATCCGATTTTTCGAATGCGTTCGGTATTTTTTGCAGGATAGATTCTTCCAAGGAGAACAAACCGGTGTTAAAGCAAATCCTGCCGATATTGCATCTAAAATGGAGTCTAAAATCAGAAAATGGAAATAAAGGAGGAATGGCTTTCAACAATTCAAGTTGCAAGAGGGGTGTCTTGAAGTGAAATGTAAGTGCTTCCCAAAAGGAGGAAGAAGACCTTGATTATGTCAATGAAATAGAAGCGATAGAGACAACAAAAGCATATTAAATAAAATATTTGAGTTACTTGTTTGAAATATTCGCAACAAACATAAACTAAAGCAAAAGTAACTACTGATTAACATAAACACAAATTTCAGTTCTTGTTTTCTCATAGTATGGCTTGCCTGTCTTGCCTGACCTGTTCAAAAATTGTTGCGAATTAAGATGCAAGTAACACTGTTTTGTTGTCATAAAACTCAACGATGGCAGCTTTTCTCCTGCTCAAAAAAGTTAACCTATTTGGTATCCACGAGTAAAATCCGGAATTAAGGTAAGATGCTGTTGAACAGATGCAAATGATCCCTCATCTACCATCATAGCTTGAAAGATCACCCCTATTAATGTGATATTTTGGCCATGCTTTTTGTGCGGGATTCATACATTTCCACTGTGAGGCTACCAACCAAACAAATCATCTTTATCCTCGTGTTTCTTTCCAGATTGTGGTTGTTGCCGCATACTGTTGCACATACTTTTTAAGCTCTCTCCTACAGCTTTGATCAGTTCAAATTGATGCTGCACTAATTGTTCATGCGCGTTTCTTTTATCTGTTCACTTTCCCTCAAGCTATCTTGGTCTGTAGTACTTTCTTCGTCTTCCCTTGGAAGAACTGAACTTAGTTCCATGTCCACCACCGTGTCATAACTACCTTCTTGCGCCAATGAATCTTCCACAGGCATCAAATTGCTTTTCGTTGCTCTATGTGAATGTATCACTTGTCTCACAAAGAACATCAAGCACTTCTGCAGAAGACGTTCCCAATCTTTTGGCTTTTTTGACCCGTTTCTTCTCCCTGGTGCACTAGGCTCTAAGATTTTCGAACGTCTGCTTTGCAACAACTTACGTAAAAATAAGCTAACCTTAAGTTAGGCCAACAATGATCAATGTTTCTCTTTGCCATATAAATATGTAAGTTAATACGTACCTGTCTCCAAACCCATTTTTTCTGCTATTTCATTCTAAGCAATTTAAATTTTTGTTAGGAGCTGTAAAATCTGTAAGTGATTTATTGCACAGTATTGGGAAACTTGCGACGAGGCTTGCATAAATGTTCTTCAAAGTTGGACTCCACATAGGAATTGCATGAACGGCATGTTACTGGAACTAGGATGCTCATTGGCCAAAATACAATGAAAGAACATATATCATTATGATTATGACTATGAGCGCTAGGTTTCATGTTTCCACTACGACATAATCATAATCATCGATCATAATTATGTCTTTTGGCGTTTCCACTACAACATAAGCAACATAAACGCTGTTATGACTATGATTATGATCGTTATGTCAATAGTGGGAACCAGTTTGAACATCCTCCATGCCAACATCATGAGCTCACGTTGTTGTCAAAACCTCAAATTTGATGATTTCATGTTTCATG
>OX421454.1:18437274-18439774 GCA_949126865.1 Montipora capitata | reverse complement strand
CAACGCAGTCCCTCGAGTGTTACATACTGTATGTAAACATTAAATGCGAATCCCTAAATGTTAGAGGTCTAAACAAATCGATTAAACGACGCTCCATTTTCAGGTGGCTGCACAATCAAAACAACCATTTTACATTTCTAGAAGAAACCTATAGTTCTAAAGATTGCGCCAAAACGTGGGAAGCTGAATGGGGCAGTAAGGTCTTTTTCAGTCACGGCTCGACTCACAGCAAAGGTGTCATGATTCTTGTCAATCCAAAAGTAGAATTAAAAATAGAAAAAGTAATTTCTGACAATAATGGCAGATATATCATCCTAGATGCAATGGTTGACGATTCACACATAATTCTTGTAAACATTTACGCCCCTAATGACCTCAATCAACAGTTGGCCTTCTTTAATGACCTCCAACATACTCTTCAGGAATTCGCTCAGGAATAATGGGCGGAGATTTTAATTGCGCCCTACACAATAAGGACAAGAAAGGCGGAAATCCAGTTTCAAAAAAAATTCTTGTTATCAAAAAAAAGAATATATCTGGCGTAATTTAAATCCCAAGACAATACGCTTTACTTGGAGAAACAAATCACTTAAAATTCAATGTCGCCTTGACTTCTTCCTTATTTCCAAAGACCTTGGCGACCTGGCCATATCCAGTAAAATTTTAAATGCACCCGAAACCGACCATTCCGCAATCTTTCTGCATCTTAAATCAGATGATCTAAAGCAGGATAAAGGCCGAGAAGACTTCTGTTATGTGAACAAGCTACATGAAAACATATACGAATATAGAGAAAAATACACCAATGTCGAGGACCTGGGGTTAAAATGGGATTTAATTAAGATGGAAATCTGTGGCTTTACGATCAAATACTGAAAAATTAAAATGCAAGTAAAGCACGCTGGCACGAGCATGGTGAGCGTAACACGAGGTATTTTTCAACCTTGAAAAGAGGAACCATAGCAGAAAAACTGTTACAAAGCTGAAAATTGGTGACAATAAGTATGTTTATGACCAATTTGCGATATTACAAGAAGAAAAACGCTTTTACGAAGCACTTTACAAATACCAAAGCATAGACAATGACACCTTCCTAGCGTTGACCTTTTTCAAGACACAAAATATTACACCACTAACACAAGAAGAAATGGAATCATGTGAAGGTCTTCTCTCGGAAGATGAGTGCCTAAATGCAATAAAAAAATTGAAAAATAACAAATCTCCCGGAACAGACGGGTTCACAAGTGAATTTTATAAATTCTTCTGGCCAGAGCTAAAATCAGACATGACTTCCAGTTTCAAAACGGAACTCTTTCTATTAGCCAGAGAGGTGGAATAATCTCACTTATTCCGAAAAAAGATAAGGATAGGACACTTTTGGAAAACCTTAGACCAATTTCATTACTCAGTGTTGATTATAAAATTCTTACTAAGGCAATTGCAAAGAGATTAGAGAAAATACTTCCCAAAATAATAAACCACGACCAAACTGGCTACATTAAAGGTCGCTTTATTGGCGAAAACGTCAGGTTAATACAAGACATTATGTCATACACAAAAACTATGGAAAAAACAGGAATCGCAATTTTTTTAGATTTTCAGAAGGCTTTTGATACAATTGAATGGAATTATATTAACGCTGCCCCAAAGCTCTTCAATTTTGGTCCTGATCTGCTGGTTTGCTATATTATATCGCCAATTCTCAAGCTGTGTTATAAACAATGGCCACGCGTCTGAATTTTTCCCCCTACAACGGGGGGTTAGACAAGGATGCCCGTTATTGGGCCTCCTGTTTGTGATTGGAATCGAGCTTTTTGCCAGGGCCTTAAAAAATGCTAGTACTATCCACAGTATAAACGTTGGCCAAAAAGAAATTAAAATCACGCAGTACGCTGATGACACCAAGGTTTTTGTTCGTGACCGGGAGTCAGTAACCCAATTATTGAAACTTTTAGAAGAATTCAAAACATGTGGATTGGAAATCAATACCTCTAAAACCGAGGCTTTGTGGCTAGGTTCTTGGAGAAACTGCCGAGAAACCCCATTCAATTTTAAATGGCCAAAGGAGTCTGTGCGGGCCCTCGGTGTACATTTCTCTTATGATGAACAACATTCTAACAGGCTAAATTTTGAAGAAAATATCCAAAACATAGAAAAAGTTGTAATTGCATGGAGATGACGAAACCTCACTTTGATCGGAAGAATAAAAATTGTCAAGTCTCTAGGCTTATCTAAAATTATTTACAGCACGTCCGTGCTCCCTACCCCGCCCCTCACTTCTGGCGGAGAGAATTAATAAACTCACTTTCAACTTCATCTGGGAAGCCAAACCTGCCAAAATAAAGAAGAAAACAATAATTGCCGAAAGGAAACATGGCGGATTGAAAATGATGGATTTTGAAATTATGGAGAAGGCTTTAAAAATAGCCTGGGTCAACAGAATAAAAGATGAAAGTGGCGCCTCTTGGAAAATAATTCCGGAGCAAATTTTAACCCTATA
>OX421454.1:18424774-18432274 GCA_949126865.1 Montipora capitata | reverse complement strand
AAATTCAGTTTTAAACAACTCAGATAATCTCTTGCGCGTGGGTCAAGTAGTGTTTGTGTCCGCTTTGTCTTGAGGTCAAAACGCTTATTAACCCTGTGTTTTTGTACAAAAGAGGCCATGAAGGAGAACAGAGAGGGTAAAAACGACAAATACTATTTGAACATTATCGGTTTTTGTCCAAAGAAATTTATCAGAACAGACACAATGGTCTACTGCTTTGCTCCGACGTGCAGTCATTCATCAGAAAGCCACAATTGCAAGTTCTTTGCATTTCCAAGCAATAAGAAGGAAAAAGAGGAATACAAACGATGGATCCGCCTGATAAGGGTTGTTATGGCACTATTAATTATCTTTTTTCTCAAAGAACATCATAAATTTGGCAATTTTTTGCGAGTGTGCGACTTCCACCGACTTGGAATACTGAAGTTATTTTGACAAATGTTTGATGAACAATTGCAGGCAGTGTTTAGTTTGTGGACACTGAGTACGTATTTTCCTTGCATTTTGATCTGTGAAAAACCTAGAATACAACTGTGCTAACATGTGTTTGCTTTCAAAACGTATAATTTTTCAGTGCCCAAATTATTTCAGTGTTGTTGGTGTTATGAAAAGGCGCTTGATTTATATAATCTAGAGCTTGGAGCTGGAATGGACTTCTAGTCTCCCTTGCAGCCGTTTTTTGGATGTCACGCAACGTTCCCCCAAAAGTAACAGCTGCTGACATCCGAACCACATTCCTTTCTCCAAATTGACCAATCACAGCTTGGGTTCCATTTTGAGGAACCTTTTCGCGCCAGACTTGCTGTTTGAGACTCGTCCAATCAGATATGGCTTTTTATCGGGGTCCTCACATGGAAAATATCACAAGCAACAGAAATCGAAATGGCGGCGCTTGAAGAAGCTTTTCGCAAAGCGTTGTCATAGTTCAAAATTTCCGAGCTTAATATTTACCAGAAGCTCGCAATCAGAAAAATCTTCGTCGAGAAGGAAGATGTTTTTGTTAACTTGCCTACAGGATCCGGGAAATCGTTAATATACCAGGCTCTGCCGCTCGCATTTGACCATGTTTCCGACGAAAGCGGGCACATTGTTGTTGTTGTGTCTCCGTTGGTTAGTCTGATGGAAGATCAAGTGAAGTATTTGAGAAGACTTGGCCTGTCTGCCGTAAATATTTCTTCAAACGTTGAAGTTGACTGTGCAAAGATAGAGAAAGGAGAATATTCAATTGTCTATGGCTCACCTGAAGCGTGGCTTATGAACGAGCGCTGGCGATGCATGTTGAGTAATGATGTCTACTCAAAGAAACTGTGTGCTGTTGGTGTCGATGAAGCTCATGTTTTACGGCACTGGTAAGTCCAAGTTTTATCAATTTCCATCATTGACATTTTAGACTTTCAAAGAAGCAATTTCAGTTATATTTGAATATAAATGTGAGTAAAAATGGAAAAGAAACACTCGCATAATAAACAATAAAAAATAATTATTCTATTAATTCGTCTTTGCTCACATTATCTTAGATATATTGTAGGTTCATTATCTTCAGTGCCTTTCCTATTGTTGTTTTTTAAGTAATTTATTTTTCTTCCCTTACTCACAAGCCTGGTATCTGTTAACATACATGTATACATTATAGGGGAACATCTGAGGACAATAAAATGGCAGCTTTCCGTGAGTGTTATGGCCGAATTCATGAGCTGCGATCATTAGCACCAAATGCAAAAATGATTGCTTTGACTGCAACGGCAACAAACCTGACAAAAGAAACAATTTTAAACATCCTTCCTATGGAGAAACCATTTGAAGTCCAAGAAGGCCCAAACAAGCCAAATGTAACTTACATTGTACAGTGTATGCAAAAAGATACTGACCATGAGTTATATTTTTGAATGGCTGGTTGAAACTGAAAGGTAAATTATCTGAAAGAACAATTATTTATTGCCAGACTATCAAGCAATGCAGTATTTTATACGGAATGATCAAAGGCATGCTTGGAAAGGATATTTATGGTGGAACTGATGATGATCCAAGAAATGCACTAGTGGAAATGCTCCACTCCTGCACACCATCTGCAAACAAAGAGAAAATTCTTCTCTCCTTCCAGTCAATAAATGGAACTATTCGATTGTTGATTGCCACTATTGCCTTCGGAATGGGGGTAGATTGCAAGGGAGTGCATAGAGTCATTCACTATGGACCTGCCAAAAATGTGGAATCTTATATTCAGGAAACTGGGAGAGCAGGCAGGGATGGTACTCAAAGTGCTGTGTATATTTTGTACCATGGAATCCTTCTAGCCCATGTTGATGGCCATATGAAGCAATAGGTGAAAGCAAATCATTGCAGAAGAAAGGAGTTGCTCAAGCACTTTAACTGCACTACTTGGCAGCACGAAGTTCCACATCTGTGCTGTGATAACTGTGCTGCAGATTGTGAATGCAGTTTGCCTGATTGTGGAGCTTTAGCAGCTTATCCTTTTTTTCAAGAGAAAGTAAACAATGGTGCATCAATTAAAAAAAGGCAAGTGGATGCAGAGCAGAGAAAAACTGTAGAGGGTCTCCTCGTTCAATACCACAAGACCATTCTTATCAAACTGTTGAACACAACAGCTCGTGGTGATGTGAAGACACTCACAAATTTACAATTTATGCTCGGATTCTCCGAGCACCAAATCACCCAAGTTTTGGATAACCTGGATGTAATTTTCAGTTTATCAGATGTTTATAGATTTGTGGAGATATGGGATATGTGTCATGCACGGGAGATTCTGAAAGATTATGATTATGATTATGATGTGGCTACTGGCATACAGTCATCTGAGCCTTCTCCTTTAGAGGAGAATGGTTATGATTTTGACGAGGAGCTTCTTGATGAGTGGAATAAATTTCTCCAAGATGATGACTTATTTGAGATGATTCTAGATAATTTGCCTCTTTCCCAAATAGACGACATTTTATTACAGCAAGAACCTGTTTGTAATTCGCAAGAAACAGAACTTCCTTCAACTGTATTAGCAACTGTTGAGGCCATGAATTTGGATGATCTATTATAAATAAACTGTGAATGGACAATTTGTCTCGTGGAATACTTGTAGCCCATGTTGATGTCAAGAATCTGAGACAAACGTGAATTAATAGGTGCTGCGAAATATTGTTTATTTTGCTTTCAACAGGGAAAGGTAAATAAATTCAGAAGAATTTTGTAAGAAGCACCATAAAAACAAAAACTAAAGAGCTTACATCACAATGTACAATGGCAGGTGCAGATGTATTTCCGAGTCAGTCAGATGGGATAGTGGCCAGATTTCAACGTGGAAAGTGTTTTTTTATTGAAAATATAGTTATTACGAAAAATCTGACCGATTTCTGTTTTTTTTTTTTAATATTAAAACTATAGTTCAATGTAAGGAGAAATGTAGACTTGGAAAAATATCCGAGTCCCAGATGGGATTTGAACCCACGACCCTCCGTGATCTAGTCGGATGCTCTAATCACTGAGGTATTGGAGACTCTATGGTGAGCAAGGGTCACCCTTGCTCACCATAGAGTCTCCAGTAGCTCAGTGGTTAGAGCATCCGACTACATCACAGAGGGTCGTGGGTTCAAATCCCATCTGGGACTCGGATATTTTTCCGAGTCTACATTTCTCCTTACATTGAATATCATTGTTGTTGTTTCATCTTTAACACAAAAACTATAGTTATTACGGAGAATCTGACCGATTTCTGTAAATTGGTGGAAGCCGGTGTGGATCCCCGCCTGAATGGCCAAGCAGTAATATAATAGGTAACTGCTCAAATGAAACAATTTGTGGAAGTATGCAACATGTGTCTATGCAATGTAACCTCTTCAGTTTTTTGTTAACATTTGCAAATTAATTGTAAATGTTCATCTTGCCCTAATTCCCCATGTAATGTTCTTCTTGTGCCTTTTTATCCATTGGTGCAAACTAGACACATCCAAATCAGCAAGTCTGTCTCTGTGGAAGCCGTTAAATATCTTGTAACTGCGTCCTTCAACTCCACTGAATATTCTAAATTCAAATGCTCTTTTGATGAGCTCATTTAAGTCCCTTTGCAGATTTCCATGGGAATGTTTGCCCGATGGCAACTGTCGTTTGATGCCATCATCAAGGTTGCCCAGTATTGATGCTGTTGGACTTCGTGCAAAAGATATTCTTTGAACAGCATTCTCAGTGACATTAGGCCCAAGATTTCTAATGCCTTTGCTTTATGGCATTGTTGTCATGTTCTGTGTCTTCATCAATTGGGATATTAGCACCTTTTCTGCCGCTATTGTTAACAGAGCGGTTCCAAACAAACCGCTCACTGTCTCTTTGTGATAACAGTGCAAGCACTAAGAAAAACTGATATAAACATTCTAGTGCGTACTTTGTGCTATGTGCTCCGTCAGCCTTACAATAAAGCATGATGTACTTGTATTGCCGCATAATTCGTTCTCCATCCCCTTCTTTAATAGCATCGAGAAAATTGAAAAATAAAAAGCAATCTGCCAGTAGTGCACAGTTATAGTTGTATACATCATCACCGGCTGTTGTCTCTTTTTGAGGGGCTGTGCATTCAGGTGAAGACTGGCTCAGTATCATGGAATCATCAAACTGAACAGGTGGATCATGGGACAGTTCATGGTTCCTTCTTGCTCTGCCATTGTACTTAAAGGACTTGTTGCATCCTGGAAATCTGCAGGGAAATCTCCCCTCAGCAGTAAGTTCTTGCTGCTGCAAAATATCTTTTTCTTCTTCAGTCAAAACTCCATCCACTAGTTTTTGCATTTCTTCACCCGACTGGAAAATGAAAGAATCAACCACCTTTTCAGAGATGCCATGGAGGTACTCAAGTCTCTGGGCTTTTCTTGTTTTCTCTATGTCTTTTGGCAGTGGGTAGTGTTCTGGGGCACTTGATTTGTCTTCAAAACCTAACACTGTCATTGCAGCTGTGATCACTCGTGACTGGAAAATGACATGGAGAAAGTCCCTGTTTGCCCTGTAAGAAGAATGAGGATCACCTGTTACGTTCTTCCTGTTGATAAGGGTGCGGTCTGAAAAAAGGGTGCAGAGATCTGAATCTGACTTGCCACTGAAGAATCTGGAGTATATTAGCTGTTGAAAAAAGTAGCTTATGAGTAGTATTTGTTGGTTCAATAGGTATCAGGTGAACATGGAGGAAAATTCCAATAATAATAATAGGCCACTTGCACTAAGAGGTCACGTGACCAATGCTTCCCTTAAACAGTGAGTTGTAATCTTGCTGTTGCCAAAAATTGACAGAACACATAAAAATTATCTAAACTAATAATAAAATATTTATTGTCGTTACTACATGTAGCTATTACTGTAATAGTTGTGGCACTTACACTTAGAACTTTCACAGCTGCATGCCAATCACCCAACTGAAGGTTAATGCCTTCTAAACGATCCTCTGGGCTAAAACCATTTGCTACAGAGGAAATGACATTAACTGCCCTTTCGACTGTTAGTTGGTCACCGGAGAATAGCTGACCATCAACACCACCATCTCCAGTTTTTGGAAGGTAGGAAAAGAATTGCTGCAGGATAGAAACCATGTCTTCGTTGATGTTTTCATTTTTGAAAATGATGCCAAGTGGAACCTGAAAAGTAAACATTATAACTTTAAATGAAAATTAAAATATCATGTTGTTATTAATTGACTTGAAAACCTTACTAAGGCAGTTTAAAAACCACAGCACAAACAGAATGGTGTGGTTACTAAAACAATTAAATTTTGCAGAGAACCTGTGGTCATATATCAAAGTAAAAATTCTTAAGATTACTGGACATCAAAACTCTTCCACTGTATGTAAAATCTCAAACCTGTTATCTAACATTAATTACCTTCTGTAATATACAGTCAAACCTGTGAACAATGGCCCCATATATATTGGTAACCCTGTGTATTATGGTCACCAGACAACTTCCCAAACATTAATTTGGCCTTGTATCTGTATATAATGGTACCCTGGCAGTTAATGTTTATGTTATAGGTCAGTGGTTATATTGTTGATGTGTACTAGCTAATACTTTTACACATTAAAAGAGGGGATATACCTTCTTAGACTTCTGACCCATCTCACGGGTGTATTTGTGGGGGATATGAAGGATACATGCATCCTTCAGAGGAGCCAAAGCATCAAAGTAGTTAACCAGGATCCGTGCGGTGAGTATAATATAGTTGGACCGTTGTCGCTGTTGGTCGTCAAGAGTTGAAAGAAATTTGAGGTTTGAAACTTCCTCCAGGTTTGCTTTCGCTCCTTTTGATTTGAGATGAGCCCCAGACACACGGTTCTCAATCATCTGATGATTTATCCAGTGCTAATTCCGGTTTTGCGAGTGCTTTACCAACGTTCTGATAACTTCCGTAAAGCGTCTTATTCAGCTTTTTACTGGGGTACTGCACAGACAGTCTCACCTGCTGAGTTTTCACGGGGCTATTTTCATTACTGGCAAATGAAGAAGCACAAGTGGTAGAAGAGACGTTGGCCGAGCTAAATTGGAGTGTTCTCGACGCCTTCGCTCGGTTTGTTGACTGCAAGCACGCGCTTATTTCCTCCTGATCTCCATTTGTAGGTCGAAGCAAGCGTTTAGCCCTTGGTCTACGTTGAAAGGCGTCTTGTATTTCCTTTTTAACTTCTTCTAATTTCTCAGTTGCTCGCTGAAACTTTAACAACCGCTTGTAGCACGATGTCTTGCAAACAAACAATTTAGTGTTCGTGTCGTTGTTGGCGTAGCAGTTGACGTCTATGTCAAGCGTAGCTTTTATAATTTCAGCGAAATTGTGAGCTGTTTTTCCAAAAATGTATACTCTTTCTTTAGCAGGGCACTGCGATGAACATGTGAAGCATTTTGGACTCTCATCGACAATTTTCTTCGGTGTCTCCACCAACATGATCAGTGGCACTAGCTGGATTATCTGCCACATCCAAATTTTTGCGCGAAACGTTACGTCATTCAGATTTTCTGTTATGTGATTGGTCTGTTCAATGGACCGCAAACAAACCGCAAGGACAATGAGAAAGGAATGTGGTTCGGATGTCAGCAGCCGTTACTTTTGGGGGAACGTTGCGTGACATCCAAAAAACGGCTGTGAGGGAGACTAATGGACTTCAGGAGTAAGTTGAAAATTTTAAACGAATTTTGAGCAATTTAAATTGTGCCAAGTATTTAAGATTAAGTTCCGTTATATGTTTCTTTGAAATATAGGAGGAAAGACAGAGAGCCAAGTAAGCATTCCAGAGTGTGCAGTTGTCATTTCACGAATGGAAATAAACAATATGGGCCCATGATTTACGAAAGAAATAGAGATAAGTTATTTCCTAGTGAAGGAGGACCACCAAAGAAAAAGAAAAAAGTTACAGCTGAAAAGAAAACTGTGTAAGAAATGGTGCCTGAGAGGATCTGAGCAGCAGCCCACTCATAATGACAGCAAACAAGAATGTTGCAACAAGACAACAAATGAGATAATACTGG
>OX421454.1:18404774-18414774 GCA_949126865.1 Montipora capitata | reverse complement strand
ACGACTTTATTTTTTCTTTGCGTGATACTTGCGTGACTTGAACAGTTTCATTCACGTCGTGTTTACACGTAAGGTTGAGAGAAAGAGTACAGTTGTTGATTCCATTCATTCATTAAAATGCGAAACGCTAACCGACACATTTTCAAGATTACGATATTTCGATTAGGTTCTTGAATTTTCGTTTCAGTACGTATGAACTCCAACCGAAATTTCGTTGTCAGATTAGCGAATTTTCGTCCGATGTTCGAACTTTCGTGGGGCTCAGCGAAATTTCTTTGAAATTTCGGCCGAAAAATCACACTTCTTCCTCCGAAATTTCGAGAGAACAGTAACCGAATTTCGACGAAATTCGTTTGCATTCTTTTTGCACAGTACTGTACCTTGCAAAATGGCTGTCTAAGCATTTGATGACTGCAGCCTTGGTAGTAGAGCAAAGCATGTCTACTTCCATCCATCTTGAGAAATAATTGACCACTACAATTAGGTGCTCCCCAGTAGGTTAGGGCCGAAGCAAATCAACTGCGACCTCTTGCCAAGCTCTCTCAGGCAATCTTGTGGGCTTAATGGGCAGGGGTGGGACATGCTTTGATACCATCTGGCAGCCAAAACATTCTCTGCACTTCTTCTCTGCTTCTTTATCAATTCCTGGCCACCATACCTTTGACCTTAAACGTTCCTTGGTCTTCACTATGCCTTGGTGCCCCTAATGGGCTAAATCTAACACTCTTATTCTAAATGTTCTGAGAACCACGATTCTCGCTCCGTAGCACGACCTGGCCAATGCAAGCTAATTCATGGGATACCAGTTCATAGGCTTTTGGGGCCTTGCTCCAGTGACCTGTTTCCAATGCTTCATGTTGAAAGGAGACTTCTTCAATCTCTTCAATCCAGAGGGCCACTGGTACTGCTTGTAAAGTCACTTCGCATGCATACTCTTCATCCTGAACATAAACTTTTGAGGCTGGAATTTTAGTTAGGCAGGACAGAGCATCCGCAGTGTTCTCCCTGGAGGTCACATAGCGAACTTTGTAGTTGAAAGGTTGCAATCACAACACCCAGCGCTCTATTCGCGCGGATGGCTTTGAGGTTGGGCCATAGATGGTTTTCAGTCACTAGGTCAATTTCGGGCAGACCATATAGGTTTAAATTAAATCCTTCGCAGGACCAAACAAGCACAAGTGCTTTCTTCTCAGTCCGACTGTACCGGCGTTGAGTGTTATTAAGACTTCTACTGGCATAACATACTGCACGGCATTCCCCATCTACCTCCTGAACCATAACCACACCAAGTCCCACCAGGCTGGCGTCTGCTATGACTTCTGTGGGTGCTTCCCATTCAAAATAAGCCTGCATGGATGCACCAGCCATGTCTTCTTTCAGCGTATTGAAAGCCTCCTCTTGTGCCTTATCCCATAGAAACTTCTCATCCTTTCGACATAGTACTCATAAAGGTTCTGCCTTGGTCGAAAAATCAGGAATAAATCTCGAGCTAAATCCCACAAGGCCCAGGAAACTTCATCAACAGTGGGTATCGGAAGCCAGTCGCGGATAATGGCCTCATTTGCGCGACGCATGCCCACACAAATTCTTATCTCACCTGATGGCTTGGGTGCTACGACAACCAGACTAGCCCATGTAGTGGGGCCTTCCACTCACTTAATGATATCCCCTTCTAACAGTTCATCCATCTTGGCTTTCACTTTGTCGTGAAGTGCAAATGGAACTCGCCTTGACTTTTGTGCCACAGGCGCTACATTGGAGTCAATATGCAGTTTCAACTCAAAGTCTTTGCCAACTCCTGTGAACACTTTAGGGTATTGAGCTGGTTGGCAAAGTCACTCCTAACGTCATTACAACTGCCACCAATGTGGAGAACACCTAGCTGCTTGACAGTAGCATTCCCCAATATGCAACGCCCACACTTGACTACAACAAAACTGGAAGTTACCCTAGCATTTCCCACCGAAATTTCCGCTTTGAACTGTCCAATGACCTCAATTTCTCTACCCCCATAGGCAAAAAATTTCCTTGAACAATGTTCGAGGTCCCTCTTGAAACCAGCATTCTTCAATTCTGAAAATCATCTTCCCCCATCAAATTGCTCACAGACCCTGAGTCAATCAAAACTTCCTGAACAATTCTATCAATACTCACATTCAGGAGAGAGAGCCTGGGGCGAGGCTAGCGTGCGGATGCACATTTTGTGAAGGAGTAATTTCTTTCCCCAGTAATTATAATTCTCGAGTAATTCGTTGATTACCCTTACAAAAAACAACTATATGCCTGATAAAGTAAAGAGGACCAACAAGACTCCAAACGTACCAACATGGCCAATGTTGAGCTTCAACCACCTAACGTAAATAACGATGAAACAACGTCCGACGCAAACGAGGAAGAAACCCCGCCAAATGCTGTCACTGAGGTGATCAGCCTTTTGGATTTAAAAGAAATGTTGGTAGATATTCAGATAACGGTCTAGAATATTCTATCCGAGAACACAAAACTCGCCAACGAGGTCGCTGAGCTACGAAGTGCAATCCAACAGCAGAAAGGTGAACTAATCAACGTCAAAACTGCCCTGGCCAAGACTCAGAAACAACAAGACGATTTGGAAATTCAGCTAGCTGCAGAGAGAAAAAAAATTAAAGATCAAGAGGCTGAAATCGCGGAGCATTACGACCTCCAGGACTCACTGGAACAACACACTATAAAAAATTCCCTTGAAATTCACGGAGTCTCTGAATCCGCCTACACCTCGACTGAGGAGGTTGTCCTCAAACTAGCTGAAGCTTTAAATGTGGATATAAATCCAAGCGATATCGAAATTTCTCACAAGCTGCACAGGACAGGGATAAGGCCAATTATTGTAAAGTTTCAAAGCCATAAAGCGAAGGCAAGAATGTACAAGGAGAGAGCCAGGTTAAAGCATATCTGTGTGTCAGACCTATATCCCGATTCAACAACTACAACTCGCGTAGAATCAGGACGAATCTATCTGAACGAAAACCTAACCTCCTTTAGGCGGGATATCCTGAAACGGGCAAATCAAATGCGCAAAGATGGTTTGTTGACATCTGCTTGGTCAATGGACAGGAAAATATACGTGAAAACATCTCCAGACGGACGTCCGATCAGAATTTACGAAAAATCAGAGCTGGAAAACCTCTAAGGTAATCACAGTACTTTGATATACTCTCTGACTTGTAGCTGGGGGCAAGGACCAGGTGCCCGAGAAGTCAGGAAGGGAATGTCTTAAATTAGCTTTTTTTTGTTTATCTTTTTTGTTTCGGTTTTCGTGTTCGCTTTTTTATTTATTATTTTAACCTAATTTTTAGTTTTCTGCATGTCTAAATTAACTTATGACATAATATCGCTTAATGTTAGGGGAATAAGAGAACAGAGTAAACGGAGGAGCATTTTTTCGTATCTTAAAGATCAAAAATCTACATTTTGCTTCTTACAAGAAACATATTCTGATCTGAATGATGAAAACATTTGGAGAAAAGAATGGGGAGGTGAAATATTCTTTTCCCATGGCACCAGGCACAGCAAGGGTGTTTGTATCTTAATTCATCCTTCTGTGCGAGATAAGGTCGAATTCTTTTTCACTGATAAAGTGGGAAGAATTGTTATTAATTCTTTGAATGTATCGCTTTGTAGTATCTACACCCCCAACAACCAAACTGAACAACTAGAATTCCTACAGGAACTAAACAATTGTCTTATAGACAAAGCAGAATTGACTACACTGATAGTAGGTGGCGACTGGAACTGTACCCTCTCAAAGAGCGATAAAATAGGTGGCATACCGTGGAAAGTAACAAATTATAGAAATCTTGTCCTGACTACTATGGACATTTTTGACCTTATAGATGTTCAAAGAGTAAAACACCCAAAGCTACACAAATACTCCTACGAATCAAAAGCTCTAAAAATGAAGTCAAGAATTGATTTTTTTTTTATTGCTAAACATCTACAACAATTCGTAAAGAAAAGTGAAATTTTTTTCCTCAATAGCACCCTACCACAAAGCAATTTACATTTCGTTGTCGTGGACAAACCCAACGCCCAGGGGACCCGGACTTTGGAAGTTTAACAACTCTCTCTTGAATGATGAAGAGTACGTCAACAAAATCCGCGAAACTTACGCCCAAACTTGCATTTATTACTCTGATTCAGTAAACAAACGGCTCTTTTGGGAAATGCTTAAGATGGAAATTAGAGCAGCAACCATTTCTTTTAGTAAAAATATTGCTAAATCAACACACTGTAGGGAGATGGAAATTAGACGCCAACTAGATGTGTTAGACGATATCATTTGTAACAACTTTCACTCCTCTGAAATCGATCTGGTCTTAAAAGAATTCGATAACCTCAAAACAGAACTTCAGTCAATATATGAGAAGAAGGGAATGGCAGCAGTTTTTAGATCAAAATGTAGATGGATCGAAATGGGCGAATGCCCCACAAAATATTTCTTTAATCTCGAGAAAAGGAATTACATCAAAAAAACAATAACGGAGCTTCGGATGGAGGATGAAACAATTATTATGAGATGCAGATCTTAGACGCTATTGAGACTTATTATAACAACTTATATATGTCTGTCGACACCACAACACAGGTTGATTACGATGAATATATTCGGGATTTGTCTCTCCCCATGCTTTCTGATGAAGAGCAAGATAACATGGAAGGTCTTTTAAAGTACGAAGAATGTAAAAAGGTTTTAGAGTCCCCGGGTGAGGATGGTTTCACAGTTGAGTTTTATCAGTTTTTTTTCGAACTTCTTGGACACCATCTTATTGCAAGTTTAAACGAGGCTTACGAGCTTACCGTCTCTCAAAGAAGAGGAGTCATTACTCTGATACCAAAAGAGGACGGCTCTTTGTTGGACTTATCGAACTGGCGACCAATTACACTTCTTAACGTGGACTGCAAGATCGCATCCAAAGCAATAGCAAAAAGATTAGAGGCATCGCTGCCAAAGTTAATTGACCATGACCAAACGGGTTTCATTAAAGGACGTTATATAGGTGAAAATATAAGACTATTAATCGATGCCATGGAGTACACTAAGGCGCATAACATCCCAGGAATTTCGGTATCCCTGGACTTCCGAAAAGCATTTGACTCCCTAGAATGGCCTTTTATAATGAGAACACTGGACGTCTTCAATTTTGGAACAAGCATTAAAAAATGGGTTTGTACCTTTTACACGAACATAGAAAGGGCTGCATTAAATAATTGTTTAGACCATCCAGAGGTGTCCGACAAGGATGCCCTTTATCACCGTATCTGTTCATTCTCTCAGCAGAGATAATGGCTAACAAGTTTCGACAAGAACCCAACATCAAAGGGATCAAAATATTAGGGAACGAATTGAAAATGAGTCAATACACAGATGATACAAACCTCTTATGCGCTGACTTGGCCTCTGTCGAAAAAGCCTTGGAGGTAGTAGAAAACTTTGGTAATCTGGCAGGGAAGATGGGAAAAAAACAAAAGTAACCCTTTACAATTGAAATGGTCGCGTAGTCCGGTTAAAATCTTAGGCATTTATGTCTCATACGATGAAAATGGAAATAAGCAAATGAATTTTAACCTTAAACTACGGAAATTGCAAACTAATTTTGACATGTGGAGGGCACATGATCTTACACTATTTGGGAGAGTACTTATAATAAAATCCTTGGGTCTATCACAACTCGTTTATTCAGCCTCCAACCTCAATGTTCCTCAAGAAATAACTCCGATAATTAAGACAAAGGTGTTCAACTTCCTATGGAAAAATAAAAGAGATAAAATCAAAAGAGCTGGGCTTTATCAAGATCGAGAAAAAGGTGGCATACGTATGACAGACATCGAAACTATGGTTAAAGCTCTGAGGCTCGCTTGGATCCCAAGGCTATTGACCCCAGAAATAAGTAATTGGAAAACGATTCCAAATTATTACCTTAGCAAAATTGGAGGTTTGAAATTTCTATTGAGATGTAATTATGACGTAAAATATATAGACAGTGGTCTCCCCCTGTTTTACAAAGATATTCTTACTTTTTTCAACGAACTAAAAAATCTCTACAGCTACGATGGTATGCAAGATATGGTCCTATTTAATAATAAGGAAATTCTCATCGGAGGAAGACCTGTTTTTATTAAAGAATGGTTTGACAACAATATTTTGTCCATCCGAGACCTACTGAACAGTAATGGTCAGCTACTGTCTTTCCATGAATTTCATAACAAGTATAACTGCAATACGAATTTTCTCCAATTTTATCAAGTTACCAGCACAATCCCAAAATACTTAGTAATCAAAGCAAGAAATACAGAGCCTTTGACAAATGAACCTTATATAAGAAATAACTTCCTGTTTGAGTTAGACGACTCTACACAAATACAATTGGAAAATGCCAAAACTAGAGACTTCTACGGTTTACTAAACCAGAAAATTCACACTGTCAGTCAGACTGGCCCAATGAAGTGGAACAATATAATAAGACTTGATGAAAATGCCTGGAAAAAAATTTTCACCTCCCTAAAGAGCGTCTGTAAGGAGACAAAATTGAAAGAATTCCTGTTTAAATTAATTCATAGGATTGTAGTTAATAAAAAGGAGCTTCATCGATATGGTATTAAAACGGACGATGAATGTCTCTACTGTGGTGAGAAGGATTCAATTGACCATACTTTTTTTAACTGCTGACTCGTAAAGATTTTCGTAAACAACGTAATTGAATGGTTTAACGCCGCCAACAACTCAAAATTTGCTCCAACAATTGAAGAGAAACTATTTGGTATCACATCGGGCCCATATGAAAAAGAAATACTGAAGAAATTTAATTACACAATCCTATTTATGAAATACTACATATACACCAGTAAGATGTAAAACCAAGCTATTCACCTTTCTGTCTTTGTCAATAAAGTTTCATTTAAGTACAGAATAGAAAGCTTTAGATATTAGCTACAATAAATGCTCCTCCCAGTTTAAGCGCAAAACCATACATGAAATTACTTAATCATGTATAAGAGAAATGTTACCGTGCTTCTGAAACCGATGTAAAGTACATTAAGCTATATAGGTAACCGTTTTTGTAATTCATTGTAATGCAGGAAGCCAATAAAGCACATTAAACTTGAAAAAAACAAAAAAACAAAAATCAATACTCACATTCATCGTTGGTACGTGACGTGTGGTCGACACTTTGCAAACACCCTCCTCATTTTCTTCCATCGCAGTAAACGCAAAGGCAGGGTTTTCTTCTTCTTGACTGCTACCTGCCAAATAATCTTCCACTTGGTTTGTCTGTCTGCTGAACGCCTTACAATTGCCACGAGTGCTCTTTGGACGAAGGCCTCTTTCTGTCTCAGGTGCATTTGGTCGAGGTTTCTGCAGCACACTGCAAAATGGAGCAGCTGGAATACTTCGTACCTTTTGCTGGACAGCATGGATCCTGTGAGAAATGTCCTGCCTTTCCGCAGTTGAAGCACGTTTTCGAGGACTGATCATTTGTCTTATCTTCCTTTCATCCGACTGTGTTTACGTCCGATACACCCGCCATGTGCTTCACTTGTTGTCCCACCGCTTCCGAAGCTCTTGTTTTCTCCAAAACGTGTGCTAAAGTAATGTTTCTGGTCTCCAACAGCTTCTTTTTCAATTCTATGTTGGGCAGTTTTTCAATTAACTGATCTTGTGGGTTGTCATCGAGAGCATCACCAAAATTACAATACCTTGCCTGTCGATGGAGATGCACAACTAATTTATCAATTATCGGCGCCAACTGCCGAAACACATGGCGCTCAAATGGAATATTTTCGTCAGAGCGAAAATGATGATCAAGCTTCCTAATACAGACTGCATAGGGATCTTGATTACCCAGCGTATCGGGGTCGACAAGATCTTCAAAAATATCCTGTACCTCCATTCCTGCATAGTGCAGAAGCTGTGACGTTTTCTTCCTCGCGTTGTCTAAGCCTTTTCCTTCAGAATAAAACTCGAATGCTCGTTGCCACTTGTGATGAAGATCCCGATAGATCTAGCATTGGAAGGGCTCTCTCAGCCATTGAGTCAAATCCTCGTCGCCAATGTAGTGTTTGTGATCGAAATAAAACGACACAAAGTAATCCCAGGACAACAGCCTTTTTAATCAACAACGTCTCACTGTGGTTTCCCAGATATAGGCTAGTTCCCAGTACACCACACAAATGAGCCCAGGTCATTTTGGGTCAACCAAACAAAACGATATCAGGTATATGCAGCTGGCCTTGTGACAACAAGTGGGAAACCTACTATTAAAGAGGGTCAAGATCGGTCAAAGTAATACATGTTTGGCGACTCAATTATTTATTAACTGCAAATTCTGTATATTGTCAACACACACTGTTTTCTTATAAGAACAGGTTTCGTATTGTTTCGTATTTTATCAACATATTAAACTTATAACTTTTTTTTGACAGTACATCGGTCTTTATTCAGCATTGTATGCTAGGAAAAAACGCAACACGATACATCCCAAAGGACATTGTTATTCTTTGTGTGTTTATTCTACAGGCTACAAATATAACTATAGATTCAAACACGTTACTAGTGAGGTTTTCAAGAACAAATCCTATTCATTTGTACTGTTTAGCCGTATCAAAGAAAATTTGAGTATTTGTCTTGTCTATGAGGGCAGTTTTTTTGGTATGACTTTTGACCGGCCAGGGGAGAGATCAACAAAAGCATGGAGGCAGGGGATCCGCTTCTGAGCAGTTCAAAACCGCCGCCTTGCTTTAGTTTCGGGTAAATCTTCTCCAAAATTTTCAAGACGTCAACAGCTGATGCTCTGCAAGGAAAAACACCTTTTCTGCGGCCAAGTCCAGCTTTCTGTAGGCTGATTTTTCTGCACGGGGTGGCACAATGGTAGCTGTTTTTGACGCTAGACAAAAGAAGTCATGCGTACAGGTTTCTTTCACTTGAAAAAAACCGGTGTTCTTTGGCTTCTTTGGTGGTGGTGGCCTGTAAGGATTGTCCCTTGCAGACGAAGATGGTCCGGGAACAGATCTAACTGGGTAAGGCGAAAACAGCGACCTAACATTTTGAATTACTCTTTGAGAGCGTAGCTCTGGATCCAACTGAGAAACCTCTGTTGTTTGTGCCCCTTGCTTGCATGACACCGGGCTGATGTCTCACCGCCATTTGTTGTGGCATATGTCGCTGGGTCTCTACAACCCTCGATAATTTCTTTGACTTCCTCCAACAAGGAGATATATCAGGCTGACAGTCCTCCCTCAGAGGTGCTCTCCTCTCGAGCGTCCATTTCAAACAAGGAATTAATTTTCTAAAACACTGCAACTTAGTGATCGAATGTATTTTCATAAATTATAATGTAGAACTACAATCTTGGACAAAACTCATTGGGAAAAGTGATGCGCTAATTTGTCTGTGTGATAAAGATTAAATTCTTCCCACTTTAGCCCCTCCCCCCATTCCAATGTTGGTTAACAAACGGGCAAAGGCTTGCATAGTGTATTTTGCATCACATTGTCAACATTGGTTTGGGGGGAGGACCAATATACTTTGTAAGTGCATGTCAAATGATGCTTAAGCTAACATTTTTCCCAAGAGTTTTGTCCAAGATTGTAGTTCTTACCCAGGATTTGCTCGGTTCCCCATTACAATAGAAATTGAAGCAACGGAACAGAAATTGGATCGGTTGTTAATCGTTTTGTAATTTCTGTTCCGTTGCTTCAATTTCTGTTTTAATGTCTTTATTTCACTTCTGTTTCTTCAATTTCTCTTGTGGTATGTCAATTACCGTTCCAATGTCTTTAGAAAAGAATTTGATTGCGAGTAAGAAAAATTGGAGATTCTGCATAACACAATTTAAAACATAATTTTGGCAGAGATCACCCCTCGTACGCTACGACCCTTGCAGTTATGAACACAATTTTTGCAATTGTGTAGAAAAGCCTGAAAAATTCAGGACTTCAACAGGGTTTTAACCAGTGATCTTGC
>OX421454.1:18379774-18384774 GCA_949126865.1 Montipora capitata | reverse complement strand
TGTCGAAAACGAAGCACCCCACAACTCCAAAACGAAGCACTCGGTTTTTAAGGTGCCGACTTCAACTTTGTTTGATCAGAGATAAGTAAACAAGACAGTCCCTAATCAAGCGTTGATCAAACTTGTCAGGGTCGAAATTTAGTGACGAATCTAGCGCGATAATGGATAGAGTACTGCGCAAAAACTATTCAACTGCGAGGTGTTGAAATGCATTTCTGGAGCCCTGACTGAATTAAAGGTAACACTTCAAAGTGACATTTCCTGTTTCCCACGTGAATAAAGCATGTCAAAGCTTTACTTTTTGTTGATATTGTTCGTCTGTAAGAGCTTTCTTGTACCTTATTTACTCGATTAAGCATGTCGGGATGACCAAAATTAAAATAATAATAATAATAATAAAATTACCGTATTTACTTGATTAAATGCAGCATCCAGTTAGAAGAACGCCGCCTTTATTCAAGGATTTAAAAAAAAGCGAGACATTGTTATGTTGTCAGTGCTTTAAAAAATATGATTTTGACATATACATCGTATAAAACGCAATAATTGCCACATCGGACATGCTTTAAGAGTAAATAAGGTACAAGAAAGCTTTTAGAGAAGAGCAAATGCCACTTTGAAGTGTTACCTTTAATTCAGTCAGGGCTCTGGAAATGCATTTTCAACACCTCGAAGTTGAATAATTTTTGCGCAGTACTCTATCCATTATCGTGCTAGATTCGTCACTACATTTCGACACTGACAAGTTTGATCAACGCTTGATTAGGGCCTGTCTTGTGTACTTTTCTCCGATCAAACGAAGTCAAAGTCAGCGCCTTAAAAACCGAGAGCTTTGTTTTCGAGTTGTGGGGTGCTTTGTTTTCGACCTAAGAGCTTCGATCTTCGCTTTCAAGTGCATCGTTTTCAATACTAGCCAGCTCCATTAACTTCAGCTGTGTTCTTTTTAAGTCTAACTTTCGCTCTGTAAGTCTTATTTCTTGTCATCGAGGCTTTCACCTTGGTTTAAAAAAAAGCAAAATTCATTATGACTGCTGAAATTATACTTGACATCTTGGACATGCCTAGCATTAAAAAGAGCATATCCCTCTCTTTTGCATTTAAAAGCTCCTCGCCCTTTTTGTCCTTCTTTTAATGCGCCAGATAGATAAGAGAATATAAAACAATGCTGAAACTCTGGCAAATTTGCCAAACTAAATGACCAGCCCTCCTTTGGCCACTCAACATGGCAATTTGCCGGCTGTTGTTTTCCACTTGTGTCTCGGTTTTCTTTCTCGGCTTGTAGCCTTTGGTAATCAATTCCACCATCGGGATCGATAACTCTTTTATCCAGCCCTGCGTTTATGTAATCCTTTACACTGTCCAAAAAAATAGAGCTTTTAGTTAAGCAAGAAAAAAAAATCTCGCTTCTTGCTGGCAGTTATTGCGCTTACCGTTCAAGGAGTTGCACACGGTTTCCGCCAACTGAACCTCCTCTGCATTTAAACCAACGTCTAAGTTCTTCATTCTTCAGATTTTCTGGCTTTCTTTTCTGTAGGGACGCCCCTGGGATATCTTCTTCTGTCAAAATTACACGACAGGACCCTAAATTTTTCGCTTTTTCAACACTATTATTATCTTTGAGCGCCATTGTTATTCTAAACATTCCGCGAATTTGACTACAACTACCAGAACTCTTCGGGCACGTGACGTCATTGTGCAAGTGAGCTATAGGTAGCAGCACTTGGGTTTTACTGAAAAGCGGTCTTGTGGTGTTGCATCCACTGATCTGGACTAGAACAATTCCGTTTGTTATTGCGCCATCTAATGCCCCAGTTGTCACGATGAGGAGGGCAGATATGGTAGAATTCAAGGTGTCTTTAAGAAGAGAAGTTGGACAAAGGACATTTAATCAAAAAGGCATTTTTTTTCTCAACGACAAGTTAGAAATAGTACATAAAGATTAGCCTGTTTCTTCAGACCCTATGTTTGGGTTGGCATTTATTAATAACTCAAGCAATACAAATACTACTACAACTTGAGAAAAGGTTTCCACTGGAGCAAAACCCCGTTATGTCAGATTACACAGCCATTTCCTCCCATTTCCAGGGTGTCATAAAACTATTTTCGGATGGTGTTATGTTATTCAATATTGACTGCTCAGTTGTCAATGAAACTAGGCAGGAAAGGGTTGTCGTCCTTAAAATTGGAAAGTAATGACTTCCGGTTAATGCGAATACCGGACGTACAAAGAGAAGCGAGACGTACTCCAAACGTATTAATTACGACTAAGGCTTCCTGCATAATTACTCGATGATTCTTCGATACTGCTTGTTTTCAGTTAAGAAAAAGTATGAGAAGGATATACTCACCTGCTCTTGATAACAGTAATGTTGCCTCCCTGTCCAAGTTCTTTCAGTGCTTTCAGGTGAGCTTGAATGTCTTTCCCACACTTCGCGATTAAAACGCACTGAGCATTGCCAGGATTGCAAAGGCTAGGTCCACAAACTCAAGCAACAAGTTCTGAATAATTGCAACTCATAACCGAAGATGACGAAGAAAGAAAGCAAGATTCGCACGTGCTCCGGGAAACTAATGTCACGTAAATTGATCTTTTTGCCATGTCACGTTTTCAGGAAGGTAAGAGCTTTTCACTCAGACATGGCAAGTCATTTAATTGAGGTAAAACATATGAAATGGTATCGCTTTTTCTTCTATCATCGATAGTAAACTTGAAGAAAAAACTTTTTCCATGACTTTAGCCGGGTATATCGACGAAACACTGTTATCATAATCTTAACACATGACGGGTGCACAAAAGGTTTTCAAGAATCTAAAGATTGCACCTTGACAGGTCATTTATTTCTCCTAAATTTAAAAAAAGTTACCGCAGAAATTGGAATAAAGCTCTAATTCTCAAGAAATATGTCATTTCGTGCGAAAGTACCGCCTTAATATAATGCATATTGAAGCTTTATTGAGGGCATGTAGTACGGAATTTTTGCTCATGTAGCGTAACTGTTTTCGGTTGCAAAACTTTGCTCTTTCAGTTGCCCCAAATCTATATTTCTTATAATAACAGGGGACACGTTGCTTTTTAATAACAACAGTAACTTGGGTTCCCATGTACCAAGTAGTGGTTTTTACTCCCAAAGTCGTTCAATTTTGACACTTGCAAAAATACCGTTTTGCAATCGTAATTCAAAAAATTAACATTAATTTGTGTTTCAACATATTTGTATTCTAATGACAAAAGAGTATAAGGGAAGCTTCCATCAATCATATAAATATGAATTGAAAGGCCATCTTCTTTTAATTTACGTACAAGACACCAAAAGTAGTATGGCATTTTTTCCTCATCTGAAAGCTCCCGCAGGCGTTCCTCCAACGGAAAAATGTAAATCCAAAAGAGCTGATATGTGTACTTTCGAAAATAGTTACCTTAAGCTTTTATTGTGACAAAGTTTGAGAGATTTCGATTTTTCTATCTTGCAATGCTATAGATGGTTTTTTACAGAAAGCTGCTCTTAAATATCAAACTCATCGGGATCCCTCTGTGGTGTGCTGCACTACTCTGTTCAGAGAAGAAAGAGGTGCCCTGGGAGGTGATGAGGAATTCCGACAACTGGAATAGACGTGCACCATTGGTACCATGAGCGTGTTGCATATCTCGTGAAACTACCTCTGTGTGAAGCCTGTGGCCATTCGCTTGCCTAATATGAAATTTTCCTAGAAGGCACGACTTCTCTACTTTTATCGTTCATATCTTTGATACCTCACAATTAACTTTCATTCAGTTTTCATTTTTTAGCATATGTAAACTGATTTGGTTTGAAATTCTTTGAAATTCTCTCAGATTCTTGCTCTACTACTTGCTACCTTTTAAAGTGTCTGTCTAGATGTAAGTGCATTTCAGTGTGGTTGCTTTGAAAATCGGTTTGGGTTCCCTCAAGCATTTAGTTGCTTGGATGGAACACACATACCAATCAAGCAACCAGCTAAAAATAGTCATAATTATTTTTGTTACATGCTGAAGTTCAGTTGAAATGCACAACTATTCAGGTGTATTTTTAGACGTGGAAATAATGTGGCCTGGAAGTGTACACAATGCTAGAGTGTATGCTAATTCAAAGTTAAACATTTCATAGAGAAAACTCTTCCTATGACCCACCATAGTCTACTACCTGGTACAGACAGAATTCCAGCATATCCCCTCTTACCCAATGTCATGAAGGAATATGGAGAAGACGCATGTTATGAAAAGGCAGTCTTGATCATATTTATTTCTTCATTACATAGATTGTTGACATGAATAAGATCAATCAACTGCCTTTTGACACAATAAGGGACTGAAGAAGGGAGACCAATCTCACTGCCTATAGTACGTCACATGGAAGAGTTAAGACTTTTGATGGGTATTTGCTTCCTATGCTTGTACCAACTGCTTTACAGCATTGGTAGTTTTGGAGATTTGTGAGCACAACCGTTTGGCAATGGCTTGTCCATCTGTAAAAGAAATCAATAAGCAATTAGGGGAACCTACGTCTCGCATTTCTTCACTCCACTTTGGTCTAAAATAATATCCTGAAACAAACCCTTTCGCAAAAATAAAATTGAAAGGAGTCTATCAAAATCGATTTAACTAACAATACCATGCTAGCTTATCGATTTACGGATTACTGCAGTTATAACTACTTTATTAAACTCTAGGAGTCAAAGAAATAAGCACAGGGATCAACTTAATCAACTCAAATCAAATCAAATGTTTATTAAGGATACGTAGGGAACACCTGAATACCTTGGACTAAAAAGCCTCTCGGAGCAGAGTAGAGAACCAACAAACTCAACCCACATATGGGATCAAGACTGTGAATGAATTCCGGGCACAATGGTGAAAGGAGAGTGGTCTAACCACTGGACCGACCATGCTCTCTTAATAATTATTATATTTTCATAATTGAGTTCTTGCATGAGCAGTACATGTCAATACCTGCATACTTTTTCATCAGTAGCAATAGAAACCA
>OX421454.1:18367274-18374774 GCA_949126865.1 Montipora capitata | reverse complement strand
ACAACGTGACTACAAAAATTACCTCGGGTTCAGCCGCAGGAGCAGAAACATCTAAAGGCTCCACAACTAGTGCAGGAACTGCTGGGTTCGGAGCTGTTAATGCAGCAGCAGGCGGCGGAGGCAAAGCCAGCTCTTCGTGGTCAGCCATAGCAAACAAAGCTGGTGGCAGTTGTTCAGCGCGAAGAAACCTAAACGCCCCTTTCACCGAACTCCGTAGAACTGGCCAGGAGGCGGCTAAAACCGAGCTATTTGAAGCGAGGGCGGCAAGGCATTATACGCGGCAGCACGCAGGCCCGGCAGGACGGAATTTAACTGATTTAAACCTTCCCGTGCTACGGGCTAATTATGTATGCAGTGAGAATAGTCAATATACTCCAAGTGTCAGACCCTCGGTTGCTCTTTTGCAAATTTGTCCTGAATTGAAACAATAAGACAAATACAGTCACTACAAGTGACAAAGATATGCTCCTCCTGAGATGACTGCGTACTAGGGGTATAACACAATGTAATGCATATAGGATGGAAACGTGCCTTTAAACCCTACTTTACTAGGAACAACAGAGCTCTTTGGAGACCGCCCTGTCACCTAGATAAAGGTGCTTCAGTGAATTTCAACTACATAAAATCCACTTCGTTGCAAACAACACTAAACCACAACCTCTACTGAGTTTCTTATTCTTTTTCTTGAGGCAATATGCAGAAGCTGCAAAAATCTTAATATACAACACATGGGAAAAGTTTAACATGTAGATATAAGCAAGACAAAGATAAATCAGTAATACCATCTAGATCAACTGCTGCTCAAAGACAACCATAATAATATTACTTGACAACATACATGTGGTGTGTAACTTCAGCGTTTCTATCTACAAATGGTACACGCTGAGAATCAGTAAGTGAGTGAACTAGACGATCTGGTCCATGACAATACCTGTCTATGCAATTCACATATCAATGAGTAATGCTATTATAAGTATTCTTAGAGTTGATTGAAACAGGCTTGTGAAGAGAACACTTAATTATGAAAGGGTTACTAAACATTAGGTGATCTTGGTGTTAACTTTGATACAGAATATCCTTATATAACAATAACATTACTGAACTAATGTCATGGAATGGGATATGATAATAATTCTGACAAATAGACAGCCAACAGACCTGTCTCATTGAACTTCACAATCAGCAAGTTTAGTTGATCTTCCATTTCTTTCTTGGTCTCAACAGCCTTCTTGAAATGGTCACAGAGTCGGTCTCCTGTATTGTTCTTTTTGCATCAGTAAAAAATTACCACAATATCTAAATGAACTTCAAAAAGACTAATGGAAACAACCACAACATTTACCAAGGGCTGGAAATGAATGTGTCAACTCTGTGTGCAGGAGTCAATTCCTTCTTATCTTTCATGTTGGCCTCAACTATGACCACATTCTTTCCATCACCTCGACATCACTCATCCCAAACCCTTCCAGCCTTCTTCCACTGTAGTTTACCTGTCATTGCCTACAAGCTGCGCTATCTCCAATCAAGGGAAGAGAAAGGTAACCTGGCCAAAACCAGTGACAGTGACATATACAGTACAGGTATATTTTAACATAAATCACAGGTTCAAATATTTCTTTTTAAATACCTGACAAGAAACCTTGTGCCCATAGCAGTGGAATGCAGGGATTACAAGACCAAGCTTATCAAGTATTGCCTCCGGGTGTGTGTTCTGGGACGGAAACATTATTTAGAACAAATGCACGTATGTGAAGAACAACCACATGTAGAAGATAACAGATGAATAACAATATATGCAAATAAAATAATGCAAATCTTACTCTCAAGTGTGTATCCAATACGCATGCAATTTCAGAAAATAAAATAATTTGGATGGATTTGTTATCAACAATTTCCGTAATCTACTTGAGAAGATTTGCAATCCTGCAATTAAACGGTGAATAGTAACACACGCTCAAAATTAAGATAGCAGGGTGCCGAATGTTAAAGAATAATGGTTTTGTTATTCAAATGAGGAATCAACTAGCAAAGCAGACTAGGATTCAGTTACACACCCTTGTTAAGCATCATGCTGGGACACAGGGCCATTAACAAAACACTGTGTACTGAAAAGAATATGATAAGTCCTGCCTTGCTTGAAATTTAAAGAATAGTGAGTCTCTCAAGCCTTGAACCCTTGAAAGCTGGCCTCCAAGTTCCGCTACAGACAAAAGATATCCAGGCATGACACTGTATCGTGCGAAGGGCCTATGAATACAGCTTCTAATAATAGGAATTGTCTTTGTCACTGTCAGGGTACAATGTATTTCCCGAAAAGTTGAAGGATGCTAGAAAGTGGCAATTAATGGAATGGCATGCCATGCTATAGCGATACACTTCAAGGATTTTTAATCAAACTTTGCATATTGCTTGCAGAAAAAAAAATCATTAATTAGGAATGGAAATGCGCATGGCATTTATTTTGTGGAGTATTGATGAGAAATGTTCTATAATTTATTACTCTTCTCCTCTCTTGAAGCTAAAAGAACTTAAGTGGTACTTCACGTTTACAGCTTGCTCCAAAAAGGGCTGTCTCGTCCAGCTTCTTGGATTTGTTCTTTGAGCATAGACTAGACCCTGCTTGGAACTGGTAACATTGTTCTTAAAAAAGATCACTCTTTAAATTGGGTGGATCACAACTGCAGAGAAAGTCCTTAGTTACAACTGCATTTTAAGTTCTGAGACAATCCCTCTTCCTTCATCCGGGCTGGGGATCGGCAGGGGTGAAATTTACACCCCAGGCGGAGTCACATGTCCTTCATCAGGCATTTAGTGGAAATTACTACAGTACAAACTGACATATCTAATTCTGTTGTTTCAATTCATAAGATTGATTAAACACTGTCTAAAGAGATGTATTTACTCAAAAGAATGATAAAACATTCTAATTCCAAGATGACACAAAGTTGTTGTTCGATACAAGAGTTTTGTAGATGGCTTGTAAGCATACCATTGATTTGGTGTTAGACATCTTATTGTAAGAAGCCAAAAATTTGTCCACTTTCGCTTGGCTGATGAAAAGTTCCTCCCCATGATTCGAATCTTTTCCACTAAAAGGTGTTTCAAAAGTTTGTGGACACTTTTCTATACAAATAAATTATAGGTTTAGGAATCTGGTGTTAATGAAAGTTTTCCAGTTTTATGTACATTGTTGAAATATCAATATCCAGGGTGCCCCCCCCCCCCCCCCCCCTCATTGTTCTGTATAACCTTTGGGATCTCGGTATGCAGCTTCGTTAATGATGCTCCAAAGGGTTTCAGTGGGGTTAAGACCAGGTAAACGTGCTGGCTACTCATCTTTTTGGATAAAATTCGGGAGGTTTTTCTTGCACCACTTCTGGGTTGCTTCGCCATATGATCTGGTGTGCCATCTTGAACAAACGTGGCACTGCTTTTGTAGTAGAAAGCTGTCGTTTTATAGGCTCTTCTGTTGTAGGTCTATGGCTGAAAGGAGGCTTTACTTTTTTTTTCAAGAATTTTTGTGATATAATACTCTTCCATTACAGTTTGTCCTTGTGGGATAAAATGTAACGAAGTAAGGCCGCTGCCTGTCATGCCACCCCAAAACCATCCATTTGGCACTTCCTTTAAGTTGGTACAATGGTGGAACCTGACTCCCCTGTGAGCCCCATACGATATCGTTTTTAGGGTTGGGAACATGGAAAAGGTAAATTTACGATATTTGCGAGCAAATACCAAGCGAGCTTTCCGCTAGTTGTTGCTCAGAAGTGGGAGCTTTTCTTGTCTCAGAGGTTTTCATCCTTTTCTTGACATATATCTCCACACTGTTGCTGCAGATCCAGGCAGACCTTTGCTCTTCAGTTGTTTGCTGATTTTCCTTCTAGAATTTCCTCTTATACTTCTCTTTGTCTATAACTTTCTTTGCGGTTCTGTCAAGGACTGTTGGTTTACCACTTCTCGGCTTGTCGTAAAACACTTGTGAACTTGACCACTTTGCTACCCAGCTCTTGCTTTTTTGCAATATATTAGCCATCTCTCGCCGTATACTCCAGATGATTGTAAAATTGCTGCCTGTGCTTTTTTAGGGTTTATAATCACGCTTGGAAAATTATGGCTTCAAATTGGGCCAAACTCTCTTTGGCCGCGAGAGTGCTGGGCCCATGAAAACAAAAAAAATCCAATATGGCGGCTCAAAATGAGCCTGACCAAGAAGAACTTATTACTGGGATCAAAGGAGAGTTAAACCGTCAGAAATCACAATTCGGACGCCGGATTTCAAATGCATACACGTTGAAAGATCTTGATCAAACATTCAAAGCGCTAGAAAAGGTGGCTGAGGCTGTTGTCAAAGGCAAATATGGTCCGCTTCGCTATCGACATTAGCACGAAATCAGTCATGTATATCCGATGTTAGAGCGCACAATGATACGAGCTAAGAATGGAATTAATAGACGCCTTACGCCACGAATGAGTAAACTCCATCCATGGATGATCTGTTTTGATGTTGCGATGTCACAGGAAGTTTTTAATCTATTGTACAAAGGGATAATAAATCGCACAAGTTATGGTTTAGATGTTTTGGAGAAGCCTGGTTTAGTAACTATAACATTCACAATTTTAAGAAGAGTGTGTGCTTTGTTCAATAAATATGAGGACTGTGAAGGATTTGTAAAGGAGCTAGGAGCTGGAAAAGGGGTTGCGAAACTTATTGTTGATGATAGCAAGAAGGGAATTATGAAATACAATTTTAAACAGGAAATCTTACAATTAAATTTTTATTACGGGTACTGGAATGCATTTGGTATCATCCAGCATTGAAACAGGAAGAGTTTGTTTTTCACGTACATGTACAGTCTCCAAATGTAATCAAGTTGACACAAGAACATCATACATTGTAGTCTATCTAGAATAGTTTCATACTGGATTTTATGATTTTATATACTTGAATTGAGCATTCATTGATTGTGTTGTATGAAATAATGTCGCTGAAATGGTCGGCAATAATTATTGAAAGATCAAACGGGTTGTTATCTTTGGCAGAACAATAATTCTTCTCATAATCTTTGGCAGGACCATAAAAATTTAAATTCTTCTATTATAACTTGTCAGCTCTGGGTATATAAGAAACTTTATGATCCCTTTAAGAAATACGCTGACATTGTTTCTCTTATTTACTTCCATGCAACTTTTTGACTCCAAGTCAGAGTTAAGCAGTTAAGACAAGTACTTCAAGCACTCTCTTGTAGGTTTTCCCTCAGCAACAGACTTCATGATCTCATCCATGAATTTATGACCACAAAAGAAACATTTCTCATCATGTTCACCTTTGGAAAATCCACAGGAGCAAAAGTGATGTGGATCTGTGGTAACACGATTGGGGATGAGGCTGTCTCTTGATTGATGATATGTCAAGAGAGAGGGCTGGCGGAGAGGTAGCCAAAGTTTGCTGATGTAATCATGATTCCAGCGTTCTTTGAAAAGGCTGTTTCGTGCATAGCTGGCAATCTGAACATGCTTGGCTTCTCTCCCCTGCATGGTATTCACACCTAATCCAGTTTTGAATTTCTCGAATACCCACTGAGTGTGAATAGGGACCAAATGCCCAATGCTCCAAACTGTTGCAGATACAGTGCCCTTGAAGAGTCTGACTGCTGTAAAGTAATCCTGGGCTAAGCCCTTCAGTTCATCAATGGCTGGCTGAGTTATGTGGTACATTGAAAAAATGGAGGCACAATCTCTGAGCTTAATTGCAATGAAAACAATGAACAACAGTTTCATGAGCAGTTGGGGATCATCTGAATCCCCCTTGATGGCATCCACAAGGAACATAAACCCATGCAAAATAAGTCTTGAATCCTTTCCAGTCAGTCTGTAACTAAAGTCTTTGTCTTTAGACCTTTCTTCCAGCATCCACTTTCAAGGCTGCTTCTTCAAACGTCCAGCTTTAACATCGCACTCTAGTGCCTTCATGTACCTCGACATTGCACATGCTGGGGACAATTGTGATAGGCTGGTGATCTTCTCAGGGAGGTTACTCAAGGAAATTGCTAGGTCAAGTAGCATTGTGTGCAAATGCTGCACCCCATTGTTTTTGAGGTGAAGGGGCTCTATAACCTCTTTATCACACAGCTTTCCAATCAGTGGCTCAAAGTCTTGCCTTGGTTTTTTGCTTGCAATAAATTGAGTGACTTTTGCTCTTTTTGTTGAGGCAGCAAGGTGGGTGGGCAGCTTTGCTTTAAAATTTTCTACTTGTTTGGCAATATTTAATCTCACTGTATATGACCATGGCTTCCACTTGCAATCACTTGTTGACCCAAATTTGCTATTCAGTGTAACACAGTGCTCTTTTGAGACATTTGCAAAACTGGAAAAATATTTTGCAGCATTGTTAAGTTCCCCATTAAGGAAAGCCAGAAATTTCATATCTGAGGGAACAAGTTCAAAAGTAAAAGTTACTTCCTTCCCTGACACTGTGTGTGTCTTCATCTCAATTGCTGCAATTTGGGAAGCTAATTGCTGAGTGAATTTTTTTACAACTGCATGGTCCTCTTTGCAGTTTGCACCAAATAACAAAAAATTATCATTTGGGCTAGCCACTCTTGACCCTACATTGAGGAAACTCACTAGCCAGGACATTCACTCATCCCACTTCCTGAAGGGTGCTCCATCCCCTCCAATTACAACTTTAAAGGATCCTTCCTTGTTACCGAACCAATTGAGTTTGTCATTGTCCTTTCTAAATTCATCTGTTTCAAAGTAAAATTGACTCAGCATAATCAACATTGTCTCCAGGTCTCTGTAAACGCCATCTACATGTTCATCCCTGGGCAAGGTAGTGCACAGTATTTCTCTTACTGACATGGTCTCTCCAACATTGATTTGCTGAATCTTTTGCATTAGAGCACTGTAAGCAAGTGGCCTTGGAATGGGAATTCCAAAACCAAATTTTATTGTCTCCCTTGAGAGATAGCCTTTCATGGTTCTTTTCCCAGTATGTCTCATAACCATTGCTGATCTCCCTTGCTGATATTTTACCTTACCAATGATCCCCCCTGCATACAGTAGAGACAAGGAACGGATAAAATTTTCATTGCTTTCCTCATAGGCCTTCGCTTGGGCATTTGTTTTCATGGCCGCTGCCCTTTTGAGCTTTTTAGAAGAATCGAAATATTTAGAAATATCAGCCATCTTGCTGTACTTGAGAACAGTGGAAAACATTCCATCAAGAGCAGGGCCTCTGTTTTCGACTAAACCTCCATTCACCTCTGAAGCAGCAATCAGCGTCTCTAATTGTCTCCTGTGGGCACTACGTCTCGGCAAATTTAATTTACCCTCTCCAGTGAGTTCAGATGGGCTTTTTTTCCTACTTTGTGAAGTATTTAGAGAGATCTGAAATGCTGTCACACGGCTTTGAGTTGGCGGGGTTACCTCAACCTGACCTACACATTCTCGTATTTTTTCACTATTTTTTTGCAGGCGCTCCAGCTTTTTTCTCAGAGC
>OX421454.1:18359774-18362274 GCA_949126865.1 Montipora capitata | reverse complement strand
ACCGCTTCGCAACGTTTCTTACTCAGTGTCGGAGTGCGATGTCCGAACTTAAGTTTCTCTCGACTCTGGATCATCCCCACAACATTCAGACTATGGTTAAAAAGCTTCCGCTGCCACTCCAAGACAGATGGCGCAGAGAAGCAAGTAAGCTCCGAGCGACGAGAAATATCACTCCCACGTTTGCTACCTTTGTGGAATTTGTCAAGACTGAGGCAGGAATTGCAATGGATCCTGTGTATTCACGAGAAGCGCTTAATCGTCAAGATACCTCGGATCGCCCTGGTCGTTTTGACAAAGGGAAAAACACTCACAAGCCGAAAATCGGAGACCGTTCACGTATCCAGTCACGCGACGGCGATAACTGCCACTATATCGAAACTAAAGGAAATAAAAGAAAGAAACGCAACACAAAAAAACAGCTGAGCAGAGGACAGCTGAAAAACTCGCTGCTGGGAAAGCTAGACTGCAGGAGAAAGAAAATGAAAAACGTGAAACGTGGATCGAAACACTGCACATGCTGGTCAAAGTTTCTAGCCGCAAAAGAATAGGATTCCATGTGCAAAAAGCGAGATCATGGAAGCACTTCATTGATTCAAGCATGCCATCTCTTATTTGCTGTGGGGTCCTGTATGCAAATAATTGTAAAGGAAGCTTCAAATACCATGTCGCAACAAAACACATCACGGTGTTTACCACCCCAAAAAGCCAAACAAGATCAGAGTCGTTTTTGACTGCAGCGCACGTTATGGAGGGACATCACTGAACGACCAACTCATGCAAGGACCGGACCTGACAAGTCGCCTTGTCGGCGTGTTGACGACATTTCGCCACCAGCCAGTCGCATTCATGGGAGACATTGATGCTATGTTTCACCAGGTTCAAGTACCCGACAACCAAAGAGATTTTCTCCGATTCTTCTGGTGGCCTGACGGTCTTCTCGATGAGGCCCTTGCAGAATACCAAATGAATGTTCATCTTTTTGGAGCAGTATCTTCCCCAAGTTGTTCCAACTTCGCTTTAAGACAAGCCGCAGATGATGCTGAGAAACATGTTGGTTCGGAAACAGCTGACGTTTTGAGGAATAACTTTTACGTGGATGACTGTCTCCGATCAGAGGATTCAGAAGAAACAGCTATTGAAAGATTACGTGGCGTTCGTTCTGCGTGTTCTCTTGGAGGATTTAACCTATCTAAGATTGTCAGCAACAGAAGAAATGTATTGATGAGCGTGCCACATGACATTCGCGCACACGATTTAAGGACTTTGGACCTAAGTTGCCACTTCCTTCCAGTTGAAAGGGCCCTTGGTGTACAGTGGGCTATTGAATCGGATACGCTAGGGTTCCGGATAATCCTTAAAGACAAGCCACTCACCCGCCGTGGTATTTTATCCACCATCTGTTCAGTGTATGACCCACTCGGAATAGCAGCGCCTTTTCTATTGAACGGAAAGAAGATTTTGCAAGACCTTTGCCGCATGAAGATAGACTGGGATGAAGAGATTGATCTCGAGTTCCGTGTACGTTGGGAAAAGTGGAGAAGGCAACTATCAGCATTAGAAGACTTCTCAATGGACCGTTGTGTCATCCCGTGTCAAGGCAAATCCACCATTTCTCGGACGCTAGTGCCACTGGTTATGGTCAGGTGACGTATCTACGAAGTGTAGACGACAAGGGTAACATTCATTGTGCGTTTCTGATGGGGAAGTCTCGTTTGGCACCCCTTAAGGCCATGACGATTCCGCGTTTAGAGCTTACAGCAGCAACTACCTCTGTTCAAGTAGGAGGAATGATTTCCAGAGAATTAGGCGATCCTGTTGATGGAGAGATCTACTGGACCGACAGTACCACCGTGTTGAAATACATTAGAAACGAAACGAAGCGTTTTCACGTGTTTGTGGCAAATCGAGTGCAAAGAATTCGAGATGAGACAGATCCTATCCAATGGAGGCATGTGGACTCCGAAAATAATCCGGCTGATGACGCATCACGTGGTTTGGAGGGCAATCAGATAACTAAACGACATCGATGGGTCAGAGGTCCAGATTTTTTGTGGCATCCCGAGAGTGAATGGCCTACGTTTCCCTGCAATTTAGACGCAGTCTTTGCCGATGATCCTGAAGTGAAGAAAGTTGTAACACATGCCACCGTTTCTGATGAAAAGGAGGAAATCTTGACCAGGTTCGCGCGTTTCTCAAATTGGAACCGCATGAAACGATGTGTGGCCCGGATACTTTGCCTCAAGCAGTTTTTAGCTCATGTGCAAACGCCGTTGGAAACACGCAGAGCAGGAAAATTGAGCAGCCAACCCTTAAAAGTTGAGGAATTACAACGCGCCGAGGAAATCATACTCAAATTGGTACAAGGATGTACGTTTCCTAAAGAATCTGAAGCCCTGCGCAAGATTCAAGGAGAAGAGCGTCAGAAGAATCGCGACCTCGTGAGAGTCAAGAAAGTGGAAATCAAGAAAACCAGTACATTATATCGCCTTGATCCTTTCCT
>OX421454.1:18347274-18349774 GCA_949126865.1 Montipora capitata | reverse complement strand
AGCGACATGTAACCTGAATTTTGAATAATATGGAAGTTCCCGTGGGATACATTTCAGCATGTTACACATAATTTTACAGACAAACCTCGATCATCTGGACCTTTCTGATTGTATGTATGATTGTATGTAGTGTCCACTTTTTACTATTATATGGTTGTTAATTTGTGCATGTTTAAACTTGTTATAGTTCTTGCGAGTTGAAAATAGCATAAGCATTCAAGTAAACCTGCATGAATGCCTTCTGTTGTATTTTAGGCATGAAGAGAATAAACATGGTCAGCTAGTATATGAACAAAATGAGGAAATTCCAAAGGGTGATGACAACAAACAAGATTACTGCTACAATTATCACATTGCCAAACTGACTTTTGGACTGTTCCTGATGGACTTCAGTGATGCTGTCAAAGAAGGTGATGGAGACAGATTGTTTAACATATACAAAGTGGCCCTGCTGTTATTCAAAACACATGGACACTACAAATATGCTTATGTCATTCTCCTTCATTTGGTTAAGTGCATATCAATACTTCCTAAACAGCAAGCATTAAGTTGCAAATGGAACAAATTTTATAATGGAACTGGTCATATTGGAAGGAACATCTCTTCAGATTATAAGAAGGAGCTACAGCACTCAGGTCTCAAAGCTATGTGGAGACAACTGGGATCAAATCTAAATGAGGCAAGTGCAGAAAGAATAGCAGGAACATTGGAGACTGTAGATCTCATTTATGAGTCTATTGACAGGAACTGTATGGCAGGGGACAAGCATGGTCATAGGACCAGCTCAAAGGATGAAGATGCAGTGAAACAGATCGTTGAAGACCTAATTACCTGCAAGGCATTTACGAAGATCGAAGGGCGCAAGGGCTATCCATCATTTCCAGAGTTCGACAAAAGCTTGTTGCATGACCTGGATTACAGAGATCTCCATAAATGGATGCAGGAACATATTGCTCTTTGGGGATCAATTCATCAGTGAATGTACAGTACCTGTCAAAACATAATTTCAATTACAGTCCCTTTCTTGTATTCAATCTCCTCGTTTACTATTAGTAAATCAGTACTATTGTGTGCAGTTACTATCTTTTAGTAACTGCACACAATTTCTTTATTAGCAACATTTGGTAAGGTAAAGTCTGGTCTACGAGCCAGAAGGCCCATCAAGGCCGGAGCTTATCCCGGTTTCAATGGCATGAAGCGACTAGGAGTATTTCTACTCCTCCCTGGATGGGATGCCAGTCCATCGCAGGGTTACCCCCAGCATTAAATTCGCCGGTACCCATTTATATACCTGGGTGAAGAGAGGCACCGTGAGAGTAAAGTGTCTTGCCCAAGAACACAACACAATGCCCCTGGCCAGGACCCGAACCCGGACCACTCGATCTGGAGTCAAGCACACTAACCATGAGGCCACCGTGCCTCCCACAAGCAACATTTGGGTTGCAGTATAAAACGGTCAGGTCTTTTAAAACACACTTTGGAGATTTGAAAAATGGGGAAATGTTTTTTATCTTTGCAGTCTAAAAGACATTCTCTTGGTCTCAATCTCTTTTGTGAAAGTCCTCCTCCTTCCTGGCATTGTTAATGTTGTAACTTGCAATTTATTATTGACAGTCATCATCGCTGTCACTGAATATCATGTCCTCAAGGTTCAACCATGTGACATGATCAAAATTTGAACCTAGATCAAATAATGTTAATGTGTCCTCCAAGCTAGGTCCAAGATATCCAAGAAAAGCTCTTTCCTGACTTCAAGAATGCTAATGGCATTTCTGACAGAAAATACAGGAAAGTTTGTCAGTACATCTTCTATTGTGAAAATATTTTCACAATTATTTACCACTTCAGGTATCAGTTGCGGTGAAAAACCATGGCTCACTGATTCATCTATTGCCAAACTTTGAAACTTGATCCCTTGAAAGACCTCCTCCAATGCAGATTGAAGATCCAGTCGATCTTTTGCAGTGACATTGCGAGTAGGTCCTTTAGGTTTCTCTGGAGGTTTCGGTGCGTTGCTCTCAAAAGGTAAAACACAAGCGCTGCATGAAATGCCTTCACATTTGCATAATGCAGTACAGTAAGTGCAGCAATCATGAGGGGGATTTAAAGGTGCAATGGCAGAATCCAATGACTTGTATGCTGCCACTCGCAAACATCCATCCGACCTGACAAAATCCTTGACCTCCTGCTCGCTAGGACCTAATTGCTGACCATGGTAAAGTACAATCACGTGAGAATGTAATCCATCCCTTCCAGCCCTTCCAGCTTCTTGATGCCGGTCCAAGATACTCCATGCTGCCCCCCAGATGATTACGTACCAGATGTTGGGAAAATTTACCCCCATACATAAGGCAGTGGTACACACAACTACTCGCCTTGGACCATTACCTTTTAATGAAGCCAAGATACGGTCTTTACTTGCTTGCCATGTGTTTGAGTGGTAAATACCAAGAAGGCAGTTTTCAGGTACCCAGACATAGCGAAAGCATTGCTGGATTGA
>OX421454.1:18269774-18342274 GCA_949126865.1 Montipora capitata | reverse complement strand
GTCGGTTAAGCAATCCACCAGGCCTGGTTCTCGAACAGTCCCACTTCTCCTTCCAAATATTTTCTTTTTATATTCGTCTGCCAGTGATTTCTGTGTTCCCAAGTCTGTCAGTTTTCTCATAATATTGTCTTCCATATGGATATCACACAGCAAGTGTATAGCAAAGGGAAAAACAGTTCCAAATGCTTTGTGTTGATTTTTCTCTTTGTCCGTTCCGTAACATAGAATGTTTTTAACGGACTTCGTTTTTTAGATATTTACAAATGTATTTTCCCTCCTTTAGATAGAGCACTTGCCCACTTGTTACTGAAGACTTACCTGGCTATCATTATCAAGATGATCGGATCAATCGAAGCTTGCACAGTATTTACGCGATCAATTTTAACAAGAGACTTGTTAGATAGATTTTTTTCCTGCGCCAGGAAACCAATGACAAAAGATGATTTTCACAAACATTACTGTCAGTTAACAGTAGGGACTCTATACAGCAATGAATTATTCGAAAACTTAAGGATCCAGTCTGCAGTATAGCCCTTCCGCGTCCACACTCTCACTAGGCGGTAAGTAATTCATTTATCCGTACTTAGGCACCAGGCCAGGTTTTCAGTCCAAGATGGCTCCGAAAGTGACAAAAGCTCCTGCTGTTTGGAAAAAAGGCTCACTTTGGCGAAAAGAATTTCACATAGTTTGGCATAATTTTGGGAAGCAGAGCCTGATTTTTAATGTCTGATGCATTTAACATCGGGCACCACGGAAACAGGACTGAAAAATACGGCAATGAAAAAAGGTACGGTTACTTCATAATTTCAGATGTCCCGACCACATCGGCAGATCGTTAAAACGCTGTTATGTTAAACAGACCCCTGGTTTGTTTAGGAATGCGGCAAGTTTTTGGTGAGCACCTGCCTTTCAGAAGTAGTGGCGTTTTCATTTCCTTTCATACATTTCACTGTAGATTCGCTGCCCTGCCGCTGGGAATGAATAGCCGAACATCAGACCACAATGCACAGTCATGCCCTTCCAAATAATTTGTCGAACTTTATTTACTAACCTAACTTGAATTTCATTACTAACAGTAATAACGAGAATGTGAAATTTACACTTGCGTGAAAATAATGAAAATACAACTGAAACGGAATTATTTTAACTGAAGGAAACTGACCCAGAGAAGATCATTGAAGGTCTAACTAGGTCATACTCTCCCTTTACTCTTCTCGCAGAGTACGACTTCTTGAATTGACTGTCAGTAACCCCAATTTTGTAACCACTGAACCCAAATGCACAACAAATTTTAAACTACTTGCCCAGTCAATTGCCCAGTAACTATTGTACTGGCCACTGGTATGCGGTATTAAATTTAGTAATGAGTCCTAGATACAACACAACGATGAGCATTATGCTCATGCTTGTCTTGATGTCCACTGAGAACCTAACATACTCTAATCTTCCATTTGTATAATTTGGGGATGTAATAAATGTTATGAAACTGCAGCAACAGTCACGTTTGGCTCATGCATATCTCGTGCAAATTTAGTACAAAGCTCATTAATAATATCACCCAAGGTAACTAAGAAACATTTTTTTCTCGCTGTTTCTCTTGATCGCCGGCTAAATCAACTTACTTGCAATCCAGTAGCTGTATTATCAATAAACAGTCACTTAATAATGGTGTTCGCCGAAAGGTTCATTTTTGAGACGATTTCCTTTAGAAAAATTCAACGAATTAAGCGGACATGTCACTTACAACTGTTCCGTTCGTTCACGTTTCAGAGTTGACTGTGGGGCTCTAATCACTCTATTGTTAGCCCCATTGACAAAGCTCTCTCCACGTCTTGCTGAGTCGCCCCTCTACCAACCACCGCGTTTGTGACTGGCTTGAAGTTTTAAAACCTTGGCAATTTCAAGAAACACTGAGCATCAATGCAGAATACTTTGTCACGTGGAATGTAAAGGGCATCAACCGCCAACCCAATATCACCAGTATCAAAGGACTCTTTCTTACAGCCTGCGCAATGTGGTTTAGGACCCGCCTTTCTTTCAAATCGTTCCAGACGCCACACTGGTTGTCCTTTACTGCGTGGGTCTCTCCTGATAATCCTGTCCGCGTTACATTGGGCACTGCTTGCCTCACTTGAGCAGCTCTGAGGGACCAAGTGGTTCTTGCTTGAGGTGGGTTTTGGCTGGGTGCACGGCGGTGGTGCATGTTGAAAAATGACTTCCTGCTCGGTTAGTGCTGCTTGTTGTAGGACATTGGAGTTTTCATTTACTCCAAGGACGACAACGTAGACCCAAATCAAATGCTTGCAGATCTTGACCGATCGGCTCTTCATGAAATCTTCACATGTACAACTTGGTGTTTTGCGAATCGATACACTGTAAGGCCCATATCCCAGCCAATCTCATGCACTCGTTACCTCATATTTGCGAACCAAATTAGCGTCTTCTATCACATGTAATAATTTGATCCTATGTCTGTCGTTGTGGGTGGCTCGTTTCAATGTATTGTGGAACTGGCGGCTTCGTGAGCGCTGCCTGGCATCTCTTTTACAGGTGGAAGTGCCAGGATCAACATCGCATTTGGGTGCTTCTATATGTGTTTCTTCTTCAGAAGATGTACTCGCAAGGCTATGTCTTGTTCGACTTCTTCCTTGCTGCCCGATGTGAACTTAGCGGATCAACCTCATATGTATGTAATGCATCAGTCCTGGATGATAGGTCGGAGGGTTCATATGTTTCAATGAGCTCTCTTACATACATTTCTGCACGATTCTTCTGTGCGTGAAAACTCCGTGAAGCCATGGTAGAGACACTAGGACCTTTTCCTCCACGAAAACTACCAGCTTCATAACTCCTAAACTGCCATTCCAGGAGAAGGCTATCTTTGATGTCCTCTGCTGCAGCATCTACAAGGGATAGGTGTGTTCCTCTTGTCGTTTTCCATTTGGAGTGGATTACTTCTGCATTCTTCCGCGCAAAAGCTGGAGAAACGTGCGCTCTGCAGTCGTCCCACCATTGCAGCCAAGGAATAAGAAAGCCTTGTTGATCTTTGGCCGGTTTCTTAGCCACAAATTCCTTTAACTCTACAATGGCATCATTGTAAGCACTTGATGTTTGCGTTTGAAGAAGTGTTCGTGTAACACGAGTAAAGAACTCCTTCAACTCACTATGCAGACGAGCCCTTTGTCTGTTTGTGCACTGTAAGAAATGAAATTCGCATGTCTTTAGCTTTTCAAGCACGGAGCTTCCATAGACTCTTCTTAGCCCAACCTGCAGCCCTCCAGCTTCATCTGCCATGAACCCAGCCATCGGATCAAAACCTGTGCCTGGGGCCACTTTTGCAAAACTTTGGTTGATGACATAGAAGAATTTGGTGTAGCTTTCTGCTGTTTCTCCTTCGCATTCCATTATAAACAGAGGTACTTGCTTGCGTAAAACAGTGTGATAGACAGTGTAAGAGTGGGGAAATCCTTGCAACGGTTCCATTTTCCATCAATGTAACAATATTCATTTGACATGAAATGCTCTTTATTTCCCATACTGAGTGCAATGTTGATCTTTAACTTGAACACATACGAAGGCTCATCGGGGTTCATATGTCTATCATTCATTTTGTAGATGAAATACTCATCTTTTTCGTCTGATTTCCGCTTCAGGTGGGCCACTGCCTCGAAGCTATGACCGGCTGGGTTGTTCTCCTTGTTCATCTTAGCTTTTAAATTTGAAATTTTATTTGAGTCGAGGAGAGCATCTGTTGTTTTCTCCAGCTCATCCCAGTCTACAACGTCTGCCTTCAGACCTTCCAAAATGGACTGCCTCACTACCTCCGATGGTTTCAAATTGGGGTTCCTACGAAGAGACTGCTCCACAGCGGAGGGTAAGGGAACTTTTAATTTCGCTTGGCAAGTGTGCATACCAGCATGGTAAACTCGAACCTCTAAAAGATGGCGCAGAAACTCCATGTACTTTCGAGCTAAACAAGAAACAAAGACGGAGCATCTTCCACAACCTTTGCAGACCACGTTGCCATCTCTATTTTTCGCAAACTGGATCGAATTGGCCTTCCCATGTTGCTGCTTGAAAGCACATTTTGGATTCTCACACTTGTAAGATCCTTTACATCGCTGCACGTGCACTGAGCCCTTTTCTGCTCCTTTCCACTTGATTGACATGTCCCTATCCCAAGGACGCCCGTCATCCTCTTGTCTTTCTGATAAGGGACTTGGTAGACACATTTTCCGTTTATATCAAAGGGGAGGCTGTCGAAATTTTAAACAGCTGTGTTTTCCCAAAACGTTTTAGTGAAGCGCTGAAGACCTGAAAAGGAAAGGCACTGGTTACTATACGATACTTATTAGTAATATTTGTATTTTTGAAACATTGATGTAAATGCTTTTTAACAATGCTCTGCTTCTGTTTATTTTCGAAAATTTATTATTTCACCATGCCATTTCTATAATGTATGTTAGGTTGTGTACTAAAATAAACATGATTACATCACAATATCAATCAACAAGTTTAATAATAACCATCTTTATTTAAAGAAAAAAAAAAAAAACAGACTTACCAGTAGTAGAATGGTCTGAATGTGAGCCACAGTCAGACAAAGCTAATTGTAATAAAATAAAAATGAGAAGTTAATAAACAGCCCGATTTCCTGTATGAATGTTGATTCTTTTCAAATATCTGTAGAGCTCGAAATCTTAAGATTTAAAATAATTATATTATGGCGTTTTACATAACTAAAGAGCACAGTTGCCATTCTTTACCTTGTCCTGGATTGGTGTTCCATGCACATTCCATCAGTTGTGACTCATCTTCACTATCTGACTTGGAAAATACCACTCCAGGAATGTTGTGAACTGGGCTGCAAATAATTGCATAGGCGTATTTGAATTTTTCTGCTTTTATCAGCTTAACCAGTATGTTAACAATGGTAAACTCCTGAATCTAAATTAGTGACTGCACCAGCCTAGCCGAGAAAATGAAAACAATAGATAACTATCAACTTTCACTTGGCATGAAAAGTTGACATAATAACTGTTCTACTCACTTTGAATACACTGATGATGTACTGGGTTCCTCCAAAGACTTTTCAAACGAAAGTTGTCTCATCGCGGAAGAAATAGGTTTACAATCTTCATGCCTATGGTAAGGGAAACACTGGGTTAGCATGACTGTTACAAATTTTCCAAAAGTGATTACAAAACACCTTGAACATATATTTTGAGTACTGAAATAATAATTTAGAAGAGGACTTTACGGGTTGTCTTCCTGTCCGGGCTCTGGGGAGAATCACTGATATCTATCTTAATGGGTGCATTATGTGGCTTTGATGACTCACAAATAATGCAAATTTGTGATAATTCCTCATTTATGAAAGTACAGCTTCCACACTCCCAAACAGGTCCAGTCTGTAAAAGTAAAAGTAAAGTGGTGCATTTATATAGCGCCTTTATCACAAGTCTCAAAGGCGCTTTACAATGATCAATTTACCCCCAGTGGACTGGAAGCATATACAAGTGTATAATACCTTGTCATAATATGATGAAATTAAGTAAACACGAACAAAAACCAAAGGCTAGGTCCCTTTGATATTAGTACTAATGATGACTTGTAGGAGCAATTTTAAAGCAAGTGACTGTTCATCTGGGAGAGGTTGAGTGTACTTCCGTAAACTTCAGATAGGTGTGATCTGTGAAGGGTCTTAAACCCTAATCCTATGAAACTCGGTTCCCTATTTAAAGCACAAACCCAAAAAAATGATACCCTATTCAAGGGGAAAACAAAAACTAAGAATAGCATGAATGGTTCAACTTTACACTATTTCTGTAACATTGGAAGGTTACAAATAGTTCAGTATTAACAGATCATGTTTTTTACTTAGTTGGTCATTTGCACACACCAATGTTAGCTGATACAATTTAGGTACCCTATCTAAGGATCACACCAGGAGCACAATACAAACAGGCCTGGCTGAAATGATGTACCCTAATAAAGGATCAAGAGCCTGAAAAATCCTAATCCATCCCACGGCACACACCTATATAGCCCAAATAAGGGAGTACCCCCTAGGGGAATGGTTTAGGGGGAAGGGGAAGTGCCAAAAAATTTGGCCTTCAAGGGGCCAAGGCAAGGGTGGCCAAAATACATGTTACATATAGAGATGGGGTACTTCAAAATAATTATCATTTGCTGTTGTAATGATAGTTTCTATAATAATATTGTGAAGTTCAGCTTTGTAAAAATTTGTATCTCTACCTGCTGATCATCACTGAGCTAATTCTTCAGTTATAATTTCTTAATGCCAAAAGTAAGGAAAATATACAGATTATACTACAGGTAAATGTCTAGTAATCACAACTGTCACACAAATCACCACAACTTGTTGACTAATAATAAATTATTCGGGCATTTGGTTGATAACTGTAGCAGCAGCTGATAGATTGTCAGTACTAACCCTTCAAAGTATATGAATAGTGCTGAAAATAATTTCTTGCATCACATACCTACACTTTAGCAAGTGTTGTACAACTAAAAATTATCAGAAAAGAACAAATGTTACTTACGTTTGTTTTTTTCCCAGTGCCTTTTCCACTGCTGCTATCAGCATCACTGACGTTGATGACATCTGGTTCCTTTTCCTGCAAAACATATGATTGAACATGAATATTTAATTTTGAGCTTTGGAAGCGTTTTTATATTGATAATTTCCAATTGGAAGGTGTGCAATTCCCGGGGAATACTCTTCTTCCTTCCACGACTCAAATTGCAGTGTTTTCTCTTTCTTTTCCTTCATTCAATGGAAAAAAAACTTTGTTTTACAAAATGCACTATTGTGACAGCATCAAGATTAACAATGGGGTATGATGTATAATCTGTTTTAATGTCAAATAATGTCAGAGTAACCTTAACAAAACCTGTTAAAGCCTTAGTTCACCGTATCATACCTTTTTATATTGATAATTTCCAATTGGAAGGCATGCAATTCCCGGCGAATACTCTTCTTCCTCCCACGACTCAAATTGCGGTGTTTTCTCTTTCTTTTCCTTCATTCAAAGAAAAAAAACTTTGTTTTACAAAATCCACTATTATGACAGCATCTACATTAACAATGAGGGATAGTGTATAATCTGTTTTAATGTCAAATAATGTCAGACTAACCTTAACAAAACCTTCAAAGCCAGGTGTTGTGGCTTTGTGCGAGGAGGCAGTGTGGCCCAGTGGTTAGGGAGCTTGCCTTGAGATCCGGAGATCCCGGTTTCAGGACCCGCTCTGACCACTCATTGAATTTGATCCTGATAGTCCCTGGTTTAACTTCCCAGCTGCACTTGTAAATAGCCAACTGGTTTGCCTCCGGCCAGTTGGGATTCTTAACAGTTGTAGTGTTCGTTGATTGTGTTTCATTGGCCCTGAAAAGCCCCTATGGGAAGCGGTCAATTAAGTATGTATTGTATTGTATTAAAGTCATTGTCACTGGAAGAATAGATTCGTTCCTCCTAAGTGAACAGCGAAGCATGCATTATAAGAAACAAGGATCGTCACTTACTAAAGGCAACAAAAGATGAAAATCACTGCATGCTAAAACTGGACAACAAAAAAATAATTAACTACCTTGACACTTTTGAGCAATTCTGCCAAAGCAATAGACGTGGCCTCCCCTTCATTTTCCACCTTGTACGCCGTCAGCCAGCTACGAGACCTTTCATCATGATCAAAGTTTGACTCCATTTTGCTTACAATTCCAGCACAACTAGTACTTAACTTAGGACTTTTGTCCATGTTACAAACATATACCGAAGAAAAATTAATCGCGCAAACTCGAAAAAGGTTAAATTTAATCAAATACAACAGCGATCCGATAGATCCCTTCAAGATACTAGCTGCACACGATGCACAGATGCATATGCAACAGGGAGGGAGCCACAACGCCTTAAAATTATCTTGCTTTGAAATATCTTATCAGGAGTATCTTTTCGTTTCGGAATAAATAGCCTTTGTTAGGCAATCCTTTAGCCTTTATTAGACAATCGTCCTTTTTCGTACGCTACTTTATTCCCATTCCATACAATGCACAAATTAACTGCACAAGAATGTAGAGTAGCTTCGTCACTTTCTTTTCTTTTTCGTATATTTTTGCAGTAACCGTCTTTCACAAATTACCATTGGTACTGAAGTACAAGCTAACATACACCGAAAAAAACGTACTGTAATCAACCTTTTTAGTGTTATCGGTACAATTACATCAGCGTGGTTTCGTGTGAAATGAACGTTTGTGTGATAAGAACTGGAATGTGATAAAAATGTTCACTATAGGGGGTCCACTACATTCCTAAAATAGCACACGCACGAGATAGGATCGTGTGACAACATTACATTGTCACGTGATGACTTTAAACTTTCACAGCGTTCACGCAATCATAGCCAAGCGTATAAGTGGCGGGGTTTGTAACGTTAATTTCCCGCTGTAAGGCTTAGTTTGCAGTTTCCTACCTGATTCAATTGTAGAAATAGTGCGCAAAGTGATCTCGCTTAACATATGGAATATATTGAATTGGACTACATTCCTAATATTCTTTAGACAGCGCGCGCATGAGATATATCGTCGTCACAGTATTCACGGAATAGTAGCTTGACTTGATTCGAAAGTTACTGGGCAGCATTGTTAGATTTCTCGTTTATGTTCCCTTTGGAAAAACCTTCATTCGCATTCTCATTCTCGCTGGTTAATTAAATAGAAACGGTTAATCGTTATATTATTGGTTAAATATTAACTTCGTTTAATAAAGTCCAGTCCAGAGTCCAGTCCATGTTTTCCAGTTGGCCGCAAAGTCGGAGCAAAGTTTTGATTACAATACTATTAAACAAGAAATATGTTTTTCCTCTTTATAACTTGCATGGATAAGTCAATATACATGAGCATGAAATTGGAATCTAAATGGTATTAAACTTGAATAGAAGTCTTTACTTTTTGGTTGTTTGTTTGGACTTTTTTGGGTAGTCAACTGCTTAATGCTAAAATTAAATTTCACCATTCCCAAATAATGAAACTCAATCCTAACAAACTGTGGCAAACACAACAAGAAGTTAATAGGCAGCTGTACTAGGTGAAAAAACTAGCACTGGTAACAGTTTTACTTTTTGGAGTTATTTCCCAGAATTGCCATAAGTGGTTGTGTCTGTTGTTGTTGTTGAGCCATGAACATGGTTTGTAGCTGCTGAAGCTGTTGTTGTTGTTGACCTATCATGGCCATGATATTATCATTATGCTGCTGGAGGACTTTGTGGAACCTTTCGTTCCTTTCTTTCTCTCTTTTATCAATGGCTTCTTGTTCTTTAAACTTGACTTGAAATTTTTCCTTTTTATAAGCATAGGTTTTGGACATTTTTTCTTCGAAAAATTCGAAGAGTTCTTGTGAGCTTCTCCTGGCCTTTTTCACTGTCATCGTCTTCAAGATTTTTCTTTTTCTTTTGATGCATCCTTTCCATGGCTTTCTGTCTCATTTCTTGTGCAGATAACTTGTTTTTTGCTTCTTTGTCATCAGCTTCCTTTTTCTTGTCTTCAAACACCAACTTAGCTTATTTTTCTTTTTCCAAAATTTCTTCGAGAAGCACGTCCAGTTCAGTCTCAACAACAGCAATGCTGCCAGCTCGTACACCATCTTTCAGCTGAGTTGACTTTCTGGAGGTGTGGTGGGCATATTGATCTCGAACCAATCTTGCGGTTACCCTGAACTTTGGATCTTCAATTTTTAATCATCTCCCAAGCCTTCTTTCTTTCTCCACTTCTTATTTTGAATTTGAAAGGCTCATAGAGCAAAATCTCGTGACATAAAAGAGTGTCGTTGGGCTTAGACCACACAAAATTCGTGCCCCTGTGAAAAGAAAAACAAGACAAAAAATACGTCAGCACATATACTTCCTTATGTCTGAGAAGTAGCTCTTGCTAGAGCCATCAAAAGAAGATAAAGTGAAACTTTGTGACGTTTCGCCTAGAACCACTAGGCTTCTTCATGCACGATCGTTGGTGCAGGCCGAGATGCATGATGGGACACCACGCAAAACAGTGTCCCAAGAGTGAGACAAACGAAACCTCAGTCCACCCAGGTCGCCTCCTTTACTCCCCGCTCGAACCATCGCGCCTCCTGGTCTAGAATCTTAACATCAGGGGGGAGGTTGGTATGTCCACTGGACTCTCTGTGGGTGTATACCGGGGAGTCATCGCTAAGTTTCAGGTTAATGTCCAGTATTAGTTTTATTTATTTGTTGACTTTTACTTTAGTGAATACGATTGCCTTAATTTAAAACAACAAAACAATGGTCAATTGCACTCTACATACAGTTTTAGAAGATTAAATTTACTTACTGAAGTTTTTCTACGATCCCTTCGCCCTACATTGAGATGGATCTGCTTTCAATTGGAAAACGCTAACGTGAAACTTACAGAAAAGCCTTAACTATTAATGGGTTTCTTGAATGTGACAATTCAGACAAGAACATGTATCACACGAGGATGAAACTAGAGTTTGAAACTTGCGTTCTGGCGAGAACAAAAAAAAAAGCCGTCCTATCGTTCTGCACATAATCTTCAGGACGAAGACGAGCAGTTAAGCATGCGCAGTAATGTTTCTACGCACGATTTCACTTCCGGTCGTCTTAAGGTTAAAAGATTATAACTTGTCGTTCCCCAATCTTTACAAGAGACTACTTCATGAGCGAAAACTTAAGAGTGGATATTTAGAGAGACGTATTTACGAGCGACAACTTAAGAGTAAACCTTTTATCGAGAATCAAATCCAACATATATCAAAAACTATCTTTACGTCAATCTCTTGTAAAATGTAAGTTTATTACAAAGCGCTATAGACGTGCCCGTGAACCAATCAGAATTTCACTGCGATTTCTAAGACATCTCAAGAACAAGAGTAGCATGTTAAAAAGGTTTCTCTTCAAAAGGATTTCGTCACTTCTTATACCGAAGCCCTCAAAGCTGCATCGCCATGTTAAAAAGGTTAGAAAGCTTTAATGCACGTTGTAAGTGAAATCATAAACATGATCCAAAGATATTTTATTTAATTGAAGTGACCGTACCCAAGAAAACTTGTTTGTTGTCTTTCAGTAGTCGGCTTTATCACATGATAATGAAACTAAAGTGTAAAGCAAGTCGATATTTATCATTGTTTTCTTGTAATAGTGAAAGTCATATGACTAATTATTTGAATTTCATACTAAGTACAGAGGTAGAGAAGAATCCAGGACCTACTTACTCAAAACAACACTGATTCTCATGAAACAATAATTAAGCCTGTTATGCAAAGTGACAGCTCAATAATGCAGTTGGTTTCCCCTATGATTTTGATGCACTCTAGATTATATGAACGTGATGTGCATGGTGACAGTTTCTTTACATCTGTATCACATCAATTATATAGTATGAAATAAATTTTTTTTATTAGATTTATTTTTACGTGATTTACATAATGTCCCTTTCCACGTTATGGAGGTGTTTGACGATAAACAAAACGTGTTTGAGTCACTGTACAAACAATGGCGCAAAGCCATCCGTCACCGCAACAAACTTTGGAAGAAGTTCACGCATCAGAGGACCGATGCTAATTACGCAGAATATAAGAAGCAAAGAAACAAATGCACGTCAATTAGGCGCAAAGCGATTAAAGATCATTTTTAAAACAAGTCAGAGACCGACAATCCACGCTCGTTTTGGGAGGCTTATCGTCCTTTTATGCATTCGAGGTCAAGTAAACAAGCCAATGAAATTACGCTAATTGAAAATGATGTGGTTATAACAGATAAGAAAGAAGTAGCTGAATTGTTCAAGAACTACTTTGTTCACATCGTTGATGATGTACAGGACATTAAAGAACATAAATTTGGAAACGAATTCAGCACACACCCCAGCATTCTAGCAATTGTGGAGGAAAACAGAAGAAAGAACGCCATACATAATTTTAACTTTAAATACACCAATAAGACCCACAATCTTGGACAAAACTCGTTGGGAAAATAGGATACACCGCTATAAAATGGTCGTACCCTTATTTGTCTGTGTTGTAAAAGATTAACTTCTCCATACTTTCCCCCCTCCCCTTTATCCAATGTTGGTTAAAAAACGGGCAAAGGCTTGTACAGTACTTTTTACCACATTAGCAACATTGGTACGGGGGAGAGGGGGGGAAAACATGGGCTTTGTTTGTTAGTGCATGTTCAACGATGTTTACGTCCGAATTTTTCCCACAGTTTTGGCCAAGATTGTATAATTCATGTTTTCTTTTGTAGCATCCAATTCAAAGAGTTTCAATAACTGTGGCTAGTTTATTTAGATCTCGCGAGACTCGCCCGAGTTTTCATCTGAGAGGACGATTGCGTGTTTCGCCGATAAAATATTACCAAAAAAGTACCTTGAACTTCATCACGTAATGAAGTTAATAATGTGTCTGACAGTTGTTTTTCTGTTTAATTGCTCAATTCATTGAAGTGTGTAGTTATGGAGTTGTTGGAAGGTTATGAAAGTGAAGTTTCTAGTTCGACAGAGTGTGAGGAAACTTTGTCTGCACGGACAGAAAGTGTTAATGCAGTGCGTAGCGTTTATCTACTGACCTATAGCCAATCAGATACAGTAAAATTTCCGTGTCATCGGGACTTCACTTTGGCTGTTGTGACTGGTTTCAGTCAAGGGAAAGGGAAAGTTATTCAGTGGTGTTGCTGCAAAGAACAACACACGAAAACAAGTGGAGAACATTACCGCATTGCTGTGAAACTGGATCGCAACCAGCGCTGGTTGCCATGCAAAGAGTACTTACAAAGAGAACATGGTATTTCAGTGCATTTTTCTAACAAGCATGCTAATTACTACTGCGCATGGCGTTATGTGACAAAATCTGATCCAGACTTTGAACAAAGCCCAAGACATCCATTCCTTAATTCATGTGGTGAGCCCAAAACTAGTTCTGCTAGCCGTGCACGACTTAATGGGAAGTGTAAAAGAGGGCCACGACTATCAACTGTGCATGACAAGGAGGTTGATCATGATGATGATGATGATGATGATGACAATAGACCATTTTACAGTTGTAGCTAAGTTACCTGGCCTAAGAATGCAAGCGAGGCTGCCGGTGACCCTGTTTTGATACAAACCTTCATGCTTTTGTAATGTTTATATGGACTAAATAGCATTACAACAACACACATGATAAAAGCAGTGGGGGCTGTATCAATGCAAGGTCACCGGCAGCCTCGCAGCCATTCACAGGCTAGGTTGCTGCGCAAACAACGGTAAAATGGCCTATTATGAAAGCGCACACAAGCCAGCCAGGAGTAAAAAACGCAAGAAACGCCTTTCTGCTTACGAAGTCTCCCAAATTATCGTTGAAAGAGAAATAAAGACACTAACGGAACTTCAAGCATTAGCTTGTGAACAGAAAAATGAGGGAAAGACCGATGTGGTGGAATTTTTAATCACGCACAACCCGAGGGTTGTTTCCGACATTTTGAATTCGGCATGGGAGATCGAAAATGCACCTGCAAAGTTATCCCGATCGAGAAAAACGAGTTTGGAAATCCTTCAAGAAGAAAAAGAAGGGAGGTGCGTGGCTGGTTGTAATGGAGAATGGATTACTTGCGCCCAAGAGATCTTGGAAAATAATGGAATTCCAATGGTAACATTCAGTGAAGCTGTAAGGGATCTCCTTCAAAGGGGTAGAGGCAAATACAGAAATGTCATGATTGTAGGGCCGGCAAATTGTGGCAAATCTTTCTTACTAAATCCATTAATAGCAGTCTATCACACATTCTGCAACCCTGCATCGGGAAGCTTCACTTGGATAGGAGTGGAAAATGTATATTCCTGAACGATTTCAGGTGGTCTCCCCAGGTCATCCCTTGGCATGACTTACTACTCCTACTCGAGGGCCATGTTGTTCATTTGCCAGCTCCAAAAACTCATTATTCTAAAGATCTAACATTTCTTGCTGACACTCCTATCTTCTGCACAGGAAAACACCAGCTTTTGTACATTAAAAACGGCATAGTCGATGACAGAGAAACGGAAATGATGTCTGTGCGATAGAGTATTTAATGTCAATTATCAAATCCCGAAGGAACTTCAAAGGGAAATCCCGCCATGTCCAAAATGTTTTGCTACCCTGATATTACCTTAAGTTTTGTACCTTGGTTTATATTAGAGGGACAACCTAAGGCCAACCATTCAATAAAAGAACGATTAACAGATCGTTTCAACAGTTAACAGGGAAGACGCGTTGAAAACAATAGGCCGTCATTGTTATTTTTAAGATATGCACGTTATTCGTTGTTAACCGTTGAAATGACTAAATTTGGTTCTGTTAATCGTGCCAACTGCCTTAAATCTTCGTTTTGGGTTTATTCCGTTGTGAAATTGGATAAATATGAATGTGAGTCCACCAAAAAATGACACAATCATGTTTTTTATTGAACTACTTTAATAATTAAATTATGTAACGCATATTAACTGTAACACAAGGATGTCTTGGCGTCACCAGAAAGAAGTTATCTCTTTCTACAAAGGACACAACAGGTGTGTTAAACAGTTATTATTTGGAACGCTCTCCTTTTCCTTGAATGATGGAATCCATACGGCCCGCCATACTGTCAATAATGCGGTCAATTAGATCAGAAGGAAATTCTTCCATGGTTCTGATTGTTCATGTGGAAAATTCGTCAAATGTCTCGTGTGTTATATTTTGTTCCAGTGCTTGCCTTCTGAGCTCTTTCTTAACTAGGTGAAAAAAGTTTTCAATAGGATTTATATCAGGGCTTTGGGGAGTTATTCTTAATTGTATAGCTCTTTTGCGATGCAACACTGTTAACTAAAGACGAATTTTGATTTGGCGCATTGTCTTGAAGGAATAAACGTGATCCATTTTTCCCCGCTCTTAAAAACATGGAGTCAAACTTTTCATCTACAAAAATTGCAAACGTCTCACTGTTCAAGTCTTCATATTGTTGACATTCAATGACTCCTTTCCCATAACTTATGGCTACAATCAGTCGCACAACGCATCCCCCACTACCCTCTTTGCTTCCTTTTGAAGTGCAGCCCTGCCTCAGCCCTTCACTGTGTTTTCTCCACACACACCCACTTGGTGCTCTGGCTTGATCGGATGGATTGATTTTATGATAATAACTAACGCCGTCTAGGTAAAACGCGACTGAATTTGTCCACACGTGTAATGGATAATCTCTTTTCATCTTTTTTGCAAATTGCAGACGGTCGCGCTCGTCTTTTTCAGACATTAATCCTTTTTTTCTTGCCTGCAGATAATGTAACCCAATTTTGTGAAGGAATCGCCTGACAGTTCTGTTACTCACTTCTAAACAATTGATTCCGGCCCTCTGCATTAGCCTATTGATGGAAAAATGGCCCTCTTCCTTCCTCAATGCATATAAACTTCGTGTGATAAGTCATTGTTGCCGAATACCCAGCTTACTTGGATGTCGTCCAGCGTGTTTCTTTTATGCACTTTTTTTTCCTTAAAAGGCGTTTTTCTAAAAATCCTATAAACCGATGATTTCGAAACATTGCACTTTTCCACGATGTCTTGCGTTGGAATATCCTTATCACGTGCTGAAAAGGCGATATATGCCCGTTTTTCAGGCGCAATAACGCCGTTGAAAACCGTAATGGTCTCTTGCTGCTCACTGATTAGCATGCTCCCTCATTGTTGAGTCATAAATAATTGGATTCCAGTCCATACATGATGCCGTAATTGCAAAGGACAATAGCGCGAATTAAGCAGCACAGTACGACATCACATTTCATAGAAAACAGTACTAGCGGCACTGACCCCGCAATAACTTATTCTCATTTCCTTATTTTTACAATCTTGGACAAAACTCGCTGTGAAAATAGGATACACCGCTATAAAATGGTCATACCCTTATTTGTCTCTGTTATAAAAGATTAACTTCTCCATACGTTCGCCCCTCCCCTTTATCCAATGTTGGTTAAAAAACGGCCAAAGGCTTGTACAGTACTTTTCACCACATTAGCAAGATTGGTACGGGGGAGAGGGGGGGAAAAACATGGGCTCAGAAGATTGGAAGCATAGTCTGGATAATAAAAAAATTGTTGCAGTGATATCAATGGATTTATCTAATGCTTTTGATATGATACCACATGGACTTTCGCTGGCCAAGCTAAAGGCTTATGGTGTTAACAGTAGAAGCTGTATGCTTCTTAAAGATTACTTATGCGGTACGATGCAGCGGGTGAAAGTAGGTGATATAACTTCTGATTGGCAAGAAGTCAGGCAAGGAGTATCTCAAGGCAGTGTTCTTGGACCGATGTTTTTTAATATTTTCATAAATGATTTATTTCTACAAATTAAAACTGTCCAATAAAATATGTATGCAGATGATGGTCAACTCTACACTGCCGATACGGATCTGGTATCTTTGGAAAGGCGTATCTCGCATGAGGTAGCCTCAGCAAATGCCTGGTACGAGATCAATGGAATGATAGCAAATCCCAGCAAACACCAAGGGACGCTTGTACGCTTTTATGATCTTTCAGTTCTTCTTCGGTTAGTGATAACATGTGTGGGTCACCAATATCATTGGCTACCGTGGTCAACAGTCTTGGTAGGCACAACAGATCTTTTAAGGCATGTCTGCAAACCACAAGCCTGACAAAAGTTGGCATCAACGTCATTAGGGTACAGACATGCGGAACATCACCGGGCAGCTTTCCAAGGTCTTAGAACCTGGGGATCAAAGGCACTGTAAGGCAAAAATATTTACTAGCAGACACATCGGAATGCCCAGAGGTCCCCCTGGAGAGGACGGGCGAGCCATTCTTGAGAATGCTGGGAAGGGAAAAGTAGGACTGAACCAGAACCCTTGCTGCCCAAAAGAAATCGATTCACTGAGAAGGCCTGGATGGTCGCCCACCAGAATGGTCTTGGTCGAATATCCGGAACATTAAGCATAAAATCTAGGTTGATAACGTTGTTCCCCGTACTGACAACATACCGTAGAGTCAAGAAAAGGCTTAAACACCTTAAAGAAATCCCTTAGATTGCTGCCGGATGAGTCTGTCTTAGTTTTCCAGTACTCTTTAATTGCCTGCCTCCTGAGCTTAGTGGCTGTGTTTCTCCACTTGTTCTTATTTATGAGATTTTCCTGTGATGGATCCTTAGCAAACTTCTTTGTGTACTTCCTTTTCATTTGAATCACTGTTTTCCATTCGGGAGTCATGTATTCCACGTCCCTCGACCTGACTCTCAATTTTTTCTGGGGTGCATGATTATCTAAAACATCGATTAACTAATTTACTCGAGTAGAAGTACTGATCGTTGACGGAGTCAAAAATATCCGCTACGTGCCAAGGGGAAACGCTTAGGTCCTTCAACAATTCGTCCTCGTTTAGGTTCTTGAAACTCCTGAATGATATAACCTTGCTAGTATAATATCCTCACTGCATACTCATTACCTCATCGCATAAGGTTAAGTTATGGGAAGACTTTGCGACTGCTGAGGCAATAGGCATGCAACAAGGATAAAGCGTAGGGTGCTGTCAATCGCCACCAGGGGAGGGGTGGTGGGTGGGTCGCGAAAGTAGGCCTTCATCCCGGAGTAATGAGCTAATTAATTATGCAGTGAGAATAGTATAATATCCTCACTGCATACTCATTACCTCATCGCATAAGGTTAAGTTATGCGAAGATTTCGCTCCTGCCCTCACCATTACGACCTAAACAATGAAAACCCCCACAACAAAAGACAAGACAGGAGCACCATTCTTTATTTCCTCCCGTTACTCAGAAGCCTCCTAAATCGCTACCAGCGCCCATGACTATCATTACTCTAGGCCAGCCGATACACCAGCCCTATAGTATTACAAGAAAAACATCAGTAACCCATAACTAGAAGATACACTGGAGGTTGCTAGGATAAGAAATCGGAGTGCGAACAAGGCACTCGGTACTCAAGAGGAGTCGCTTAGTGATAGAGGAGGAACCAGCTATAGTAGACATGTTATTGTAATGGTTAACCACATCGCCATTCCTCCATCCTACGTAGCGAGAAATCTCATCCGGAGAGCAACCCATCATATTAAGGGTATTTGAAAGGGCATGCCTAAAGCTGTGGGGGGTCTTCCCACAATCTATCAGCCTCTGTGAGGTGTTTGCGCAGACGGTTATTAACCGCAGAACCAAGAAAAGGCCTTGAGCTTATAACTTTACAGCGGTCAGTAGTCCTAAAGATATACCTGCCAGCTAACTCGATGGAAAGAAGGTGACAAACAGACAAATAATATTCAATCCAGGAAACAGGACAGACCTCATTGTTCGTAAAAGGCTCTAAGACAAAAGGGCAAGATGTGTCACCCCGGAAAGTTTTAGTAAGTGTGAACTTGAGTAAAAATCCCTTCCGGTCTTTTAAGTCTAAACCCCTGGTTCGTCAAAAGGTGGCCGAGATCTGAAGCCCGATCCTTGGTAAAGAAATCGACAACGAAAAAGGTTGCGTCCCTCACTAAGATATACTTATCAACAATGGAAAGGTGAGCACCGGCCTCTATAGAACGCCTAAGGAAAGTTATTACCTTAGAAAATTTAACAAAAAACAAGGGGACTGCCTGTGAAGGCAGTATTGCTTTACCCACCTGCTCCCCCTGAATAAATTTAAGGTATTCTTTGACCCTAGTGTGTGCAACAGGATTGGAGTGGTGCAAACGGCCAAGATTATTAAAAATGGCCCTCAGCTTTCCTAACAAAGAGTCTACCCACCCTGCTGCTAAACGGGTCGGGCAATTACACGGAACTTCAGAACACGACTGACTATGTAACACGGTCTTTCCTGACTTGTCCTTGCTAATTAAGAACTTAACAATTTCCTCTGAAGTACACGAAGAAATGTCTCTCGGGGGAGATAAGGAAGCTAGGAAGTCCAGAAGCTCTCGCTCAAGGGTGGACTTCCGTCTTTGGTAAGGCTTGGGTTTGAACACATCATTAAACTCTTGGAAACGTTTAGCAATCTCTGCATGGTCAACAGTCCTGGTAGGCACAACAAATCTTTTAAGGCATGTCTGCGAACCACAAGCCTGACAAAAGTTGGCATCAACGTCATTAGGGTACAGACATGCGGAACATCGCCGGGCAGCTTTCCAAGGTCTTAGAACCTGGGGATCAAGGGCACTGTGAGGCAAAAATATTTACTAGCAGACACATCGGGACGCCCAGAGGTCCCACTGGAGAGGACGGGCGAGCCATTCTTGAGAATGCTGGGAAGGGAAAAGTAGGACTGAACCGGAACCCTTCCTGCCCAAAAGAAATCGATCGACTGAGAAGGCCTGGATCGTCGCCCACCAGAATGGTCTTGGTCGAATATCTGGAACATTAAGCGTAAAAGTGCCATGAAACTCTTGGTCGACAACGTAGCGAAGAAGAGGTCCAAGAAGAACAAAAGATGGAAACATGTAAATGTTGCGTCCAGCCGGTAGGGGATTAGCAAAAACGTTGATCCTAGCGGATCCGGGGGTGGTCCAGGGCGTGTAGTGGGGCAGAGGGTTGCCGTAGGCATCTCTTTGACAGTTACTGTCCAAGGACATTAAATGGAATGAATGAGGACCAAAGAAACGTTCCAAAGATTGCCAAGCCCCAACAGAAAGCATACGGTCCAAATCCGAACACTTCCACGAAGGCTCGTCTGCGGGATTATGCGACGAAGGCACGTAGAAAGTTTGAATGCTGAAGTTCTGATCTCGACTATAACAATAAATTGCTTTGATAACCTCGTTGATTGTGGAATTCCTGCAACCGTCGTCGTCTAATGCAGACTTAAGAACTTTGTTATCAATATGGACATCCACGCGGGAATTTGACAACTGGCTTTTAAAGGAAACAAACGTCATAAATTTACGTTGTAAATTACAACGTAATTTTTTATTTACGTTGTAACTTTACGGTGTAAACTTAAATTTGTTATTTTCAAGGTACGCCCATTCTGGATGTTTAATACGTTAACGTTCTCAGTGTTTAATAAGTTAACGTTCTCAGTGTTCAATTAGTTATCATTCTCAGTGTTTAATAAGTCAACATCCTCAATGTCATTTAATAGGTTTTAATAAGTTAACATTCGGACTTAATTGGTGCTTTGATAACAACAGTTTGAGTGTCTTAAGTGGGGGAGGGGGTGCACTAATAATTGGTAATACCAATTCTATTAGAAAGCCTCAGGCTGGGCTTTCCGCAAGTTAATTGGCAAATTTTCGTGTTTCGAGCAACTATTTGCATTATGAGAATTTTTTTGTTTTTGTTTTTTGGTTCTACACATTGCATTTTTTAAGCAACTTTTGAGCAACTTTCGTTAGAGAAAGCAACTTTGCACATTTTAAAGCACCTTTTAAGCAACGTTTTGGAAATCTCGAGCTACTTTAAGGAAGGTTTTAGCATCCGGTCTTCTCAGGAGGGGGGAGCACTCCCCCTGCACCCTCCCCTATACTCGCCCTTGATTTAAATGGTTTACTAGCGTATTAAATTAACCGGCAATCAATGTATTGTTTCTTCTACCGACTACAAAGCCCCAACACCAGCACTTTTTGCTGTTTCTTTTCAGCCCTCCAATACAATAACAATAAACTCAGTCTCCTTATTTTTCCACACAACAATATTAATATCGTTCTTCCTATCTCCAGGTGGTACCTTGCACACTATTCAACACTCGGCAACAAAAACGGCGCGTTTTTAGTGTAATTATTCTAATATTAATCACCAGAGGCGGGTCCAGGGAAAATGGTAAAATGGCCAGAGATATCCTTTAACAGGAGCTGCGAAAATTGCGAGTCTCTGGGGGTTCAGGCACATATGTTACCCGGGAAAAACCTTTTGGATTTTACTCCTTTAAAGTGCCATTCCTTGGGCTTTTGAGTCTTTCGGATAGGATATTGGCCAGGTTTCAATATTAACGGCGTGGAAAATTTACTCGTATTTTTATAAATATATTTATGTTTCAAAAATCTGACTGTGTTCTGTAAAACGTTAAAATTTGTCTGGATCCACCTGTGATTATAAACCAAATTAGAACATGCACAAACTTATAAGGGGTTCCCAATATGATAAAATGTAAGTAACCCAAGTATGTGATCAAGTCAATTAAAATCCGTTTTAGAATCAAATGGAAACAACAACAATACTACTGACAGGCAAGTATGTAGCCTGCCGAAAAAGATAATTTCAGAAATTAGGTTAACATTCCCCTCGTAACTTAAATCCACTCCTACACACATGCCCTTTACTGATAAATTGATTACTTTTCTATATTTATTGGAGAAAAAAGCTTGAAAAACTACCATTTTTGTCCGCAACACATATAATTACGGATGTCGCAGGATATACGTTGAGTACACACAACATATATTGAGAGCGCTATTGCCATATTTGCAGGCCGTTTATACCAGACAAAATACATAAGCCGCGAACACCCCATATAAATGGTACAAAATCTACGTTCACAGCTTTCTTAAGCCGCGGCTTATCCTGGCCTGGGAGTTTATACTCGTACGTCGCGGCCAGAGTAAGCCGCGGCTTATTTTCTCTTGTATAAACGGCCCTAATGTGTTGAATTTAACTTTTTTTTTTCCATGTTGTCATGCGTCTGTCCTGTTATTGATCATTAATTATATAGCTGCATCAAAATCCAATATTGCCAACAGATCTATTTTTTATTAATTTTTGCCAGCCTTGAACAAACCATCCAATTCAAGGAAAATCTGGGACGCTTTCCTTTTGTCAGAACTAACCGGCCAGGCCCATCAGCTTTGCAAAACAAATGCAACAATTTGAAATAACACTTGCATGATAATCCCTGGCATCCTTCTACATAATCCTGGAAGTGTGTTTCTTTGAAGGCATCATAGAGTTAGTCCTCCCAAAAGCCCGGTCTGTCTGGTCACTTCTATCAAATGGAAAGCGACCCTGGACAACCCTAATGGACAACCCTGGATACTTTCCATCAACCAATCAAATAAATGAAAGGAATATTGGTCAATATAGGTTGCAGCTATTACCACTGCTTTCAAACATCAGCGAGTGACCACTGCTCGCAGGGTTTTTACTAATGTGGGGGCCAGCGAGCCATGCGAGCCATGAATGCGAGTCAACATGCGAGTCACACAGTTATTGAAAGCTAACCGTTTTAAAATGGGTGCTTAGACTCAATAACTGTTTATCAGCGCTGTTTTAAATGGGTGCTTAGACTTAAATGCGAAATTCGCATGGGTCACTGGCTCGCTCATTAGGCAGACCCTCAGTTTTGTGTTGCAGATAATGGCAGAATTTCCCGACTTTTGACGACTCAGTGTCAAAAGGAGTCTTAAGCTACAATCGGCGACAAAATTAGTTGAGACAGTTGCCGACACTGGCAACGATACATTCATTGTTTGCATAGAAAACTTGTCCAAAAAGTATGTTTCCGGGATACCCCTCCCTCCCCCACCCTGTTTACCGCTGTCGAGAATGCTCGTAGAAAACAGAAAAACACAACATTGTCCTGGGGGTGCGGGGGAGGGGGCCATTTTCACATCGAGCTTGAAATCGACTCTAAAGGATAAGAGTGTCTCAACAATTGTGACCCTATTTGGGAAAAGCAGGCTTAACGAAAATAGCGTTGAAGCGTTTTTTCGTTGTAATGCATTTTCAACGCATTGAAAATGCGTTGAAGAGCATTTCCAATGCGTTTTAAAACGTTGGCAATGTTTTTCAACGGAACCGAAATGCGTTGCAAATCCATTTCAAAATCATTTCAAAACATTGTCAATGCGTTGTCAAATATTGACAACGCGTTTATTGAAACCGCCTCGGGTCGTTTGGATCATTCATAGCACCGCTGCTATTAGTTACTACGAAATCTTTACAACGAATTGTTACGCAACTCTAGCACGTACGTATCGGTTTGAATTTGAGCAGAAACAACAAATACATGGAGTTTTCCTGTAATTTTGCAGAGAACGCGCCTAAGTGTAAAACTCAACTATCCTATGGCTGCTGTTACTTACCTTTTTGGCTTCAGTTCTTACGGTGTTGAACGAAATTACGGCGGTAAAAAGACTGTCTGATACATGCGTGTGTTTCAAATGACATTCGATTTGAACAATCGATCGGGTCTCAAATTTAACTGAATTCAAATCAACCGTTCCTTTGTGAAAAACTTTAATATTATTTTTGGTATTACGCTTTATTGTTTATCGTTTTGACAAGAGATATTGTGTACGTATATATACATTTACTGTGCAGTGTAGGATTTTTATAATAGAAATAAATGGCTCCAATCCTTGTCAAAATTAATACTTTTGCCATCGGCGACTGGTTTGAGAGAGCCTTTAAATTAAATATACATCCCTAAATCGTAGAAGGACATCGAACAAAACTCGCGTTCCGTACAGTACGTAGGTTATCAACGAAAATGGATGAATACAGGAACCTTGCTAACTCGGGTAAGGACTCGCGCACGAAACATGTAAAAATCAACACTGTGGTTGTTCGGAGTTGCAAGCATGCAGTGTCCTGACATGAATTAAATTAAAACTTGTTGCCTAACACCATACAAATAGCTGCATATTTAAAGTATCTTACGGGTGTCAAAACCTATAGGTTTCCATGATATTTAAGGACGGTTTAATAGCGCTAACCATGCTTCGTGCAACCCGGGCCTGTAGTTTCTTGACGATTCCCACAAGTAGAAGTGTGACATTCCACAGGCAAAGATGTGTCGGCAAGTTCTCTTGTTTCCGGAATGAAGGACAGATACTTCATTGTTTTCATCTTTAAGTCCACAGATAATATTTTGGCTTCAAATACCACTGCTCCTTTCCGTTCCGCGAATCTCGTTATACATATGCACGAGATTGCTCGTACCCCCAACATGTTTAACTCCTCTTAATGTTTACCTTACAACGAGTGCCATCTGACTTGGCCCAATGACCAAATTGCTTTGTGTGTTCACAAGTCTTTTTTACGCTCAAGGCATTACATTCTCAATTATAAACTCTATTTTGACTGACCACTCTACTCCACTAAGTAAATAGTTCACCCTGTGGCCAAAATAGATTTGACTTAAAATAAAGAACACTTTATGTGTAAACAATACGAAAAATCGGGCCGATAAATTGATCCAGAGAATTTCAGTTGGCAACTGCAACAAAATACCGCAACATCACAAACATGATTTGTATGGCACATGGATTAAACAAAGGAATGTCAACGTTGCGCACGAGCGATCACGAATTTGAACTGCTGATACAGAAAAAAATTTGTTCTGCGGGCCTCCTAAAATTGTTTTTACCCCAGTGCAGATTAAACCCTTTTGCGGTTAAGTTATCAAAACGGTCAGTTTGCCAACCATTGCAATAAAACACCATAAAGATAAAAGGCGCAAAACGAGCCATAACATGAGCTAACATGCAGCGCGCCTTTGTCTGCCTCAGTGTCTGCTTCGTAATGTTTGTATAAAATCACCAGGGAAAATAAATAACCATTAATAACCATTCCCTTGAGTAGCAAGTGAAGGCGTCATCAGAAATACTTAAAATACTAAATAGGAGTGAAATTTCCTGAAACGCAATCGTTTGCCAAGAGCGAGGCAAGGCTACATTGATAAAAAAATATCTTTGTCAAATGCGTGGTGTGCGTGACTTGGGATGATGAGTTAAGAACGATGAAAATTGCTATACCGTCGGTTGCATTTAATCGTCAACAGCTTGATGCATTTCAAAGACTTTTTGAAGCTTACTCTTTGTTTTCGAAGCCAATGAAATCGAAAAGTTTATGACAGAAAAAATATTGAACTAATTAGTGGCAAGCTCGGGGGCGAAGCGCCAAACAAATCACGCCAACATTTTCTTTTTCAACGTTTATACTTCTGGTGGGTATATTGGCTGTTGCTTCGCAAAATTTTTAATGTAAGTTGCGACAAATTGCTCTTTATTAATCAAACAAAATCAAATTCTCTCAGATGCAGAATTATGATGTTCAATTGAATTTGTTGCTGGTAAATAAACCGCTATTGGTTGTGTTGACAATGTATTTAGCTTTGTTTTCAACGTTTTGTGCAGAATTTGTATCAAACGTTGGAAAAAGTTGGCAACGCGTTGGCAACGCGTTTTTCGTCCATTCTTAAACATTTGTTGAACATTGTCAACGTTTTTACAATGGACTGAATAACATTACAAATGCGTTGAGAACCATTATCAATGCGTTGTAATGCATTATCAACGCATTTAAAATGCATTGAAAATGCATTACAACACTATTTTCGTTAAGCCCGGTTTTCCCAAATAGGGTCACAATTTTGATGCCGATTGTAGGTTTTCAGAGATAGATGCTACTGATTAAATCGAGATGAGGGAGAATAATCAGAACAAGAATGCTCAAAGAAGCTCAAAAAATTGGGTTGCTGAGCGAAGCGAATTGAGAAAGCTTGCCCTTGAGGAGATTCCCAAACACAAGCTTGACGACGTTCTTTGGATGCTATATAATTAATAGGTGACGCGAATCGGTCAGTGTAAAACGCAGACTGAGGATAAAATGAATATTTATCAAAGTGCCACTGTTGTTACTCGTGGATATGAAAGTTACCGCGATTGTTTAAAATTGACAGGCTGAAGTTTTCTTTATGCATTAGCATTGATAGTTGGATGATTGTGTAACAGGATGGTGGGCTCTCGTATGCAACTAGATACCCAAAATATTGCATGTATGTGAGGTAATCCCCTTTGCTGGAATTCAACCCTGTGAAATAAGTATACCATTTCTTCAATAGGCATGAGATTACTCTTTAACACATCCTGTGTAAAGAGCTGTACCATGTGTTCAAATTTCGTTGCATAGATGATAGGGTAATTTTGAATAAGGTCTGATTTTTGTTGCCACGTCATATTGTTAATGTCATCAGGTTTAGCAAGTAGAGCAGATCCATTCAGTAATATTAACACTTTTTGCGCCAGTTATACATTCCTCTAACAAACCTTGCGAATATTTATCACTATATTTGATACTGTTACACTTAGAAACAGATGATCTAAGCCATCACAGCAAGTGCATATATATTCAGGGCCATGTGTTATCTTATCACGAAAAAGACTGTCTGAATCACTTTTGACATGGAATGTCTAATAGAGTCTTGACCTTGACAAATTTCAGTTTGGTTTAGCCTTGAGCTCTGCATAGCTTTCCTTAAATGGTTTTATGCTTTTCTGTTTAGGTCTCTGATATGTTCTGGATTGCTTTTCTTTTCCTATTCCCGGGTTACCTGGTCATGAAACCCGTCAAATTTCTTTATAATAAGTTTTTGTTGTCTTTTTTGGCCTTAATAGTGCACAAAACACCATAGCTGTTTACTCTGTAATGAGGAAGTAACGAATAAAACGTGTTGGATACATAACTCATGCACAGTGTATGAGTGAAAAACAAAAGATTGTGCACAGGCTTTGATTTTCCAACATAAATATTGGCATCTTTTGTTTTCTCCTTTGCTGAGCGTCAAAACCAGTCCCCTCTCTTAACTATGTCAAGATCAAACGGCTATTTCATCCCTTGAATGCTCCTAGTAGAATACATTGCCCATCTCACACTTATACCAGCATGCACATAGCCAGCCAAACAAGGTTAAATTTTGAGCTGTTGTTGTTTCCGAACAGATCTCCACTGAATTGAACCATCAGTGGGTGCCCCAAAAAGTTGAAACAGCAGACAGATAAAGAATAGATGTTTGGTGCATTTGAAATTCACCACACGTTCACTCTTCGTCTGTCATTTCAACTGACAGTGTAGTGTCTCCCTGCAATAATTCTGATAATGATAGGCCGTTGTTTTCTATTATAATACATGTAGTTGTCTCAGATGTTGCCACTGATCGCCTCAGTCTGAAATGTTGCCTTGGTAAGGCCAGCAAAGCAAAGGCTGCAAGGAAGAGTACCTGAAAAATAAATTGATAAACAAAGGGAAGTTAATGTCACAATATTGTATCTTTCTGTCAGTCTTATCACAACGCAGTTTATTTTGTTCGTACACTTTCAAACCCTGTACAAAAAAGAAGCGAAATTTCAAAATGAGTGATTATTTCCAATTTATGTTCGATTCCTATTCTTCTTATTTAAAAAGTGGTTAGTTAAAGTCAAGCAATGATAACTCCCAAGAACTACTTTCAATTCTCACTGAGATTAGAAATATAGATTTTGTGAATAACGATATTACATGTACCTCAGTGGTGTCTGTGGTAAAGAATCTTCTTTGAACTGTCCTTCCTTGGGGTCCTCTAATTCTAACTCGGACTGTGTCAACATTCTCTAATGGCTCTTCTTGCAGCTAGTCTAGGGCTTCACTTATTTCATGTTGATTAGCCTTTAAATATGATATTGAAAAGTCTGAGAAGTTATTTTGAACAATAAAGCCCCAATTTGAACAGCAATTCTTGAAATATAACATCACATCTACATTCTAATCATAGCAGCGCCATATTTCGCATTGTTGTGTAATTCCCGCCACTAGGTCACATAGCGTAACCCATTGTACACGCCATCGTTTAGTTCGGGTTATTGTTTCGCTTTGCATGCACGCTTAGTTACCTCATTGTCACAGTTCGCGCATAATTAGCTTGGTGCCTTTGTTACCACTTTTGCCTGCTTAGTTTGGGTTGTATTTGCATCTTGCCTTCGGTGAATAAACGTGTTCTCTCGCTCGGAGTTTCGGCTCAACTCACTGGCGTGGTGGCAGCGCAACATTTTCAAAGAACCCACGGAAAGAACATCAAAGCTGTTCTTCGATTTTAGCCGCCTCTCTGAGCAATCAAGCCAGAATTCGTGAACCGTAGTGATGACTTCACACAGAGCGCCGAAACAGTGGTCGCTTTCTTCGAATGAAACTATTACTTCGATCGAAGCCTGGGAAAACAATCTAAAGTACATCTTGTCCCTCGATCCGAACTTCGCAGACTTTCTTACTGATGGATCATCGTGGGGTAAAAAAACAAACGCTACACCCCTACGTGGTTTCTCCAACGATCCTGAATCCGTTCCAATGGCGAGAAGAAGGACTGCTGCTCAAAAAGTAACACATTTAGAAATGATGCTCGGCCAAATTGCCAATTATGCCCTTATCATTTCTCGGAACTCAATCGTCAAGAATTCTACATCAATTAGCGGCGTTTGGCAATCGATCCGACAGCATTATGGCTTACAGTTAACTGGCTCCCGTTTCTTGGACCTCGCGAACATTTCTTTGAAGCCTGAACAGCGTCCTGAGGATTTATTCCAAATCTTAATGGCCTTTATTGAGGACAACCTACTCACCAGATCCAGCGGAATCACTCATTATGGCGAGATCCCGGACGCTGACGAAGAACTATCTCCATCCCTCGAAAATTTTATTGTTCTCACTTGGCTACGCCTACTCCATCCCAACCTTCCATGACTTGTGAAACAACGTTATGGTACCGAATTACGTAGTAGGATGTTGGCCTCTGTGAAACCTGAAATCTCTCAAGCTCTCGAGTCGTTACTTGACGAGCTCCACACCAGTGATGAATCAAAGGTTCTACGCTCTGCGCCCCCAACTGATCATCGCTCATTTGTTCCCACACGACGCAGGCTACTGCCTAAACCTCGAGCTGTCAAGTCTTGTCCTCTTTGCCAGCAGGCCGGCCGCCCAGATTTTCGGTCACATTTTCTCAGCGGTTGCAAGTTTCTGCCCGAGCCTGATCGTCTCTTCATGTCCAAGATTCGCCAAGTGGCCGGCATTGAATTAGAGGAGAGCAGTTATGATTACCAGCACTATCCTAATCTGTCTAGCCCTCCGGGTTTTGAAGAATTCGCAGATATGCAGCATTGTCCCTCCAGAGTCCTACCTACTATGAAACCCCCTGCCACTCGTCGCGTAAACGTCTCCCAGTCTCCATTCCTTCACGCTTTTTATGGTCATCACCCTTTACGCCTTACAATAGACACCGGCGCAGAAACTAATATGATGAGAGCTTCTTTAGCCAAGCATATTGGTGCTAAGATAACTAAAAGCTCCCAGACTGCTTTGCAGGCCGACGGTCGCACCCCGTTAACTGTTGTTGGTGAGACCCGCCTTCCGCTGATTCGTCAAGGCAGACCTCTTACTTTGGAAGCTCTCGTTGTCGAGAATCTTGATGTTGACATACTTGCTGGAACACCCTTCATGGCTTCCAATGACATTGCAGTCCGCCCCGCTAAGCGTGAGATCATCATCGCTGGGTGTGACGTGGCGTCTTATGGTTGTTCCCAAAGTCCTCAGACCCACTACGCTGTCAGAGCTTGCCACCTCCTTCGCGCCCCGAATACTAACACAACCGTCTGGCCGGGTGAGTTCCTGGAAATTGACGCCTCCTCAGTGCTACTTAAAGATGCTACACTTGCCATTGAGCCCCGTTTGGATTCGGTCTCTTCTAGTCACCTCAAACCTGCTCACACCTGGCCTCATCCCGACATTGTCCAGTCCATTGGTGGTAAACTGAGACTCCTCAACAATACCGAGGAGCCCCTACTAATCCGCAAGAACGACCATTTATGCCAAGCACGTCTAACTGTTCTGGAGTCTTCCATAGAGCCCTCCTCAACCCAAGCTGCAGAGCCGTGCCCCAAGTCTACTACTCCTCCCTCTTCTTCCGTCGAGTCCGTACATGTAGACCCTGACGGTTTGTTGTCCCCTGCTGAGAAAGCCGCGTTCATTTCGCTACTGAAGGAATTCCAATTGGTTTTCGATCCCCGTATTCCTGGTTACAATGGAGCTGCCGGGCCGATTGAAGGGGTTGTGAATATGGGCCCTGTCGAGCCTCCCCAGCGAAAAGGGCGTGTCCCACAGTACTCTCGCGACCAACTCGACCTGCTTCAAACCAAATTTGACGAACTTGAGGCTCAAGGCATTTTTAGTCGACCAGAAGATTTAAACATTGTGGTGGAATACTTGAATCCATCCTTCTTGGTGAAGAAGAGGAATGGCGGTTTTCGCTTAGTCACAGCCTTTACTGACGTAGGCCACTATAGCAAGCCCCAGCCCTCACTAATGCCGGACGTGGACTCTACTCTTCTCAAGATTGCTTGCTGGAAGTACATTGTAGTCTCTGATTTGTCTCAGGCGTTCTACCAAATCCCACTTGCAAAGAACTCCATGAAGTATTGTGGCGTGGTTACACCCTTTAAAGGCGTTCGTGTCTACACGCGTTGCGCAATGGGAATCCCCGGTTCCGAAACGGCCCTCGAGGAGCTAATGTGCCGCGTCCTGGGTGATCTCCTTCAGGAAGGGTGTGTCGCTAAGATTGCCGACGACTTGTATTGTGGTGGTAACTCCCATCAAGAGCTCCTTTTAAACTGGCGAAAAGTCCTCTCGGCTCTCGATCGCTGCAACCTTCGCCTCTCACCTGCGAAAACCATAATCTGCCCAGCTTCTACCACCATCCTCGGTTGGATATGGTCCCAGGGCTCGATCCGCGCTTCCCCCCATCGTGTAGCTGCTCTTGCTTCTTGTGAGCCACCCAAGAATGTACGCGGTCTCCGTGCTTTTGTTGGCTCATACAAAATGCTTGGTCGGGTCCTTAGTGGAGCTGCTAAACTCCTCGCTCCTCTCGAGTCGCTTACGGCTGGTCGTCAATCTCAAGACACCATCTCTTGGTCTGATGAGCTCCTAGTGTGTTTTCGCTCCTGTCAAGAAGCACTCACGTCTAACAGATCCATCACACTCCCCAAGCCTGATGATCAACTTTGGATCGCAACCGATGGTTCCGTCAAGATGAATGGCCTCGGCGCCACTCTTTATGTGCTCCGTGACCAAAAGCTCCACCTTGCCGGATACTTCAGTGCCAAATTTAAAAAGCATCAAGCCTCCTGGTTACCATGTGAAATAGAGGCATTGTCTATTGCCGCTGCTGTCAAGCATTTTGCCCCTTATATAATCCAATCAAAGTCTAAGACTTATGTACTGACTGACAGCAAGCCGTGTGTCCAGGCCTTTGACAAGCTCTGCCGTGGACAGTTCTCCTCCAGTCCCCGAGTGACTTCGTTTTTATCATCTGTTAGCCGTTACCAAATCACACTGCTCCATTTGGCTGGTTCTGCCAACCTGCCTTCTGACTTTGCTAGTCGTAACGCACCAGCTTGCGACGACCCTCGCTGCCAAGTTTGTTCATTTGTATTCGAAGCTGAAGACCTAGCTGTGCGTCCCATTTCTGTTCATGATGTGCTATCGGGGAAGACGTCCCTTCATTTCACAAGCCGTTCCGCCTGGCTCCAATCGCAACTAGAGTGCCCGGATTTGAGACGTGTCCACTCTCATCTTAAGCAGGGCACTCGCCCGTCAAAGAAGCTGACAAACATTAAAGATGTCAAGCGTTACCTGAACCTGGTCTCCATTTCCCGTGACGGCCTACTCGTCGTAAAACGCGATGAACCTTTCGCTGCGCCCCGCGAATGTATTGTCATTCCACGCCCTGTTGTTGATGGCTTCCTTGCTGCCTTACACGTGAAGCTGGACCACCCCTCCCGTCACCAGATGAAACTGGTTTCACAGCGTTATTTCTTCGCTTTAGATTTGGACAAAGCCCAGGATCGGTGCTCCCAGTGTTGCCACCTATGCTCTTCCCTGAAGAAAGTTCCATCCAGCCTCATTGAACAATCAACCTCTGATCCCCCCGACGGCTTTGGTATTTCCTTCGCTGCAGACATCATAAAGCGCTACCGTCAGCTAGTACTTGTCGTCCGCGAGACGTCCACGTCCTTCACTGCAGCCTGCTTGTTGGATAACGAACGTCGTGAATCCATTCGCTCTGGTCTCCTCCGTTTGTGCCTTGAGCTGCGACCTCTGTCTGGCCCCCCTTCCGTCATAAGGGTAGATCCCGCTTATGGCTTTGCCGTGGAAGTCGGCCGAATCAAAAACCCAAACAAGAACTTGGTGATGAGCTTCTACGTGTTTGTCCTGAGGGTGGTACAATCAGTCCTCTTTCCTTAGCTGTGGGGACAGCCAATCTCAACACCCGTATCCGCAACAGAGGATTGTTTGCCCGCGAGATGTGGCTTCAACGCGATCAATTCACTAACGCACAGATCCCTTTTTCCGACCTCCAAGTTGTTCGACAACAGCAGTCGTTGCGGCTCCGTAACCATCCCACAAGTGAGAGATCCAAAGCCCCAGGCTGTTGCCCTCGCCCGGCCACGCCCGTTCAAGTAGGCGATTTGGTGTACATTACTTCTGATGGCTCCAAGACCAGTGCCCGCAATCGGTATCTTGTGGTCTCCGTGGATGGCCTATGGTGCAACGTACGCAAGTTCACCGGTTCACAGCTGCGTTCTACCTCCTATCGCGTCAAGCTGTCCGAATGTTATTGTGTTCCTGACCTAACAGAGACCACGTCTAACCTCTCTCGTCATTACAGCTCCGCTTCCTACCCTGAAGATACCGACGAAGAGCCTCTCACCTCTGAGCACGTTGACGAGGAACCCACTCCCCTCCTTACACCTCAGAGCACTCCGAGTCCGGCTCCTGCTGTAGTTCCTAGCGAGCTCGCTACCCCACCAGATCCTCAGCCTGACATTCATCATGTGCCCGAGTCTTCCCCTCCCCCGAGTGGAAGCATGACTGTTGACATTGATGCCCATATCCCGGAGCCTACCTCCTCACCTGGCCCACGCCGGTCAAGCCGTTCAACTCGTCGTCCGGCTTACCTCAAGGACTACATTACATATTAAGGACAATGTTAGCTATTTGTAACTGCTTGTGTACTATCAATTCCCAGCCTAGTTTTATTTCGTATTTATTACTCATCTACCTTGGCGAGGAGAAGAAAGAAGAAGTCACGCCATATTTCGCATTGTTGTGTAATTCCCGCCACTAGGTCACATAGCGTAACCCATTGTACACGCCATCGTTTAGTTCGGGTTATTGTTTCGCTTTGCATGCACGCTTAGTTACCTCATTGTCACAGTTCGCGCATAATTAGCTTGGTGCCTTTGTTACCACTTTTGCCTGCTTAGTTTGGGTTGTATTTGCATCTTGCCTTCGGTGAATAAACGTGTTCTCTCGCTCGGAGTTTCGGCTCAACTCACTGGCGCAGCAGAATACAAAATGTTTGTTCTGTAGCTCACTTTTAAAGGATCTGTACATATAGTAATGGGAAGGTCATAGATTACACTGATCCTGTTTGGAGAACTTTGATTTCTATTTATGAGTCCTTGTGTACTAAAGGTAGCCTAAGATAGAACAATATATATTTTCCTGCAGAATAACAATTTGTCCTTTATACTGTGATGTATTACCTCAGCTGCTACTCTGCATCTTTCCATTGTTTCCTCCTCCACTAACCTCTGATGATCCTGGTAAGAACCAAAGTAAGAAATTGTTTCAATCTTAATGTACCATAAACATCTTTGCACCAGGAAGTATTGTCAATACCAAATCAAGTCTATCGTTATAATTTATTATAAATAACTTTCCATAATGCGCCATCGTCATCTTTGAGTTAGGAAGTATTGTAAAAACCAACTCAAGTCTAGTTATACTTTATTATAAATAACTGTCCATTTGTAGACTTTCTTCTTGAGGTCCCTCAGCTTATATTAGTTTTTGACTGAGCTCAGTTGTCATTGTCTTGCACTGGTTTTGCTAAAGGGTGGCCCATGGCCTGCTGGGCAGCTCAAAGCTTCACAGTTCAGGAACTCATAATTTAAGATGCTGTGTATCTTACCCTTTCTCTGTCTATTACTCCTGGATACAATGTAAAGATAAAAAAACATCAATTTAAAGATAAAATCAAACCTTAACTTGGTCACTACATGTAATTGTCTGACTCACTAGGAATGTTTTCCAATCAAGCGGTCGGTCGACAGTGCAAGTCAGTTTTGAATTGTTTGGTGTGCATAAGTGAAATTCTGTTACTGCCCAATATGCAAAACTGTTCATTTTGGGATTATAAAACCATCTAATTCTAATACATGTATAGCTGTACCTTATTGTTGACTGGACTTGTTGGCGCTCTACTGCAGCCAAAATGAATGCTATAACAACTTGGACATCACACAGTAAAGTATATAAAGAATAAGCAATATTACATTCAGTCAGTTAAAATACATGTAACATTTATTCAAACAATAGATATTAATTGGTTGAGAGTGAATTACACAGTAAAATGTTACATACAGTTTGTTAGTACAAATGGAGGCATAGCATTTCCCGAAGCATTATGGCAAATTGTTGGAAGCTGCAATGTTCCTTGAACTGAAACGAGAAAAAGGAAAAATTGAAACCCCTTCATCAGTTCCACCTTTTTCCTACAGCTTGTAGCATGTTATGTTTTACACATACATACACTTATTGTTGCTCCTTAAAAGGGCTTTTCAGTACCAATATTACAAATTTAAAAACATTACAAAAATATCCTCTAAAAAATAATCTCCAGCTAACTTACATGTAAAAATTATGAAGAAATATATATACTAGTATATTAACATTTTTAGGTAAATATTATCTGAAAATGTACAGTTTAAATACTTGTATGTCTAAACTAGTTAAAAAGCTCAGAGAATTGCTTAATCTATTCCAGACTCCTCTATAGTCAAAGAAACGCTGTCCTGAGTTACCAAGTGACAACAAGGAATAATTTTTTATTTTGCAGGTTGCATTACCTTATTACATAAATAGGATCTCGTATGCAGCTGGTCACATAAATATTTAGGCGCAACTGAGATTGTTCAGGCGTTTAAAAACGATCACAGCATCATTCGGTGATTGCCAGTCTATGTGATCATAAAAGTGCACACAATATGACCAAATGCACCTTTATTTTAAATATCAAAAGTGAAGTCCATTGCATCCTACAACTTAAAATTATACTTATGTTGTATATTTATTAAGTGTTGCTAGGTTAAACCTTGGTAATTACTTTCAGCACTCTCAGAACAGCACTCAGTGGCCCAAAAGTACACGCTGTTGCATGCCTCTATTAAAGCTGGGTTTCCTAGTATATTCCTAGCACAATGATAATGAACTTGTCAACTGCTATATCCAGTATATGTCGGTTTAATTACTTTATATATTTAAGTTTCAGTGGAATGTTTTTCTCAATTTAATAAGTTAACTTACGGTGTATACATGAGCTCGACTTATAGGCTGGTCGTAATCAGTAATGTTCATATAAAAATAAAAGAACAAAGCGAAAACATCACAATACATAATTCGCAAGGCATAATCGGAATAACAATGGTTTTTTCCTCCGCCCTTGAAGTCCAGGATAATTATGTGAAAGTCTATCAGAGTATGTTATACAAGAATAAATACGTTACTTATATATAGCGTTAATTTAAAAAAATGGATTAATTTCAGTTTATGGAGAATAAATGCACAAAGTTACATTGTATACTTGGGTACCCTACTTATTGTGCAGTTTAGGAAAAAATCAATTTTCACCTCATAGAAAGTCATCGGAATTCCTTGATGGAATTGGATCTTGAAAGTAAACATTTTAGATGCAAAATATAAACCTAAACTGGAATGTCCTGTTGAAAAGGGGAATACAAAACAATGGTGGGAGTATAGATATTTTCTGCAACTGCACATTTGATGACCGTCACCTTCAACAACAACTGATGATGGCAGAGCGACAACATCCTCTAACACTGAAAAGTAAAATTCAAAGACCATGATTAGTGAATGGTACAGGAACAGTGGGCATGTGTCGCTTCTCTAAACCGGGAGGTACAAAACACAAGGCATATTTCATTGTTTTCCCTATATAGAAAGTATCCTAAACAATCATAAAAGCTAACCTTAGGCCTAGAAGCTTTTCTTTAGGCCTAATTACGCCTAAAGTATCTTAAATATTCATAAAAGCTAACCTTAGGCCTGAAAGCTTTTCTTTAGGCCTAATTAGGCCTAAGGTTAGCTGTTATGAATGTTTAGGATACTTTCTGTGTTGGTAAAACAATGAACTGTGACCTGTGTTTTGTACCTGCTGTCTCCAAACTATTATGTACCTGCTTAACATCCTTAAAAATTGAACTTTCATTGAGTACCTATGTCAAATGTTTAAACATACTGTCCTGCTCATAAATCTAGACGTTCAGTTGCAGTGACATTGTAGTATTGATCTCAGACTTCTGTTTACTTTTTCTATTTACTATAATAACTATTAATATGGATGGCGACCAAATCAATGCACACATACTGATTCATGATCAGTCACCTATGATTTATTGTACCAATACTTTCATGGAAATTTCACATATCTCCTGAATTTTTAAATTTTCAAGTGTTTTTGATCTTGCGTAGGCGACCACTTGACACGGAATCTGCTGAATCTCTCATGGACAGAAATTGAAAAATGTGTCGTTGCAACATATTGGTGACATCAATACAGAGGATGTCGTAAAATGCACAGTGGGCGCTACCGGAATTGTCTCTCCCAGCGTTGAAACAATTGATAAAATACACATGCACTTTAATGTACACTGAAATTAACTACAATAACAGAATAGACATTATGGGTGGTTGCCTACGGGAGGTTCGACTGCATTATTATTTTTTCTTTTTTCTTTTTTATTTGTCACAGCCTAGTGATATAAAACAAAATTTTCATCCTCCTTGATATTGACAACATTCCATTGTGCAAAAATACCTTGTACAGCAACACAGGAGCCATCCATGCTATCTTCTTCATTTAAATCTGTAAACATGTAGAAAAGTTGGTTTCATTTCGTATTTCATACACACATGCTTTCAGGGTTAGTTATCCACATTAATTATTGCTGTCATGACTTCTAGATAGAATTTTAATGTGAACCAATGTCATAATGGCAATATTATTATAGGAAATATTATATTATAATGATGTTATTATTGATAAACTTGCACCATGCTTCTCGCATTTCCTGGTGGTGTAATGCCCAGTTTAAAAATTGAAATAAATTCAGTTGGCAAATACATGTACATGTAAAATGTTATGAGTGTAAGTGTTTTATCAAGATTAAAACACTGGTGCAACCAAGTGTTTTAGGACTTGATCAAATGAACAAATTTATTGAATGTCTTCAAAAGCTTTGTTGAACATCTGTCCATTCTAATATTATTACATGTATTTAGGTTACACTGTACATGTATACTTTTAATTCAGTCTATAAAATCGGATGTAAAATTTAGCTGTATCAATCTCATAAATACAGACACTCATTTAAAATATTGAATTCCTCTGTATTTCTCTTATGAATTATTAATGAGTTTTTGAAATGTTGTTAATAACCTGTTGCAATTAACTTATTATAGTAACTTTCATAGTTTATATTTTGCTTGCCTCGAAATGAAAGGAAATGCAGGTTTTAGCCAGGGGTTGAAATTTAATTTTCTTAGTGAACAATAAGTAATATCATAAGGACATGCCAGTACCGAAACATAATTGAATGCTTAACTCCTATAAGATGGTTTCAAGAGGAAGCAGTACATGAAAAAAATGGCTGGTTATTTGTCTGATTACCTTGATTTGCTGAGCCTCTGCTGGAATGAATAGATGAATAGGAGTGAATGGATTCCATTGAGTGAGAAGAACCTGCAAACAAAATCATGCAAACATTTTAAAACGCAATGGTAAGATGGTGGTGAGAATCTGCTCGGCATAGCTATTCTGGGGGTGGGGGGTAGGGGGTGAAGGGTACTATAGCTGAAACAATCCAAATTTTAAAAAAAATGCTAACCCCAGGTCTAAACATTACCTTAAGCATAGTGTTTAGGCCTAAGGTGAGCATTTTTGTTCATGGCAGTGCCTACTAATTCAAAGGTGCATTTTGCGCAGTTTGCTGAACGTGCGGGAGAATCTTACCTTAAAGAAGTCTTATTGAAATCCAAGAAGAAAATTTTGGGTAACCACGCATTATTCAAAGATATTTTAAATTAATCAACGATAACAATAAAAACACTTTAAAGTACATAGCAATGTGTGGCTTTCTTTTCCACTTCAGAGTTTCATTATCTCTGAAAATGCATGGGTTACCCCCAATTTCATTTTTGGCACCTTCACCCCCTAACCCCACACCTTACCCCCCACCCTTCACCCTCTGCGCCCCACCTCCGGAATAGTCTTGCCAAATCTCCATGGTTAATCGTGATTGTCAAATTGAAGTATATCCAAAAATTCAGTTAGTAGGAATAAAATATTTAAGTAGAGTTTTCATTTTCCCTCTTCAGGGAATCGTTGAGTCCTCCAAGTGTATCAATATTGAGGTCCCAAGATGGAAAGAGGAGATCTGTGGATGAGGCGTGACATTTAGTCTAATTAATCAGTTCTAATATTTAAATAAATATGGTCTAAATAACCATTACAATTTGGAATTCTTTGGAGGACATCACCATCTGTTGTAATGTTTGGAGTACAATACAATCTTTCTTGAAGTGTCTGAAGGTAGGGTGCTAAACCATCTTCTCAAGCTGAATGTTAATAATGTCAGTGGTCCAGATGAAATCCCAAATTGGTTTCTGAAAGAATATGCTGACATAATTGCTAAAATCCTCAATGCATCCTTGAAAGAGCAATACGTCCCAAGTATCTGGTATCTATTGTCATACTGTAGTTATTATTTATTAATCTTTTTATCAGAAATAATATTTTTGTATTTTAGTAATACTGAAATATAGTGTTTTTAATTAAGAAGATTGTAAATATTGCATTTTTCAGCTGGCACAGCCGTTGCAATGTGATTTAACAATAAACTTTAAACTTCAACTTGCTAGACAATCAGTGTTTATGGCACATCCATCGCTTTCTATCATAAATTAAAAAAAAAACCTGGAATGCTAGATGAAATAAGCCCAGTATGTACAAAACTCACCTCTGTCATTGTTTGCATCCACAGTTGCTGCAATAGCAGTTCTTTCTCCTTATGTCTGCGTTGAATGATTAGATGATTCAGCAGGTGCTGTTGTGGTAAGTAATGCATGAGGTGGAACAGTACTGCCTGTATTTGTAGTATGCGTGTGGCGTGCGTTTACTGTAATGGTAGTGCTTGTAACAATTGTGTTTGTGGTAGTTGTGGGAGTTGTGCTTGTAGTGTGTTAATTACCTGAGTTCATACTACTCGAAGTGCTTGTGCCAGCAGCAAGAATATGATCTGTGTCTTCCATGTGTACATGAGTGCCTGTAGTATAGGCAGCACTAGCATTTCTAGTTGGTGTATCTCTATGTATGGCACTAACAATGTTAGCAGCTTGATTTTGGCTGGAGAGACTTTGCCCCAGCAGTGACTGTATGTTTTGCCTGAATAAGAATCCAGGACTTGCTCTCAGACTGGTACTTGAAGGCATCTATGAATGATTATAAGTACATAATATCAGAGTACAATGAGTGTAAATTGTATCTTAATGTATAGTGTTGCAGTAGTGTGGCCAAAATTCGTGAATGTGCTTTGAGATTTAAAAACATGATAACTGTGAACTATAGTACAATACGGCCATAATTTATGCCGGAGACGTCAAAATTTTGCCAATTTTGTGTAATTTATACTCCTTTTACTATTTAGAAATGCCATGATGGCAATGAATTTGTTTTATAACCATAACATGGTAATAATAGTGCATTATGGCCTTTTACTATTCCACTATTACGTCATTTTACCATATTAGGTCAAGAGAATGCGCAAAATATGAGACGGTATTACACTGTACAACACAGCAAATACGGACAGAACTGGAGTTTTGATGAACGAAATTGTTTTCAACACGATACAAAGCCTAAGAATTTAGCTTGTCATCGCTTGTCTCTGGTCATGATGGACAGATCATGCAGTTTTTTTAGAAACACTCTTACCAAATAAAATTGAAGGAAAATAACACCTTTTTGTATACTGGAATAATAAATCTCTTATTCGATGGTTTAACATACAACACTCGTGGACATTTTGCTCATTGCTGGTATTTTTTCCTTGCCCCTGCGGGGATCGGAAAAATACTACGCAACTCGCAAAATATCCGTGCATATTATATGTTAAACCATCAAATAAGATGTCTGTATTATGGACAGGGGGTAAGCCTTGAATAAATACAAGAGAAAATAGAATTTTTAATGTTGCTGCAAGGCTGTGCTCTAGGAAAAACTAGGAAACTCTGAACTGATTTATAACCATAAAATGGTAATAATTGTTTTGTATGGCCTTGTATTATGGGAAGGGGATAAGCCTTGGATAAATACAGGAGAAGGTAAAAGTGAGTTGCCAGGAGCCACTGAGTGCTGTTAGAACCTAGCCTGCCCTAGTCTTACTTACTGCCTGTGTTGTGTTCCGTAGTGAAAAGTCTGGTGTAATGTAGATGGGGCATTGCGACCTCCACAAGGACTTCAATGTTGTGGCTGTTGGATTTTGTGATGGTGGATCCAATTGAACCAGCTTCCTTTTGTTCACTTCATCACAGTTTAAGAAGTCAAACTGTGAACAATCCCTGCAAAACAAAAAAAGTTAACTTTGTTTTAAGAGACTAATCATCAGGGCAAGGTTGTATAAAAGTAAAATTGAACTCCGGCTGTATGAAGCATGTTTCATGTGTGGCATGTTTCATGTGGTAAATCATCTGGTAGTGCGTGGTAAATCATCTGTTATTGTGTGGTAAATCAACGTTTAGTGTGTGGTAAATCGTCTGTTTGTGTGTGGTATATCATCTGTTAATGTGTGGGTGAAACAACTGCTAGTGTGTGGTAAACCGGTAAAAGTTAAGAATCCGATCCCATCAATGCGTCGGCCCACACGTCGGCCAACGCGTCAGCCAACTGTCGACCGACTGTTGACGGACAGTCGACCAACGTGTTGGCCGATGTTTAATCTTATAATCTATAAGATGCGTCGGTGGTGCGTTGGTGGTGCGTCGGTGGCGTGTCGGTGACTCATTTGGGCCGTATTGAGTTGTTGAAAACCTCAACATACCTCTTTCAAACTGAACGGAAATGTCTTCGACGGAAAACTTTCACTTTTGACTGCCATCTTGTATTTCGTGATATTAGAACCCAGTTCCCATTACGACAAGTGTTATTAGTTCTAACCCAGTTTTCACTCTGGCAAAGTGTTATTAGAACCCAGTTTTCACTATGCCAAACGCGTTACCCGAGACTTCGTCTTTATCAGCATTTATATATATTATTACAGGGCTTCTAAGAGGGTGCGAAAAAAATTGGACATGCGGGACTTTGAAGTATCATTATGTGGCAGGGAAGCGAGACTGTGAAGTATCATTATGGGGCGAGAACATATTTGAGCACAAGGGAACAACATAATGCAAATGATTGGACATAGACTTTTGCAAACTTGGTGGCAAACTTTGGTTTTTTTTTTTAGTTGACAAAGCCCACTAGGAATGGAAGGCATCGTCCAACGCCATCGGCAACAGCCTCTTCGCGATGCGAAGTCGTTTCACAAACGGCAACAGATCGCCCAGCTGCCTTCGGCACTCCTGCTCGATCCTTTTAACTGAAAGTTTCGGGTCTCCCAGCCTCTCCAGGGTGCTCTGGTATGTCACTTCATTTACAATTCGCAGCTCCGCTACACCCAGGAAGTCTCTAACCGTGCTGCGTGCTATGCCTGCGAGTCTGTGCGCGTTCTACAGGCTACACTTCTCATTCATTGCAGAGAGCACTGCCGCGTATCGTCGATGTATTTCAGTAAGGTCATTGCGGTCGACCTTCACAGTAGTTTCATGGTTTGTTGCAGCTGGTGCTTCTGAGTTCTGCAATGTACGCAGCTGCTGCTCCAGGGTCTTAATGTGGTCATCTTTTGCTTTCAACTGCTCTTTGTAGGTGACCATTTCCTGTTCATTTTGCGGGACCAAGTCTGCCATCTCATCGGCGTCCTGTTGAGCTTGAGCTAGCTGTTCTTCCCTCTCTTGGTAATGATCTTCAAGCTCATCAAACTGGGCCATCAGATCTTGATAGGCTTTGCCAAGTTGCTGGTTTTTCTGCTGCAGCTGCCGACAAATTGATTTATAGTTAGGCTCAGCTTCTGGAGACCCTGCGGCTACCTGTGGCTGCTCCTTTTCTGTTGCCCTCCTTCCCTTTTTAGTCTTCTGTTTTTGAGCTGGTGGCTGCTCACAATCACATTTATGACTGTCGCCACTACAAGAACCGCACATCACTAAACAGTGGATTCTTGTATGACCAGATTGTCCGCAGACAGTACACTTAGTTAGACGTTGAGACATAGTTGAGCATAGACAGTTGCAAATAGATGCGTCGTGATTCGCTGGTTTTCAGCAACGGTGATTGGTTTAATTAAAGAAAGTTCGATCCTAATGAAATCTACTCTCGATCCTAAGTTCATTATTCTCTAGCATTTTGATCACGACTTTATACGACATGGAGTTCAGTGATCTTTTAGTTATACTGGGAAATTTTCAGAATGTTTTTAATTTGCGTGAGTCAAAAGCTTTTAGCAAGCTGTCAGCACTGTTTCCGATGTGGTTCTAATATGGAACTAACAGAGACAGCACGGGTAAACGACGGATACATGTGGCGCTGTACGAATAAGTGATGTCGAACGTGGCTTTCAGTAAGGTCGGGATCCTTCTTCGAGGGATCTAATATCACGGTAAGTTCCTGGCTGCATCTGATGTTCCTCTGGGCTATACAGATTTCAAGAAGCAAAATCGCACGACTTACCAGCCTTTCAAAGCCTACTGTGGTCCGTGCACTGGGTGAGCTAAGAACAATCTGTTCCAACAAAGTCCTGAATGCCAGAATTAAGCTTGGAGGCTTAGGGAAGACCGTGGAAATAGACGAGTCAAAGTTTGGAGCCAAGAGAAAGTATAAGAGAGGGAGAGTATCGGAAGGTCCGTGGGTATTTGGCGTAGTGGAGCGAGGATCGCAGAAGGTGCTGCTCTTCCACGTTCCCGACCGAACTAGAGAGACCCTTGTTCATCGTCTCATCACTACACATATCCAACCTGGAACTGTCATCTACTCAGATCAATTCACTCCATACATACCACTCAACCAGCTAGGATATATCCATGTATCAGTAAATCATTCCAAGAACTTTGTTGACCCCGACAGTGGTGCACACACCAATACTATCAAAGGCGTGTGGGCTTTGGTCAAGAAGAAGTTGAAGTGGATGTGTGGTACCCTGTATGAATACATACCCAGCTCCTTGGATGAGTTCACCTGGTTTCGGATCTTCGGAAAAGACCAAGCATTTGAGCAGTTGCTGAAAGACATCGCTGAACAGTTTCCACTGCAGTAAAATCAACAAGAAGTTACAAACGGCTTCTTTAGGAGCCACCACATATTAAAAAGTCAATGATCAATAAAGAGTTTAAACTTCCCAATCCTTTATAATGAACGAAAAATAAGCATGTTGGTCGACTTGAAAATTAACTCCCCGCTTTGGTAACCGACCCTTGCCAAAACATCGAGAAGACCTAGGTACTAGTGTTTCATTTCAAAAATGGCGGCTATTTGTGTATCACGATTTCGTTGTTCCTTGTGAAGTTGTTTTCCTTCCAACTGAAAGAACTAACAATATTATAGAGAGTAAGTATTTTGACCAACGTGTGTGTCGGCCGACGCGTTGGCTGACGTGTGGGCCGACGCATTGGTGGGATTGGATTCTTAACTTTTACCGGTAAACCAACTGTTATTGTGTAGGCCCAATCAGTCCAGAAGGGTGCAAGTGTTCTCTGTAATACATTTGAACTGAAATTTAAGTCAAGATGACATTGAAAGGTCCTGTTATATTGTGAATGTTTGTAATCAATTTTTAGTAAAACTGCCTAATCTATATGTATAATCATGTGACAGTCCTGAGATGCCCCTGAGCCTGGAAGGTACGGTGGCCCATATCTGCAAACACAACAAACACTTTTCCAAACACAACACACTATTATCGAAACACAACACAATATTATCGAAACAAAACACTGTATGATCGAAACACAGCACAATATTATCGAAACACAACACAGTATCATCCAAACACAACACAGTATGATCGAAACACAACACAATGTCATCGAAACACAACACAGTATTTGCAAAACACAACACAATATTTGCGAAACACAACTCCAAATGTTCCCGATAATGATTACTTTATGCAGGATGTTACTATACAAAGCATAAACCCATCATTACTCGACCCAGTGGCGGGTTATGCACCTGGATCATTCCCCGCCATTTTTTTTGTTATCTTTGCATGTGGCGATCTGTCGCGAGAATGGATGTGTCTTTTAAGTACTTGAACTGCTCAGAAGAGGTCGAGGAAACTTACCAATATTGCTCTAGATGTGGAGCAGCCGTGGACAAAGAGGAGGTTCTCATTCCTTATTATTTTCAGCGTTGGTTTGATTACTCGGTTATATTGCTCTTTATAGAAAAGTACCATGCAACAGAAATGTCTATGCGTACTTTGCACAATAGACTGCACGAGTACGGAATCATTGTCTTATAAAGGCGTTCAGCATGAGACATAGAAATATAAATGGTCAGACGCCTAAAAACGCCCAATTTCCTCGAGACCTCATTGACTTCGAGCTCAATTCAAGTGATGATCAATCACGACATTTAATGACCCTGATTTTGTCAAAGAAGGTCCACTGCAGGATAAGATTATAGCCTCCTGCTTAAGCCGTTGGTGTGAGCTCTCCCACTTCCCGTACCTTTATCTTAAGACAGGACGCTGTGGAAAGAGAGAGGGTCAGGTGTCAGGAAGTGGAGAAAGACATGGGTAGTTGTGTTGAACATTTACCTGACAGCCCCACGAAATTCAGTTTTCTTAAACTGTTATCATGTTTACTGTTGCTACTCCTGCGCGTAATAATGTGACAGAAACGTTTGTCGAGACCCTAATGGGACAGAATTGTATTTGGATGATCCCAACTCCTTCGCTGTTTAGTTGTTGTTATTTTTATTCGTCATTTGTACTGCATTAAAATGTGTACGTTCATTTTTAATCTGCGTCCTTTGTTAATTTGAGCTGAGTTAAGTAAATCATCTTATTTGCCGTTTGTAGATGAAACATAAGGTTCCACTCATCAAACTTCAACTTCGCAATATACTACATATCTTAAAAACGTACTTGAATTTCATCGAGCCAATACTGTGAGTTATATCGACACTGCCGGGACCACCAAGCTTCAATTGTCTGAGAGAGACAATACATGTTATCCTGATCAGTTGGCAAAGACTGAAAAAGTGGCTAGGAATACTTAAACACTGCATAACCCAACCTGATTCAGTTCTGAACGACCATTATAATGAGCATTATGAAACGCAAAGACATCTTGATGCCGCCTTCTTAAGAAGATCTGACACTGGGTGAGAATGCTGACTTCCACGCCATAGTCTGTTCTACAACCTCGGTCATAAATAGTTGTAACACTTTCTTGAAAAGCACGTAACTCGTATCCAAGCTATTGACAACGCACTCCTTCTCCCTCCCTCCCTCAATGTTGCGTTTGCCGTTCTAATGTTGCGTTTACTGGCAAGTTCTTGCATTGGAACCCATAAACATCAACATTGAAAGGGGAGGAGGGAAAAATTTCCGTCGGTGTTACAACATTTGTGACTGAGACTGTATTTGTCACTGTTAAGTGTTTTCATGTGTGCGACGTGATGTGACGACCGTGGACAGTGTATTGTGAAATTATTGTTGTAGGGCTGTAAGATATGTGAAGACGGTACCTATTTGTCGCCAAATACACTTTGGGCAATAGTATTAATGGTCTTGGAGGAAACTTAAAAAGATGTACAGAATTATTTGGTGAAAGGCTGGTTTTTGTGTGTTAATACTGTTGTTATCTGTGTTTGCAGAAGCAATTAAATAAAGTCAACATTAGTCAATGATATTTTGAGAGATGATGCGTCTATCAGAAAAGGAAACTGCTATTAAAAAAGTAGATCGGTAGCTGTAAAGGAGTGTTTGAAAAGGTTCGAAGTCAATTTGTACATCCAGCGGAATACAGATAAAGAAGGCGACCAGTTAATGTTGTGGCGGAAGACTGCGGTGGTTGCAGTGCGGCAGCAGGTGGGTTAGGGGAAAGGCCTGTGCGACTTCGAACACTGAATTCCCGTCAAGTACGATTTGTGTATTTGATAACTTACAGTCAAGCCGATCTTGACATTGTTCCTACACGGGAAGAAATTTCAAGAATTGTTTTGGACAGTTTTTCAAACGCTGATCCTTCTAGTCGAGTCGAAGTGGTGCAATGGGTGTGTAGCCAAGAAGGACATAGGGATGGTGGCATTCATTATCACATGGCTGTGAAGTTAAGTGCTAGACGTCGTTGGCTAAAAATTCGCAATTTTTTAGAAGAAAGGCATCGTGTAAAAGTAAATTTTAGTGATAAACATTGCAATTATTACTCGGCCTGGCGTTACACAACTAAGGAGGATGCACATTTCATACAGTCTGAAAGTCATCCGGACTTGTCAAACTTCTCCGAACCATGTACGTCTGCAGCTAGTAGAGCTCTATCACGGAAAAGCTCCTCGGAAGGTAATGCCAGTGGTAAAGGAAAAAGTAGAAAAGGGCGGAAAAGACTGAGCATTTTTGATGTGTCACAAATTGTCGTTGAAAAGGGTATTCGCACACGGTTGCAGCTTCTTGCCTACGCAAATAATCAAAAAAGGGAAGGCAAAACAGACTTTGCGGAGTTTATAGCGAATAGGGGAGCAAAGGCGGTTGATGAGGCCCTCAGTGTAGGTTGGGAATTAGAAGAAGCTGAAGGAAAGATGGAGCGCAGCGAAAAGAGTAGAGCGGAGATTTTGTACAGTCAGCTCGGAAAGGAATGCGTTGTAGGTTGTGACCGTCGTTGGTTGCAAATGGCGCGAAATCTTTTGGAGCGAAATAACATAGCCGGGGACAAATTTTCAGAGGCTATCAGAAATCTTCTTGACAAGGGAAGAGGGAAATACCGCAACTTGTATTTGAAAGGCCCGTCTAACTGTGGAAAAACTTTTCTTTTAAATCCTCTTACAAGCATTTACAACACATTTTGCAACCTGGCCAGCACAACCTTCGCATGGGTAGGTGCAGAAGAGGCGGAAGTTTTATTTCCAAATGATTTCAGATGGTCCGCCAACATCATCCCATGGCATGATTTGCTATTGCTATTGGAAGGCCATGAGGTTCACCTGCCAGCACCCAAGACCCATTACAGATGTGATTTTTCCTTGAAAGGGGATATGCCCATCTTTTGTACCGCCAAGGAGGAAATTTCCTTTGTCCGTGCTGGTGTGCTGGATGAAAGAGAGACGGAAATGATGCGTGTTCGTTGGCGAGTGTTTGCATTCAGCTCACAGATTACTGAGGCAGAACAACTGCAAGTTCCACCTTGTCCACGCTGTTTTGCTGAACTTGTCTATCCCCAGGCCTAAACTCTGCCTCTTGTTAATTGAATTATGGTTACACGTGAGTGTGTACCGACCACGGATCACCATCCTTTTTCTTCATTTTAGCGTTGTATTTCGTAAAAACTAGGACGTTTAATCGTACTAAACTATTGTAGTAGTTACTATGTGTAACCAGAAATAATAGAAATCACAACAGCGCCTTCCTTAGGCTTATTTGCAACGGTACACCATGGTGATCTGTCATTGCTAAATAATTTTAGTAGACTAATTAATTTACTGACAACAGATCACCATGGTGTACCATAGAAATTTTGAGGACAAAAAACTGCTAATTGCTTGTTAATCTCGCTATAGTTAAGTTGTGTTCTAGTGCTTATTGTCAAGTACAAAAACAGGCAGATAAGACAGATTTAAAGTACTTTTGCAAGAAACGATCATGGTGTACCGTGATCACAAGGGTGATGTTGATTGTTTACACAAGCAATTTATACATGTCAATCGATTCCAGTCCTTTATCTAAGAAAAAGTACCGGTAAATATCAACTTTCTTTTGAAGAGCTATGCTTTAAATACATTATACAAAGTAAAACAAAGAGACGATTGTTGAGTAAAAAGTAGAGATACATCGTTGAAATTAGTAGTTGCAACGTTATTTAACGCGGGAAATGACAACAGCAACAAGCTTTTTTACGTTTCCCACCGGTGTAACACTGTACTTACACAGGCACACACAAAAAAAGCATTACAGTTGTCCGCTATAGAGCTTTAAAATGAGTATTAACTAATACTTGATACGGCCACCCCTCTTTCTGATGACACTGGTCATTCTTTTTGGTATAGAGTCTATCAACCTATTTACAGTTACTACCGGCAGGGTGAAAAACGTATCTATTACACGAGCTTTAAACTCTTCAAACGTTTCACGTCTTATTTTGCGATCCCTTGCTTGTTTTCGAAGGTGCCTATTAACAATAGCAAAAACGTTTTCGATAACATGTAAGTCTGCGCTTCGTGGTGGAAGTTTGATGACGGTGCTATTTTACACGCTCAATTGCCACTTTTGCTAATGCAGAATTTTGACAAGGATCTCCATCCTGCATCCAGAGGCGACTGACACCTTTTCCAGCCAACTCAAACAATCTATCAAAGTGTTCAGCAACGAATGTGGCGAAGTAGCTACCTGTCATGTGTTCATAAGGCTCACAGCAAATTACTCCCTTGTCATAGGATATAGCGACTATAAGCCTTAAGACTTTGCCCCCAGTTCCCTCCTTTCGACCCTTCGTAATGCATCCATGAGCAAGGCCCTCGCTTTTTTTTCTCCATACTCGTCCTTGAGGTGCGATAGCTTGATCAAAAGGATTTCTCTTATATGCGATGGATGTTCCGTCCAAGTAGAACGCAATTTCTTTTTTCCAAACATCCGCACTGAAGTTTCTTTGCATGAGTTTAGCAAAAGCCACTCTTTTCTTATGATCATCTTCGGTCATAAGTCCTTTCTTCCTTGTCTGCAAATAAAAATACCCCGCTGAATTTAGGTAACGTGTAACTGTCCTCGTTGAAACATCACTTTCTTTAATTCCGGCCTCCTCCATTAATCTTTTACAGGTGAAAGTCCCGTCTCTTTTTCGTAGGACCCTGAGACAGCGAATGAGGTGCCTTCTTTGTCGTTCACTTAGCTTGAACTTACGGCCTCTTTTCGAGGAACTTCGTAAACGCGAGGGAGCGCTTCTATTTGCTTTGGAAATTCTTTCAACGCTTGCTGTTGAAATACCACATAAATCAGCAACTTTACGAACAGAAAGTCGTTTAACCCGGCTTAAGTAAAAAGCTCTTGCCCGTGTCACATTATCAATACAGTGTTTAAAGGCCATTACACTAGTGCAGCGCTTTTCTCTCGTAATTCTGTAAAATATTATTCCTTCTTAGCAACAATCCAACTCTTTATAGCAATTTTATAAGTAAAGAAACGTGCTTAAACTTCGTTTCATTGCGAAAGTCCCACAAAACAACCGTTACAGAACACATTAGTAATGGCGCATTTTCTTATCTGAAATGCGTCATTCAACACTCAGACAACCTCGGTCATAAATAGTTGTAACACTTTCTTGAAAAGCACGTAACTCGTATCCAAGCTATTGATAACGAACTCCTTCTCCCTCCCTCCCTCAATGTTGCGTTTGCCGTTCTAATGCTGCGTTTACTGGCAAGTTCTTGCATTGGAACCCATAAACATCAACATTGAAAGGGGAGGAGGGAAAAATTTCCGTCGGTGTTACAACATTTGTGACTGAGACTGTAGTTCTCACCGGAAAAACTAAGCAAATGTCAAGAAAACTGTTATTACAATAAGGCTGAAAAACATATGCAATCATTACAAAACCTTATTGATAATAATGGCTTTATTTAAGTGAAATATTTACATAATTAAAAGTTATACAATTAAAAAGTGTAGCCTAAGAGTCATCTAAAGCTCTCACAACAAAGAAAACAGTGTCACTAAACGCTAACAAAAGAAAAATTACATTGAATATTATCATCAGCTACTTCATATCTAAAACGTAATGTACTAAAGATGCCACTTTCAACGCGTTCAGCATTTATTCATTTTTTATTAAACATGGTACCTCTGTCCTCCCTGATGAAGTCAAAAAAGTAAGAGCCAATTACAAATGGGTCTTTGTTGCTACTGTATACTCTAAGACATAGCAACCGTCGAGAGAACGTGTCCATAGCGCCGGGAATATATATTCCAAATGCCTGAAACTTGTTGTAGCCATCGATTGACCAGACCCAGTTGCTACCCTAAGAGAAGGAATCAAAATAACACAATAATGAACTACCTATAGGGCACACATGTACGTTTGGCAGGAAACATGTCACAAATAACTTAGGGTATGACTGTTCACTGCAAGACACTTAATTAACCGTGCAGGCAGTTAAAACAAATTCGTGCAGGTACATTACCAGATTGGTCTAAAAAGGCTGTGTGCCCAATTTCTGTTTGAAACTTGAAGCTTTTTGGTCTCAGTCTGATAACTTACCGACCATTTCATCTTTCATCTGCATTATATACCACTTTTTAATGAACAAATGTCTTTTTGATGTTAGAAATATCATCAAAAGTGTTAGTAAGGTTCAAGTCACAGTATTTACGCCACTTTCCCCCGTTGGTCCAGTGTTGTACATGTGAGCAATTGTTCTGAAGGGGATATTCAAAAAAAAAAAAAATGGGGTTAAGACAGCGTGAGTGAAATGCAGCACTGATGCTATTAGGTTTGATAAACTTCCTTACCTTTTCATTCAGCAGTCTTCTCCTCTGTAACCCATCATTATCTATCATCGTCATCATATTATGCACTTGATCTCTTAAGATACAAATGTTAACATTTCTGCATTAGCTTTTGTGGGAAAAAAACATTAATTACCCCCTACCTCTCTATCCCTGCCATCACCCTTACTGAAAGACCACCTTCGGAGAGTGGTTATGTTGTTGGTCAAATCCGTTCTCAGGTCATCCTTATTTTACCTTGGTTGTATATGCACTCTACCTAATCAACCACCAAAAAGAATGGGGACACCTATACCTTCCCTCACGCTCTATCTTCACGAATGTCAATACATCTTTTTAATGTTTCGTGTCATCTTATCGGTTTCTGTCTTCATGCTCGTATCCATTCAGTCTCAACATTACAACATAGTAAGGGAACAAAGAACTGTGCTATGCACTCACCGGTATTCGAACTCGGACCCTCCAAATCCATAGTCTTTGGGGTCTTCATAATCACCACTACACTACAACAACGAACATGCTCAACTCAACACAGTTCTTTTCATTATTTACTTCTATATAATATATACGTCAACTGATATCCATGTATAATAACCAAGACTAATCCTAACCGAACCCTATTTTTTCTCTAGTCTTAATATAGGCTCCAAAAAGTTTCTTTAATTCATCTGAGTTCGTATTCGACCTAGGTAAAATAAGGATGACCATTTTAACCTGGGTAAGAACGGATTTTACCGACAACAGTTACTTTGTCAAATACTCAACCTTCTTTTCTTACCCACTAGCTTTTGGGTGTCCTCCATTACACTTACCTTGTGACTGACAGATCATGATGCATTGTGCATCAACTGAAAATAATTGAAATCGGCATTTAAGTGACCATGTCCCGTAAAACGTTGAAACTTGTCTGGATCCGCCTGTGATTTTAAACCAAATTCCACCATGCAGAAACTTATAAGGGGTTCCTGATATGATAAAATCTAAGTCACCAAGTACATGATCAAGTCAATTAAAATCCGTTTTAGAATCAAATGGAACAACAACAATACTACTGACAGGCAAGTATGCAGCCTGCCCAACAAGATAGAAAGTATATTAACATTTTCCTTTCAACTTAAATCCACTCGTACACGCATGCTCCTTATTGATTAATTGATTAATTTTCTACGTTTATTGGAGAAAAAAGCTGGAAAAACTACCATTTTTCTCCACAACAAAGATAATTATGTATATCGCAGGATATATGTTGAGTACGCAGGTCAAATATTGAGCGTGCTATGACCATATTTGGACATTGTCACAATGTGTTGAATAGTAAAATGGAATGTATGTGTGTACATTAAAGAGTTGTTAATAAATATCTGCACTGTTAATTGCACTCAACTTGTGATAAGGAAAATGACAACATGACAACGGCCAAACTATCATGATCTACAACATTTAGCCAAGTTCTTACAGCAAATCATTCTGTGCACTGATAGAAAGACAATTTTATGTTGCAAGACAATCTGTAAACAAGCTATCTTGTTAGACGGGCCAAAAATGGTACTTTACTGCTAATCTAGATCATAGTTAATAGAAGGGAATGGTTATGAAACCCGTCAAATTTCTTTAGTGCAAGTTTTTGTTGTCTTTTTTGGCCTTGATCGTGCACAAAACACAATAGATGTTTACTCTGTATTGAGGAACTAACTATAAACTAACCAATAAACGTGTTGGTTATGTAACTCATGCACAGTGTATGAGAGCAAAACAACAGATTGTGCACGGTCGTTGACTTCCAACATAAATCTTGGCTTTGATCTTTGCCGAGCTTCAAAACCAGTCCCCTCTATTAACTATGTCTAGATCAAACGACTTTTTCATCCGTTGGATGCTCCTAGTAGAATGCACTGCCCATCTCACACTTATACCGGTATGTACACAGCCAGCCAACCAAGATTACATGTAACAGTAACTGAAAATGTAGTTCTTAGATAACACCTAATTTTGGATAAATAATAATTCTGTACAGATTGTCAAAGCTCATAGCGTTTCGTTTTGGTGGAGTAATGAGCACTGAAACAAAAAGAGTAAGATTCATATAGTTTTACGAAATTTTGAGCGATCATTTTTTCGAACAGATCTCCACCAAAATGAACGGTTAGTGAGTGCCCCAAAAAGGTGAAATAGCAGAGAGATAAAGAATAGACGTTTGGCGCATTTTAATTTTACCACACGTTCATACTTCATCTGTCATTTCAACTGACAGTGTAGTGTCTCCCTGCATTAATTCTGATAATGATAGGCCATTGTTTTCTATTATACATATAGTTGTCCCAGACATTGATCCCCTCAGTCTGAAATGTCGGCTTGGTAAGGCCAGCAAAGCAAAGGCTGCAAGGAAGAGTACCTGAAAAATAAATTGACAAACAAAGGGAAGTCAATGGCACAATTTGCTAGAGCTGTACTTGAAATTTCCAACACAATTGTGTTAAGACGTTAACAACATAGCACCCTCTAAGATGACCAATATATTTGTGGATGAACTATTTCTAAGGGAAATTATAAACGGTTTCATCTGCAAATTTTTGTACCATTTTGAATTTGGAAAGAATAGTGAGAATTGAACGACACTTAAAAAATTGTGTTTTTCTTTTCAAGCTAAAACATCTGGCTCGTTTTAGGTAGCTTATTCAAGGGAATAGATTTGAGTTTATTTTACATTCGGCATTCTACTTAATAGTTTATAATTGTTGTGTCTTTATGTCAGTCTCAACGAAGATTATGACAACACAGTTTATTTTGTTCATACACTTTCAAACCTTGTACAAAAAAGAATGATTGTTTCCAATTGCTGTTGATTCCCATTCTTCTTTTTTTAAAAAATGGTTATTTAAAGCTAAGCAATGATAACTCACATGAAATACTCTCAATTTTCACTGAGATTAGAAATATAAATTTTAAGTGAATAACAATATTACATGTACCTCTGTGGTGTCTGTGGTAAAGAATGTTCTTTGAACTGTCTTTCCTTGGGGTCCTCTAATTCTAACTCGGACTGTGTCAACATTCTCCAATGGTTCTTCTGGCAGCTGGTCTAGGGCTTCACTTATTATATGTTGATTAGCCTTTAAATATGTTATTAAAAAGTCTGATAAGTTATTTTGAACCTTAAAGCCCCAATTTGAACAGCATTTCTTGAAATATAACATCACATTGACATTTTAATCATAGCAGCAGTATACAGAATGTTTGTTCTGTAGCTCACTTTTAAAGGATCTGTACACATAGTAATGGGAAGTTCATAGATTACACTGATCCTGTTTGGAGAACTTTGATTTCTTTTTACGAGTCCTTGTGTACTAAAGGTATCCTCAGATAGAACAATATATATTTAAATTCCTACAGAATCACAATTTGTCCTTTATACTGTTATGTATTACCTCAGCTGCTACTCTTCGTCTTTCCTCCTCCTCTAACCTCTGATGATCCTGGTAAGGACCAAACCAAGAAATTCACCTTTGCACCAGAAACCATCATCATCTTTGAGCTAGGAAGTATTGTAAAAACCAACTCAAGTCTAGTTATACTTTATTATAAATAAGTGTCCATTTGTAGACTTTCTTCTTGACTAAGCTCAGTTGCCATTGTCTTACAAATGATTCTGCGACAGGATGACCCACGGCCTGCTGGGCACCTCAAAGCTCCACAGTTCAGGAACTCATACTTGTAATTTAAGATGCTGTGTCTTACCCTTTCTCTGTCTATGGCAAGGCTTTCTTGGTATGCCTCATCTTGCCTCTCTCTTATTTCTCTATTCCTCCTAGATACAATGTGTGGAAAAAATTAAACCTTAACTTGCTCACTAATTGTCTGACTCACTAGGAAGGTTTTCCAATCAAGTGGTTGGTTGACAGTGCAAGTCAGTTTTGAATTGTTTGGTGTGCATAACTGAAATTCTGTTACTTTCCCAATAGATCGTTTTCATGTGATGTCATCAAATTCTATAATCAAAATCGTGAGGTTTTCGGAATTTTTACCCTTACTACCTTGAAGATAATCTAGAATTAATTATTTTTACAAGCTTTTAGTACTAACAGAGTGCACTATCAAAGTGGAAAATGCACTTTTCAACTGGAAACTGAGAACGCTTTTCTCGCTCCGAGAAGTGTTCCCAGCCTTGGCCAATAAGGGGCTGTGAAATTACATTAAATCTCAAACTAGAAACAGTTCGCTGTATCCACCAATGACAACGGGTGAATTTTGAATTAAAAACAACATGTCTGGTAAGCATCTGTCATGATCCCCGATAAGCAATTATTCTTAAACATTCGTTTGTCATCATCTATTTAACCACACATGAATGAATTCGGACAACGGTCTTTTATCAATAATGCCCGAGTTGAAACTTTGAGAATTTCGGCCATTTTCACGAACAGTGTTTACGTGATTCTTTACGTAAGCTTACCAACAACAAAAAATATGTGCTAGTGATATTATAGTGAAAACGTTCTAATTAAGTGACACAATAATTATTGGGTTGCAGTCACATATTTTCACAACGTGAAATTCTGCTTTTTCATTTTCTTTTCCTATAAAGCATAAGGAAAACGGCAACTTACCCTAACATTGTGTCGATCCGTCGTCCAAATGCACATTTGATGACCTTTCCTCGGTCCATAAACCTAGAAAAGCGATTTCTCCTTTTCCCGGGAGTTCGCGCCAAATTTCTAACACACTTCGTTGCAATCTCTGCGAATATTTTCAAAGCGGCTTCTAGGATGTCTTGTCTCGTCTTAGCAAAGTTATTTTCATGTTTGGTGCCACCACTTTCATCCTTCTGCCCAACTTCAAGCTCTTTCCACTTGCATCGACCTTGAGAGCGCTAGCGCGCGTCCACGCTGAACAACATGCATTCATGAAAGGTCGCTGGCGGAGTGATTTAGGTCAAGATATTTTTAGAATCGAGGATTGCTCTCGTTTTATGCCAATCAAAATTGTTGTTGCTTATGTATTCTGTAAAACAACTTAATAATTTTTTCTTCCCGGAAGGGTTATCAGTAATTCTTGAGACAGGAAAAAAAATCTGCTGAAATGTAACCGTTATCAAGCATTAAATCAATTTTCGATTTTTCTAATTATACTAAGAAATAACGAAACACGGGTGTCATGAGCGCTTGCGCTGGTGTTCGACGCACAAACTCACTGATTTCCGGTATATCAGCGTGAGAAGTAACCTGAAAATCTTTTGTCTTTGCTTTTCTGTTTTAATGGCCTTCCATTGCACAAAACATACACGGCAAACCGTATAGTATAATTTCGAAAGTTTGCCGTAATCATTGGCCAAACTTATTTTATCACCCTCATTAAATGTGGCCAAGCAGTTAATTCAATTTTCGTACAGCAATTTTCCGTACTGTGAGCTTTCTGTTTCAACACACCAAGAATTGTTCTGGGTCTCAGCCAATTGGCATAGCCAGCGAGGTTGCCTTGCCTTGGCTAAAAAAAAATCACGGAAAGGTTCCAGTTCCTATCAACTGTATAACGTTTAGCAAAAATTAAAATCAACATCAAATCTGGAGAGGCCGATTGCTTTATTGTCAAACTCACTCAAACAATGGAGTTGGTCACGGTCCCGATCAAATGTGACACTAGTAAACAAAAATTTTCATCCCTTGCTGTTTGGTTCCCAGTGCTGCCGTAAACAAGAATTATGGTCTCGCTCTACAAAATTTGGTAAGGATAAAATGGGAAAGCGTTCATGCTTTAACATTCCCTTAACCGTTCTCGGTCTTAGCCAATTGGCGTTAAATGGTTTGTCTGCGGCAGGAGAGGCATCAATTTGCGCATCACTTCTTGTCGAAACTAAAAGGGAGCCATTGTTAACGTGAGAACTGTTCTCAGTTTTTGACAGTTGATATTAATGCACGCATGACAATGAGTAATTTAGTTTTCAATGCTGTCTACTTGACCTATTATTTCAAGTTTAATAGAAAACATGGACAATGCGTGAAAATGAACTTGCCGACACATCCTTGCTTGGGGAAACTCAATTTTAAAGGCTGTGAATGGCTCAGCATTGAATTATCGCTGAGCGATTTCCGTGTCGCAGAGCTTTCTTGTTTTAACATTCCCTCAACTGTTCTCGGTTTCCGCCAATTGGCGTTTTGTTTGTCCGAGAACTGGTCGCGAAATCAGCCAATAGACATGCGTTCCTTGAAATAAATATACTCAACATTGCCAGCGAGCTTGCCTTGGCGGTGTATTGGCTAAATCACGGAAAGGGTACAAGTTCCTATGAACTGTATCGTGTTTAGCAAATCTTAAAGTCTGCATAAATACTGAAGAAGCCGATTGCTTTATTGTCCAACTCACTCAAATAATAGACTTGGTTACGGTCTCGATCAAATGTGACACTAGTAAATAAAAATTTTAATCCCGTTGCCGTTTGTTTCCCAGTTCTACCGGGAACAAAAATTATGCTCTCACTCTAGAAAATTTGGTAAGGATATAATGGGATTTCCGCCGGGTTAAGCCTTTGAATTCTCGCCGATTCTTAGTAAAATGGTCTGAACGATTTTAGTGCCTCAAAGCTTTCTTGTGTTAACATTCCCTTAAACTGTTCTCGGTTTCGGCCAATTGGCGTCTTGTTTGTCCGAGAACTGTTCTCGAAATCAGCCAGTAGCGATGCGTTCCTTGAAGTGAACATGCTTTGTTTACTACGTATAGCCACCAAGTTTGCCTTGGCGGAGTATTGGCTAGATCATGAAAAGGGTACAAAATCCCATCAAGTGTATCGCGTTTTGGAAAAACTACAATCAGCATCAGTACCAGTGGAGGCCAATTGCCTTATTGTGAAACTCGCTCAAAGAATGGACTTGCTTACGGTCCCGATCAAATGTGACAATAGTAAATAAAAATTTTAATCCCCTTGCCGAGTGTTTCCCAATGCTGCGGTAAATAAAAATTACGCTCTCACTCTACAGAATTTGGTAGGGATAAAATGGGATTTCAGTCAGTCGTCGGTTCTTAGAAAGACTGCACTCAACAAGAATGGTCTGAACGATTTTCGTGCCTCAAAGGTTTCTTGTTTTAACATTCCCTTAACTGTTCTCTGTCTTGCGCGTCACTTCCTGTCGTAGCTAAAAGGGATCTTTTGTTAACGTGAGAACTATTCTCAGTTTTTGACAGTTGATATCAATGTACCTTTGCAGGCATGAAAAGGAGTACATGTAATTTAGTTTTCAATGCTGTCTACTTGACCTATTATTTCAAGTTTAATAGATAACGTCCTCCCTTGGGGAAACTCAATTGTAAAGGCTTTGAATGGCTCAGCATTAAATTATCGCTGAGCGATTTCCGTGTCGCAGAGCTTTCTTGTTTTAACATTCCCTCAACTGTTCTCGGTTTCCGCCAATTGGCGTTTTGTTTGTCCGAGAACTGTTCGCGAAATCAGCCAATAGATATGCGTTCCTTGAAGTGAATATGGCTTTGTTTACTCAGCATTGCCAGAGAGCTTGCCTTGGCGGTGTATTGGCTAAATCACGGAAAGGGTACAAGTTCCCATGAACTGTATTGCGTTTAGCAAACCTGAAAATCAACATTAATACTAGAGAGGCCGATTGCTTTATCATTTTTTAAACTCGCTCAAACAATGGAGTTGGTCAGGGGCCGGATCAAATGTGACACTAGTAAATAGAAATTGTCATCCTCCTGCTATTTCATTTGTTCCCTAGTACTCCCGTAAACACAATCTATGAACTTCGGCAACTCAGACATTCGGGTTTTGTTTTCTGTACACTTTTGCCTTTAAATACGCCTTGTTTGGTACGGCAAAGAGCTTGAATTCAAAGTGAACAAATTGGGTATCACTCTCGAGAAGTCTTAAAGGTTGTAGCGAAAAGAAATTGTTTTTAATGTGATCGAACTGTTGTCAGTTTTTGTCCGTAGATGTCAAGGTACTCTGCATGCAAGAAAAGGACTAACTTATCTTTCATTGCTCTCTACCTGACCTTCGAGTTTAATAGCAATGAGAACAACGCGTGAAAATGAACTTAGCCGACGTATACGTGCCTGAGAAAACTGAAAATTGGAGGAATTTTAGCTGGTTATCATTACGAGGTGGTTGAGGATTGAATTGTCACTAAGCGTTTTCCGTGCCGCAGAGCTTTCTTGTTTTTTTTTTTTCATAACTGTTCTCGGTTTCAGGCAATTGGCGTCTTGTTTGCCAATCCGAGAACTGTTTGTGAAATCAGGCAATAGTGAACTGCCCCGTTAATGAATATAGTTTTGTTTACAGTCAGTGACCGCACACAGTTTAACTTTTGTCGATCTGACAAATGTTGCGGCTCGTTTTCATCAAATCATGTAATAAACTGTGCAACGTGTTGAACGTTGTTGAATGAAGTTGAAGGAAAATTGATTACTATTACTTTCAGCAAGTTGCTGCTACATCGTTCAACGTTTGTTGAGCAACAAAGAAATCGAATTTTGTGTCTTTGGATTGTTTACTCAGAGTAATCACTTTTCCTTCCCTTTAGGCAGCCCGTGTTTCCGTTTCCTTCTGTTAAAGTTTCCGCTTCGCCAAACAATAAAATTCTCCCAATTGTCATTTTATTCTGGCTACGGTAAGCACGTCAAAGGCAATATGAGAAGTTCGAAGACGGCTTATCATGGTCACTTCAACACTGGTTATAAAAGTTCTGAATTAGTTAAGTCTTTGATAAAAACGAGGCCTGTTCTCAAAAGCTGACTCAACCAATAACAAATTTATTGTCCAAGAGGGCTAACGTTTCTTATCAGGCCATTGGACCAGTCCTTAGCCCAGGTAATCACGTCAACGACAATGTGAGATTTTCAAACTGAGATGTGTTGGCTTTTACAGACAGTCTCCAAGACCTTAGCACAAATTCCGACCCACTTTGAAGTACACAAAGATTTTACCAGCATAAGCTCTTGACAAAAAATGTCAGTTACATTTGCATTCCTACTGTCTACCAATTGCCATCATTCATTAGCCTATAGGCAATCTGCCATCTGTAGTCATCTATGTCATGCTATAGGGGACGACAAAAAAAGACAATAAATGACTAAACGCGCAATTCCCCATTGGCCCCATTTGCGGAGAGAACCATACTTAAGTTGCATTTAAATGAAATGCAGAACTTCATCAACCTACGTATTTTTAAGTTATGACCACAATACACTGTGATGTCCGAGCAAAAACAGCAGGGACACCCAACGAGAATATAGATCAAAACGACTTAAACATAGCATTATACCATCTTTTAGATGTTCGAAAATCCTAGGACAGGCAGGCAAGCAAGAAATTTTACAACAAATGTTCCGAAAATTCTAGATCTCAAATCGTCTTCCGAACAGATATTTTCCGAAAATTGACGTTGGGTGTCCCTGAAACCGAACAAGTTGTTCAGTCAATTATCCAGTGCCAGCGAACCGACTTAACAACTTATACGGAAACTATAAATTGAAACTGATGGTTATTTTGTGAGGCACCAATTACTTGAAGATCCTGAAGACAAACCTGTTGGAATGCGATTTCCTTTCCCTCTGTAATGCACTCCGCGGTCTAAGAAAGAAATGTGACGGTTTCTCAACGATGGAATGCCAGAGTCTCACCACATCTCGGGTAATTTTTGCTTTGAAGTATCAAGAAGACGAATCACATCCTAAAGGATTACCTTCAATACGTATACTCCGCAGCTGACATCGTCGTTCTGTAGGGGGTGAGGAATGGCTAGGTCGGTCCAGTAACGTCCCCCAAGCTCGGTCCTTTTATTTAGGAAGTCCCTTGTAATGAAATTGTGAAATTAATACAGAGCATAACGACTGTGAAAAGATCCAGTTTGCCAGTCAGAATTGAGATTGATACTACATTTATGTGACAATATACCTCGTACCGAACAACGCTGAAAAATTCTGGGCTTTTTTTCCCTGCCGGATCGACCTGGGAAATCGTACAGTTTTCCAAGTCTACGACCTATAACAGCAAGAAATTAATAGTTGCTATCCTGTCTACAACTTTATTTAGAAGATGTCATGAGATATTTTTTGGCCGATATTTTATTTCAAATGAAATAATGGATGAAATTGGGGGTTCCCATATAAAAAAGTTGAGTCAGTGTGCTCATCGTCTCTCGAAATCAAAAGTAAAAATGACTGATTGCAATATCACCATGGATTTTAGAGATGAGTCGAACGCCAATACCATAGGGGTCAAATAAAGACGGTCTCCGCAAGGGGTTTAATCCCCGTCCTTTTCAGATGGGTCTACGCTGAACGGATTTATGTCCAAGACAATTGTTTTGTAAAATACCTGAAAATTAAGAGCAAGCCCAAGAAACAATGAGAATTATCTAAGGTGCTTACTACAGCGGAGGTTACGTTCAGGTTAACATTGAGAGCGCGTAGCTTTTATGCATACTTAGAGAGAGAGAGAGAGCGCGCATCGGCTTTTATGCATACTTACTCCTAGTATCCAATGATTTCGCTGGGCAGCCTGACAGGGAAACACAAATTTCTTGTATGCCGAGATGTCAAGCTATAATCAAATGCAATAAACAGACGTTGCAATTTTGTACGTTGATTGATAAATAATTACGAAAGTTTCTTCTTCTTACATGACGGATAATGAGCATGAAAATCATATAAGCATGAACATCTAAGAAAATAGTATTACTGTGAAATGACCAAAATTTAAAAACCTTTTTTTGCTCTATTTCCATTAATTTTTTTATAATTTTTGAGGAGGCCTTGCATAGTTGCGAGTCTGCTGCATACCCTTTTTCGAAAAACGCGATGTTGCATATTCAAAGTGCTATGGATGTGATGCGTTTGTCAGCTACTTACCCTTGTGCGCCAGGGCTTTTCTTGCTTAGTTCTTTCAAAGAAAAAACTATTTGCAGTGATCACGAACTTGCCCTGCAATTGTAAAAGAAAGCTCTTAAACTACTTAATTCCTGCTGACGATATGACCCAATTAGTAACTGAAAGAGTCATTTTGTGTACTTACGTTTTTGTTTGCCCTTTTCTGCAAAACTGTCAAATACGCATTGATAACCTATTTGTTAAACGAAATTATTAGAAACTGGCAAAGATAAAAACAGGTATAACTCGGAACCTGAGCAGATCCTGTATTTGGTGGATGCCGAGTTAACTGTGCATTAGCCGTTTTTATCAGTGAAATCACTTACCGAATCATTCAGCCACCCACTTTTCCATGTTATCGATGGTCCAAATAGAGACACCATTAAAGATTCGTGGATGTCCGGCATCCCTAGCTGTAATGTTTTTAAATCTTTCCATGTAACACCAGTTGGGAAAGTGCGATAAGGGGTGGAGGTGTCGTCCCATATAGCTTGAACCTGACGAGAAGGGAATTTTGCCAAATTGTATGAGTGTGAACCTTAAAACACTGTAGACTTCGTTATCAGAGAAGCAAGTCAAAATGACTACAGTCATAGGGGTAAATTGCGTTTATTTTAGTCTTCTTTGGAAACCGCACTCCCTACTACCACTCTCCCCCCCCCCCCCCCCCTCCTTTGGGCCTCTTTATTTCAGCTATCAAATTATGCCTATTACCTGTGAAATCTTACATCTTTTTACCAATGCCTCTTTGCACTGAGGATATGCTTTTTCCACTTCCTTTATTCTGGGGAATGTTAACCTGTTCGTATGGGCCTCCTTTGCCTCAAGGTCAGACATGAAAACCTGTTCGGCGTCCACAGTCTCCACTGTTGACTGGGCTGGCCAACCGAACACTGAATTTTTCTCATCAAATTTTTGCAAAAACGTTATCGACAAAATGCCATCTTCCGCGTTCAACACTCGCCCCATAAAGAAACAGTCGCAGTTACTGTATGCGACAGCAACAAATTGACCGCTGGATACCTGCAAATGAAAACAGCTTATCAGTAGTATTTTTTTTTGGTAATTCATATACTAAGCCCTCCTTCCTTTTACCTCTCGGCATTCCATAGCTTCCTGTTCTTTTTTTTCCGCAAACTCCACTTCTTTGCGCTCTCGTGTCTCCACAACTCCTGATGACGTCGTATTGTTCTTGTCTACATGGGGAAGCTATCAGCAATATTCAATTCAGTCTACACTCACACAAGACTTCAATGTGAAATAGTTTATTAGGGGTACGTCAGTCAATCTAGTCATAGTGGAAGTGACCTAGCCGTTCTACTAATGAAATAATGTAAGAAACTGATTCCATAACAAACTAGATATTACAAAATTATGTAAAACCTTACCATTATCATTAAGTAAATTCAATCGTACCGCACCAGATTCGAAAAATCACTGACAACCACCGCTTAGAAGAGGCCAAAAATATTTTGAAACTTATTCGTTATCAAATGCAGCAGGACAAGACCTCGAGGAAAGGGTACTCTTACTTGACAAAAGGGAAAAAATGGTTACAGTAGAATTCTTACTCTTCCATGCTTAACTAAACTTAAGCAAAAGGTAGTTACAACAGCGAATGACAGACTTAGATTTGGTGGTAATCTCCCGCCAAACTGAAATAGTCTCAATCTCTCCCACAGCCACCTACGGGAATTTAAATTGTGCCGTCAGAACCTTCAATTTCTGACGAACTCGTCCCCTCTCAACCGTTAGAAAATACACAACACAGGGACGTAAGGATGGTTACTCACCAAATCTGGCTCTTCGCTTAACTCAACTTTCATTTTCTTCTTGGGTGTGGATGCATTCTTAAAAATAAGGACAAGAATTTTACGAGGTGGTCAAAGACAATTACCCTGCAGCTTGGGGTCATGAGCAACAGTGTATGGGGTTACTACACTGTTTTTTCGTCTGCCACTGCCAATCTCAGGTGATCAATTGGTTAGAGCATAGCAGTCCCGCTAGTAATTATGGTTAGAGCATCTGAGCTGTGAGCGGGAGGAGGTGTCATAACTAGGCTTTGCTACAGGATTACTTTTTCTTAAGTTAGACTATGTATTGTTGGGAAACACTTCTGTATATACAAAAAAAAGAAAACATGAGCACCTTTTTACGTTTTGTCAATATTTCAAACTTTTTTGGCTGAGATCACAAAATGTAATATAGTACCCTATATTACCTAAATGCAGGACACATTATTATTATTATTATTATTATTATTAGTTTGGACAAAAACAGGGAAGAAACACAATACCTCAGGTCAAGCGCGCAATTACATGTTTGTTTGTTTTTTACTCACAAGTGGGGTTGGCTCATCGATTCCTTTGCATTTTTTCGTTTCCTGGATGTGTTCTCCTTCGACGTCACTTATCTAGTAAAGAAGAGTAAATCGACTCTTAAAGATAATTGTCCATTGTCACGTGAGATACGTAGATATAACTAAATAATAGTGGCAATGTGTAATGGGAACACTTACTTCAAAAGGCATTGGTATTGGGTCTAATGGGGTTCCCAATGGTGATTCCGGTGATGAGGAAAGAACAACGCTCGAGGAATACTCGTCATTGAGTAAGAGCTTCTTGCCCGATGATAAGGTTATCTGCAGCCATAAAGGGAAGTTAAACAATTTAATGGGCATATCATTCTTTAGTAGAGGACAACAGTACTACAGAGTGGAAATGAATCAAATATGGATAATCTTACTTCAGTTGTCTTTCTTGTCATTGTCCCTATTTTCTGCTTTTTTTGTTCACTCTTGGTTTGTCCCTAAAAATGGATTCATTAATATGTCCGCATATTTGAAAATAATCCTCGTGAAGATACTATTCAGCGAGCTAGCTTTGTAGCTTCCCCGCGCCCGGTCATAAGAGAAAGCTGTCCAGACGGAAGTTATGTTATCTAGAAAACCGCTCTTTCATTCACTCGTGCAAGCTGAGATTATCTGCTTACTTGGACGGTATCCCCGAATAAAGACCTCTAACTAAGCGAGTTAGAGGACTGCACTGTAGGGCGACGTGGGAAAAACAAGGTGCCGTAACTTAACGAGACCGAGAAAACGAGGTTAGTAAGATATTTATTACATCTTGTTAAACGAATCGAGCACACTCTGAAATGCAGTGGACTGTACAGTTGAATACGGCTCGCTAAACTGGCCAGTACAAGGCAAAGAAAACAGGATCTGAACATCATTGGAATAAGTTTTTTGCCGCCAGGAAACACATGCACAAGAATCTTAAGTTGGCAAGAGAGGAGTATATAAGTGGCCACCTCAGTGAGGCAATCAAGGTCAACCCAAAACGTTTTTGGTCCTACGTAAAGCGGCTTAAACAAGAAAATCCAGGGATAGCAGATTTTGAAGTCGATGGCAAAGTCATAAGTGATGGTCGTCTTAAATCAGAAATTTTAAACAGCCAATTTTCAAGTGTGTTTACTAAGGAGGACCTTGAAAACATTCCAGAAATGGGCTCTGATTCTACTCCTGGGTTGGGGTCTTTAATTATTTCAGAGCAAGGAGTCTTAAAACAGCTGTCTTCGTTAAATCCAAACAAGGCCAGTGGTCCAGACCAGATTCCACCCTGGTTTCTTAAAACGTTTGCTACAGACATTGCTCCAATACTGACTGACGTCTTTCAAGACTCGATAGACAGTGGCACTGTACCCCGCAGGTGGAAGGAGGCAAATGTGTGTGCAGTTTTTAAAAAGGGAAAGAAATCCGACCCTGCTAATTATAGACCTATTTCCCTTACTTGTGTTGTATCGAAGATCCTCGAGCATATCGTCCACAGCTTTATTATGAAACATCTAAACCACCATAACATCTTAACTGACTGTCAGCATGGTTTTAGGGCAAAGAGATCCACAGAGATGCAGCTAATTCTTACCTTACACGACATGGCAAAGACTATCCAGAGCTCATCTATCCATGCGGCCGTTTTGGACTTCGCCAAAGCTTTCGATAAGGTCCCTCATAGGCGACTCCTAAGGAAGCTGCAGTACTATGGAATCCAAGGCTCGCTCCTAAACTGGTTAGAGTCGTTTCTTACACAACGTTTTCAATCAGTTGTTTGTGAAGGCCAGACATCAAGTCAATGTCCGGTGACTTCTGGCGTACCTCAGGGTACAGTCCTCGGTCCTTTGCTTTTTTTATTATACATAAACGACTTACCAGATACCGTGCAATCATCAGTTAGGCTCTTTGCGGACGATGCTTTACTCTACGGCATTGTCGCTAGCGATGCGGACTGTGACCTTCTTCAAGCTGACCTACGCAGGTTAGAATCCTGGCAGTATCACTGGCAAATGGAGTTCAATCCTTCCAAATGTAAAATTGTTACCATCTCACATAAGAAAAACCCACCCCAGAGAAAATATGTCTTCTGTGGTGTAGAGCTGGAACAGGTTGATACCTTCCCATACCTTGGGGTCACCATCAGTAACAAGCTCAAGTGGTCAGCCCATGTTTCTATAACAGCAGCTAAAGCAAGCAAATCACTGGGTACAATACAACGCAACCTTTGGAATTGCCCAAAGAAAGTAAAAGAAATTGCATATACATCCCTAGTACGACTGAAGCTGGAATATGCAAGTGCGGCTTGGGACCCGTTTTTAAAGAAAGATATCAGTGCTCTGGAAATTGTTCAACGTAAAGCAGCACGGTTTTGCTCACAGAATTATGATAGATATGCTAGTGTTACGGACATGATTAAAGACTTAGGGTGGGCCACGCTGGAAACGAGAAGAAGGCAGGCTAGATTAACGCTTATGTATAAACTAACTCATGGTCTTATTGATATCGATACCCGAAAATATTTGATTCAACATCCTGAGAGTCGCACGAGGGGAACCCATCAATTTAAATTTCGCGTGCCATATGCAAATAAAGACGTTTTTAAATTTTCGTTTTTTCCAAAAACTATAACGGACTGGAACTGCCTCCCTGAGACTATTGTTTCATCATCCTCCTTAGAAACCTTCAAATATAGGTTAACAGCTTTTCTTAAATAATAGTTATATTTAGTTTAATATAGTTTTCTTTATTTAAATTTTTAAATCATCATTTTATATATTGATATTTGTTTTTTTTATGGTTGGTGTGATAACCGAACGGTTCTTACCGACCCAATACATGTAAATGTAAAAAAAAAAAAAAGTCTTTTTAACTTAGCCTGATGCAACCTGAAATATTTTCACCCAAGAAAAAATTCTAGGAGTTTTCAAGCAGTTTTCCCCAAAATCCTTTTTTTCAGAGGCTTTTCAAGTGCCCTTGAAGCCGAAAATTAACTTCCAGGGCTTTTCAAGGACTTCAAGGAGTAGCACGAACCCTGTATTACGGCTTGTTACTGCTGGTATTTACACATGCTTGCAAGGGTTTTTGGCCATGTGTTGACACATCAATATACCTAGAAGTTGTCTTGAAGCTTTACTGGATGGTATACAGCGGCACATTGTGTAAATCTTCTGATAACAGAGAAACCAAAGCAGCAGGGGTTTCATTAGAAGGTGGTCTGTCTGTCAGAAATTTGCCTCTCAACGCCGGCTATTCTGCTTATATTAATTAGCCCAGGTGTCTACTTCTATATTTATTGAAACCCCTTCATCAGTTCCACCTTTTGCCTACAGCTTTTAGCATGTTATGTTTTGACTTATACATACATTTATTGTTGGTCCTTGAAAGGGCTTTTCAGCACCAATATTACAAGTTTAAAAAAGAAAAATATAAACATTACTAAAATATCCTCTAAAAGTAATCTGCAGGTAAATTACATATAATAATTACGAAGAAATATATTAACATATTTTAGATAAATATTCTCTGAAAAGATGCAGTTTAAATGTGTCTAAAATAGTTAAATAGCTCAGGGAATTCCAGATTTTAACTCCTCCATGGGCAAAGCGACTCTGTCCAGTTACCAAGCGACAACAAGGAATATTAAGGTTGTTTGCATTTTGCATTACCCTATTACATACATAGGATCTTGTATGCAGCTGGTCACGTAAATATTTAGGTGCAAGATTGTTCAGGCATTTAAAAACTATCACATCATCATTGATTTCCAGTCTATCTAGCATTCCAAGCTACTTAAGAGCTTCACTGTTGTGATCATAAAAGTGCACACAATATGACCAAATGCATCTTTATTTTAAATAGCAAAATCAGTGCATCCTTCAACTTAAAATTATACTAATTGTATATTTGTTAAGCGTTACTAGCTATACCTAGGTACTTACTTTCAGCACTCTCAGAGCAGCTCTCAGTGGCCCAAAAGTACAGGCTGTTGCATGCCTCTATTAAATCTGGGTTGCTTAGTATATACCTAGCACAATGATAATGAACTTGTCAACTACTATATCCAGAAAATGTCTGTTTAATTACTTTATATAAAGTTTCAGTGGAATGTTTTTCTTAAATTTGTAAAACACTCACAGAGGATCATAGCAGATTAACTAATTTTCAGTTGATTGTGACAAGGGAAGGAAGAAAGATGTAATATCAACAACGCAGTATTTCGTTTCCTTGAATTAATTATTCTAGGTTTCATTTTCATGATACACAAAAATTACTAAATTTAATCCTGTCACAATATGGCGGTAGTAATTTAAGGGAAACTTTCAATTAGCTTTATAGCCTTGCCAAAGCGTACAGTCACACAATCATTGAACAAGTAATTAGTTGTCAGTGATATTTTTTGGCAACACTTAATAACTTGTAAATGTTTTAATAATTTACTTAGTCATCAAGTAAATTATTCAGGCTACATAGATTTGACTTTTTAGGTGTCACTGTGGGACTTGAATGATATATTTACCTGCCTTGTTGTCAGAGAAGTACAGTAACACTGTGGTCATATCCACTGCTGCTTGGTGACACAGCTGTTGAAAAATTTCATGATTTGTTTCACAGTTTTCAAAGTGTTCAAGAATGACAGTTTGAAGTACACAGGTTCAATTTCAAGGCATGTATGAGCATTTGCTTACCAGCTCTAGTGGCATGGTGATAATTTTAGGATTTTGCCATCCATAGACTTCATTTTGCCAAGCAAAAAACATTTCTGGAGCAAAGTCAGTGAATGCTGCAATTATTTAATATATGTATGTTAACATTATAAACTGCTTGTGAATGCAAGATTGTTGAAATTTTTTCACTGGGAAGAGGGGAGCATATCACAATTGGATTCAATACCACACCTCAGGCAGCGGCAACATGTAATAAGCTATTGTAAGTGTCTCTTATTTCACTTCAACACCAATCCAGGGGCGGAGGCAGGTGATCGGGTTAAAAAGAAATTTAAATCTTGCTGTGACATTGTTACCTTTTCAAAATTTTGAAGTATAGCACTACCTACTGACAACCTACTCTCCCAATATGTCAGCTGCAGTCATGTGTTTAAAGATTTCTCCATGAGATCATTAGGACAGCCGTCATTGTTACATTTCCTCCCTGGACAAGAGTATCTGTTGTTTACACAGAGAATAAATATTGAGTGCACATATTTGATGAGGTACTACATGTAGGTATGAATTTACTTAGCTTAGCTTGTACTCACCAGAAAGAATTTGGCTTGAATGTTGATCCAAATGTTCATTGATGCACCCCACTTCAGATTCTAATGTATATAGTTATTGTGACAGAGACAGACAAAAAGTAAAAATAGGTTTGTAATAGGGGGTTTAAGTGCAAATACGTTTTACAAACTGTTCATTTGCAACTTGAAATGATATTAGGTTGAAGTCGAGTCAAAAGTAGTTGTTTATTAGTCATGGTCATTAGCAACACGTCTTGTAACCATGTGGTTAATGTCGCTGTACCTTACTCTGTTGGGTTACCGTATTTACTTGTGTATATGTCGACCTTTTTCAGCTTAAAAAAATGGCCCTCGACTTATAATCGTGTTATACAGATAGAGCTGGTTTCGCAGCCCTAGAACCATAAAAATCTGCATAAAAACCAACTTTACAAAACAAGTTCCGATTGTGATCGTGTTTGATGTCGAGCTTGGCCGGACATTATTAAGTTGTTAACAAAAAAGGTAAGGATTAAATACAAGCCTCTGGACATGCCTGTAAGACTATGGTCCTAGCTGTGGCATTTTATAGTACAGCAAACGCATACGTTTGTTTCACCTCATCGATTGAGGTCAGTAGCTGGGTTGTTTATCGAGCCATTTTTCGGAACTCTTTGGTGTTCTTTTCGTCTACCAAATCTCCTTTCCATGCCAACGTTAGGAGAAAGGTTAGTTTTAAGTAGTAAGATTTTATTTTCAACATGGCTCACATAAAAAAACGGAAAAAATTTTCTCAAGTAAACTGTCGTTGCATATTAACCTACGGCAACTGTAAAACAATTCTCAAAAATATACGACCTTTACTGTTAGGAAAAATTTTATCCATCTGAATTTCAGTTATTAGGCCTTCTCTAAACTATTAGGGAACTTAAGAACCACGACGACGGCTTAGTCGACGACGACCGGAAGTGAGATATACGTTAGTACGCACGCGTGGCCAGCAAATTCCGTCGTCCTGCTGTTGTTGACGACCCCAAAGGCAGCTCTTTCACGTCATCGTTGGAAGGAGTTCTGTTCGCCAAGTTTCAGGTATAAATCCACCCTTGTTTTTCGAATTTTGGACTCCTTTGGAAATTCTTATCTTTGTACATCGACGTTTCCTTTCTTTTTTTTTTCTAACAGGCGAATTCGGTTGAAAATTTGACTAATGAATTTACGTGTTTATATTTAGGAATGACAACAACAACAAAAGCGGCAGGTTTGGAGGAGTGAGCAAACTCGTAAGTTATAAATTTAAGTCATTGTTATTTGTAAGTATTTAGGAAAGACACATCGTCGATCTCCACCATGGAAGAAAAACACTTTACGTCAAGAATAGTAATCACAGTGTCTTTTAGCTTAAAAGGTTAAAAGGGCTGTAGCCTCGGTAAAAAATCTGATTTTACGCCATAGTTTTCCTTCCTTGTGTGTGTGTCTTACGTAAAATATAAGCAGCCTGTGTAGTTTCACAGAGACGCAGCATTTTTTCATTCGGTTGGGGAATAAACTGACAATCCTCCTGTGGTATTTTCAGTTAATAGAATTATTATTTCATGCATGTAAGAGGTTGGGATTTTTGACTCAAAACATTCGACCTTGGTTACGGGTTACAATTAGTTTTGGACGTAAATTTCTCTAATCTTACAGGAATCCAAACTTTACCTGGAGTTACAATCACGACATACTGATGTGCCGGGAAGTTCTTGACATCGAAACCATACCAGTTTAAATTAAGAAGTCCCGAAAGAGGGAAAGCATGGGAAGCCATTTCAAGTCACTTAAATACGACATCGTGTCCAAAGTTTCGAGTCACCCCACGATCTGTTCGGATAGGTATAACCTACTGACAAAAAAACTTCAGGCAAGATTAAACACTGAAGAGAAGGCCAGTGGTATTGCTGTGAATAATTCCGAGCTTGATGATCTTTTAGAAGAAATAGCTGCAAAAGAGAAGCTCAACAATGACGATAATGATAAAAAGAAATCTCTCGAGAATGAAAAGGCGGCAGCTGAAGATATGCGGAAACGTGCTTTAGAACGGGTAGGACAGACGACTAAAAGAAAGGATAAAGAAGAGGGAACTGAGACAGGACCATCCAAGAAAAAGAGTTGAAAGAGCACAGGCGAAGCAGTGGAATATTTAAAGGAAAGAGCTTCTACAGAGATACAGCTAAGGGAAAGGGAGTTGGAGATGAGAAAGAAAGAGCAAGAAAGCATGTCCCAAAGGGAGAGAGAGAGGAATGAGCAGCAAGATAAAGTGCTCTCTACTATGCTCAAACAGCAAGACCAACAGCAGCAGATGATGATGATGCTCATGAATCAACAACAGCAACAGTCACAGGCTTTCATGTCTCTGATAGGGAAAATTGTTCCAAAATAACTTACAGTTATTTTCATTGTTGTTTTACATAATGTTGAGATCCCATTTAAAGTTGTGCATTGCGTCCAATTTTCTTACAGTCAGATGTTATTACGCAACATTCATTGAGTTTTTAAACCAATTATCTCACAAGTAAATGCGAACACAATTCTTTGGAATTCGCCTCGATGTATATTCATTTCATCTTAGTGTTTTTGTTCGGAACATTAAAAAATACACTTTTGTGAGAGAAATGATGACCTTATTCAAGGAACTGGGTGTTTACTAACAAGCACTAATCCTATATAATCAGATCCAATTACTTTGCGAATTACTTTGCGGTTCAGCTCACTCAGGAAAAGTACTCCTCTAAAGTGGGTGGTTCCAGGGCAAAAAAAGAGGAGGTTTGGTTACCGTAAAGCGTAAAGACAGGTAAGAGCATTCTGGAGAAGAGCAGAAACTATATACATCTTGCCAACACTACTGAGGCCAATTTTAAGGTTTTTCTTGAAGTCTAGACACTTAAAATAGTTGATTATATCACCGAATAACCATTCAACGGAGGACCTAACGACACTCAATGAAGCATTATATGCTTTCATTTGGTCAGTAAGGACCCCATGTCGAAAAGGACATTGTAGATGTACCCTTAATGGGTACGCCAGATCCCCATAAACACACATGGGTTGCCTAGCGTGTGAAAAAGCAAATTGTTGTAGGTCACGTAGAAATCCTGACTTCGTAAGCATGGATGCATCATGCTTTCTACCCTCTGCAAGAAATCAAAGAAAAGCCGGTTGTGATCATAAACCTTTAACATTTGTTTACTTGTGCATATACGGCATACAGTAAGCTAAGCTTACGTTACATAACCTCGTGTTAAATAATGTGGAAGGTTAATACCATAAAATTCAGGTCTTACCTACTGGACCATACATATTCGCAATCAAGCCATTGGGTAAAACAACTGACTGAAATTTTAAAGCGTGTACCCACTTGTGTCCGTGGTACAGGATCCTCTGATTTTCCCCAGGCC
>OX421454.1:18239774-18247274 GCA_949126865.1 Montipora capitata | reverse complement strand
ATCATCTTGCCTTTGATCTGCAGAGCTGTAACCTCTGGTGGAGGCAGTCGGGAACTTTTGCCTGATTTTGTGATACACACAGGCTGGTAGCGGTCTACTGTTATTCCATCCCAGTGGTCCAAATATTCATTGCACTAGAAAGCTCCTAAGAAGGAAGAGAGATTTATTATAGCTTCTATGGCTTATTCTTCATGCTTGTTTACATACATTTATCCCAGACCAAAAAATCTGACATCATGTTAACTGTGCAATTGAACAAAAGCCATTGGCTAGATGTCAGCAAACCATTCACATATGCAACACTATTTTATTTATTTATTTATTTCCAAATGGTCTGGATAGCACAAGTGTTACTAATATTTTAAAAAATACAACCACACTTTTGAATTTTCGGAACATGTTTCGATGTTTCAAACACCATCTTCAGCCATAGTGAGTGTAACATTAAAATTTTTACAAGATAATTCGTATATATATATGTAACTATCAATACAATGATTCTTTGTAGATTAAATGTTCGTTACAAGTACGTAAAATTCAAACGAACCAACAATATTATAGAGAACCCAACTGACATAACGGTAAAAGTTTAAAAGTGTAATGCTACACTGACATGATCAACTTGTTTGTTGAGTTCGGGTTTCAACCGCTCAATATGGAAGCTCTCCTTGATTTTGAGTTGATAGAAAGAAGTAGCATTATCAATAATTTTGAAGCAAGAAACATAACAATTATCGTGACAATTTTTAGAAAAACTAAGATGCTTGAAAATATGAGAATTTTTGTCCCGGAAAAGGTGCTCATTTACACGTGTGTAGAAATGCCTGTTGGTTTCACCAACGTAGCGAGCACCACAGCCTGCACAAGCAAATTTGTATACATCACGTGATTTGAGAGAATCTGGAATGAAATCCTTTGGACTAAAAATGTTGAACAGTTTGAATGGAGAGAAAATTGCTTTAACATTTAAATCCTTGCAATACTTGTTGATAATAGATGAAATTTTCTTTCTGGTATAAGATGAATAGAAACCGATGTAAGGTAGTTTGTAAAAATGGTAGTTGGATACATCATGTTTAGGGGCTTCTTTTGTAGTAACATTTCTAAGATAACCTTGAACGGACTTGTCAATTAGCCAACTGGGAAACATATTACGTTTCAAAATAGTAGTTAGAGTATTGATATCGTTTTGAAAACCCTGAGTAGTGTTGTTAATTTTATATGCCCAGTCGATGAGAGTTTTAATTAACCCTAATTTGTACTGAAAGGGAGTAAAACTGAAATAATTTGTAAGTAGACCAGTGTAAGTCTTTTTTCGAAAAACAGAAGTGATACAAGAACATTCATTGTTACTTGATCTCTGCTTGGATAATAATACATCTAAGAAAGGCAATTTGCCATCTGTTTCTGTTTCCATTGTAAACTTAATGTTGGGATGGCATTTGTTAAGGTATTGAAAAAACATATCTGCATCATGAGAATTTTGAAAACAACAAATAATGTCATCTACGTATCTGCGATAATATAATACTTGGGTACCGGTGTATTTTTCCAACCAAACCCTTTCATAATGACCCATGAAGAAATTGGCTAATACAGGGGCTTTAGGTGAACCCATTGCCACTCCATCTATTTTATCGTAAAAGCAACCATTGAATAAAAAATGAGTGTGGCTAGTAGCAAAATTGAAGAGTTGTTTAAGATGAACTTTACTTAGTTTTAGGTCAGGATTCATGTTACCATCAATTATGGCGTTGACAGCTAAATCAATCGTCTCAGATAAAGGGATATTTGTAAAAAGGCTAGTGACATCATAGGAAACTAGAAACTTGTCGCTGAAATCAAACTGTTGAATCTCTTGGACACAAGAAAACGTATCTGTTCCACAAAACTCTGAGGATATGTGGGGTTTAAGCAAAGAACAAAGATACTTAGCTAAGTTGTAATTGTAAGTGCCTATAGATGACACAATGGGTCTGAAAGGAGGTGTGATAGTTTTGGGATCTTTGACTTTATGCAATTTAGGTAGACCATATAACCTAGCTGGTTGGGAACCAGTAGGATAAATTTCACGATAGATGTTACAATCTAAGAGGCCGTTTTTCTTAAGTTTACGTAAAAACCGCTGTAACTGACCTTCCCTGCGTAAAGTGAGATCAGATTCCATTTTTTTAAATTTAGAATTGTCACTCAACAAATCAACCACAGCTTTATTGTCAAGAAGTACGACTTTGTTCCCCTTATCTGGTCTCAGGATGATGATGTCCTTGTTATGTTTCTTTAAGTCATTCATTGAAGGCTTGAAAGAGTTCACATAACTGGTGGCTAGATACTGTATCTCATTCCGAACTTCATTGGCTTTGGTCTTATCTGAAAGATGCCTCTTGAGGTAATCATGGAGAAGTTCAAATGTCGTGAATACTTGACTCTTGCTTACATGCGGAGGTTTTATTGCAAATGTAAGACCAACTTCAGAATATCAAGTCCTTCGTCACACAGCTTGTAAGACGAGATATTGACAACGGTGTCATTGTGAGTGAAAGGAACAGAAGTGCTTTTAGTGAGGGCTTTTAACTTCTTGTCATGTGTCTTGATGAACTGAGAGACCTTGCGTTCAACGTTTCTTTTTGTGACTTTCTTGAGGATGTGTAAGTCAATGCTACTCAGAACTCCTTCGAGCTTTTGCCATTGTCTGTCCAAATCCTTGTCAAGGTTCCTTTTCTCTTTAGCTCTCTTCTGGATAGAAGTTCTTAAAAGCCGTTTTCGAATATACACTGCATCAAAATTGCTTACTTTGGGCAAGTCAAAGGTGATGAATTTCAGGTACACACCAAACGCTTGGCAGTTTTTGAGAAACCGAACATCAAGTTCAGCTTTTCTCGACTGAGTTCTTAGCTTTTCAAGCTTTCGAAGATCAGAAATAACCAACGATCCATTGTACTTTCGAGCTAGGTCGTGAATAACTTTTCCAAATGGTCTGGATAGCACAAGTGTTACTAATATTTTAAAAAATACAACCACACTTTTGAATTTTCAGAACATGTTTCGTGTTTGGTTTCTCAAAAACTGCCAAGCGTTTGGTGTGTACCCGAAATTCAGCAATTTTGATGCAGTGTATATTCGAAAACGGCTTTTAAGAACTTCTATCCAGAAGAGAGCTAAAGAGAAAAGGAACCTTAACAAGGATTTGGACAGACAATGGCAAAAGCTCGAAGGAGTTCTGAGTAGCATTGACTTACACATCCTCAAGAAAGTCACAAAAAGAAACGCTGAACGCAAGGTCTCTCAGTTCATCAAGACACATGACAAGAAGTTAAAAGCCGTCACTAAAAACACTTCTGTTCCTTTTCACTCACAATGACACAGTTGTCAATATCTCGTCTTACAAGCTGTGTGACGAAGAACTTGATATTCTGAAATTTGGTCTTACATTTGCCATAAAACCTCCGCATGTAAGCAAGAGTCAAGTATTCACGACATTTGAACTTCTCCATGATGACCTCAAGAGGCATCTTTCGGATAAGACCAAAACCAATGAAGTCCGGAATGAGATACAGTATCTAGCCACCCTGTATGTGAACTCTTTCAAGCCTTCAATGAATGACTTAAAGAAACAAAATACTGAAAAGATTGAAACATAACAAGGACATCATCATCCTGAGACCAGATAAGGGGAATGGACTCGTAGTTCTTGACAAGGTAGTTTACAATAAAGCTATGGTTGATTTGTTGAGTGACAATTCTAAATTTAAAAAATTGGAATCTGATCTCACTATTCGCAGGGAAGGTCAGTTACAGCGGTTTTTACGTAAACTTAAGAAAAACGGCCTCTTAGATTGTAACATCTATCGTGAAATTTATCCTACTGGTTCCCAACCAGCTAGGTTATATGGTCTACCTAAATTGCATAAAGTCAAAGATCCCAAAACTATCACACCTCCTTTCAGACCCATTGTGTCATCTATAGGTACCTACAATTACAACTTAGCTAAGTATCTTTGTTCTTTGCTTAAACCCCACATATCCTCAGAGTTTTGTGCAACAGATACGTTTTCTTTTGTCCAAGAGATTCAACAGTTTGATTTCAGCGACAAGTTTCTAGTTTCCTATGATGTCACTAGCCTTTTTACAAATATCCCTTTATCTGAGACGATTGATTTAGCTGTCAACGCCATAATTGATGGTAACATGAATCCTGACCTAAAACTAAGTAAAGTTCATCTTAAACAACTCTTCAATTTTGCTACTAGCCTCACTCATTTTTTATTCAATGGTTGCTTTTACGATCAAATAGATGGAGTGGCAATGGGTTCACCTAAAGCCCCTGTATTAGCCAATTTCTTCATGGGTCATTATGAAAGGCTTTGGTTGGAAAAATACACGGGTACCCAAGTATTATATTATCGCAGATACGTAGATGACATTATTTGTTGTTTTCAAAACCTTAACAAATGCCATCCCAACATTAAGTTTACAATTGAAACAGAAACAGATGGCAAATTGCCTTTCTTAGATGTATTATTATCCAAGCAGAGATCAAGTAACAATGAATGTTCTTGTATCACTTCTGTTTTTCGAAAAAAGACTTACACTGGTCTACTTACAAATTATTTCAGTTTTACTCCCTTTCAGTACAAATTAGGGTTAATTAAAACTCTCATCGACTGGGCATATAAAATTAACAACACTACTCAGGGTTTTCAAAACGATATCAATACTCTAACTACTATTTTGAAACGTAATATGTTTCCCAGTTGGCTAATTGACAAGTCCGTTCAAGGTTATCTTAGAAATGTTACTACAAAAGAAGCCCCTAAACATGATGTATCCAACTACCATTTTTACAAACTACCTTACATCGGTTTCTATTCATCTTATACCAGAAAGAAAATTTCATCTATTATCAACAAGTATTGCAAGGATTTAAATGTTAAAGTAATTTTCTCTCCATTCAAACTGTTCAACATTTTTAGTCCAAAGGATTTCATTCCAGATTCTCTCAAATCACGTGTTGTATACAAATGTACTTGTGCGGGCTGTGGTGCTCGCTACGTTGGTGAAACCAACAGGCATTTCTACACATGTGTAAATGAGCACCTTTTCCGGGACAAAAATTCTCATCTTTTCAAGCATCTTAGTTTTTTTAAAAATTGTCACGATAATTGTGATGTTTCTTGCTTCAAAATTATTGATAATGCTACTTCTTTCTATCAACTCAAAATCAAGGAGAGCTTCCATATTGAGCGGTTGAAACCCGAACTCAACAAACAAGTTGATCATGTCAGTTTAGCATTACACTTTTAAACTTTTACCATTATGTCAGTTGTGTTCTCTATAATATTGTTGGTTAGTTTGAATTTTACGTACTTGTAACCAACATTTAATCTACAAAGAATAATTGTATTGATAGTTATATATATATACGAATTATCTTGTAAAAATTTTAATGTTACACTCACTATGGCTGAAGATGATGTTTGAAACATCGAAACATATTCCAAAAATTCAAAAGTGTGGTTGTATTTTTTAAAATATTTATTTATTTATTTTGCAAACAAACTGAAGAAAAACAATAGTACCCATTATTAATATGGCAGTTGTATTTTGCTTCCTTCGTACAAAGAATTCCCACTCCTGAAAATATTGCTTAAATAAGGACTGCAATCTGGTTTTACAATTACGTTTTTTATGTTGAACCAGTCAGGTTCAATATTTATATTTTGATGGGAATGAACTACATGTTAAGTTTTAACAAACAAAGGCAACAACACTTCTTCGCACTTCGAGTTCCTCGTCTTGGAAATTTATAGCTGTGACCCTTTCTGTCCTTCATAAGAGGGCAAACCTGTTCCAGCACAGAGGCGTTTGTTAAAGCGTCGAAAGTCCGTGTGCTCGAGGATACAATTCCCTTTGATTCCCTCAAAAGTAAGTTGCCAATGGCTGCCGTGACTTCATTGCAACATCGAAACTCCAACGCATTGGACAGTTGCTCTGTGTTGCAGTATCCGCATTTACACCTGAATTCGGACGAATGAAGACAAGTTACTGTAGTTTAATACTGGTAAATAACAAACCGTAAACAGTGCAAAAAAAGTGTGTACAGTGAAACCTGTATTAAACGAACACCCTTGGGGAATGCTCTAGTGTCCGCTTAATACAGGGTGTCCGCCTAATACAGGTTTCGATAAATAACGTCTTATGAGGTGTCAAATACCATTAAAATTAACGGTGGAAATGTTTAGAATACTCCCAGCGACTGCGACAAAATATGTTTGCATTACAGTATTTAATTTTTTTTAGTTAAGTGGAACAACTGATCCGATTACTACAAACAGATTACACCTCAAATTTGAAGAAATCAGACGAGTGAAACTAGCTCTATACAAACATAACGAATCAATACTGTACTCTGAAACTGATCAAATGAGCGAAACAAGCTGTATATTGTACATAAAAACCATAAAAACTTTGTCCTTTTCTAAGCTGTTGAATGTACCAATCCTTAACAATAACAGTCATCAATTCTTGATTGTTTGAGCCTTTTAAATTTCATTTTCTGAAGCAAGTCGGTTGCCTTGCTAATGGCCAGCGTTAGATCTTCTTGTCCATGATATCTGGAATATTCAAGCAGCATTTCAGATAATCTTGTAACTGGTTAAAAGATAAACTGACCAACGAAGGATTTGTTGTATACTGGCTGTACAGGCTTTGTGGACGTGTATGCATTTACGGTTTCTTTTGTCCTTGTGTATTCAACAAACACCGTTTGTCAAGTCACGTTTTTAATTTTAAAAATAGAAAAATTGGTGGTTGGCGCTTTCCTCGTTTCCGGTGTCTGGCACGTTGTGTGGTGGAGTTTAATTACAAGTGTCCGTTTAATACAGGTTGGCAACAATAGAAATGACCATTTCAAGTACTTTTTAGGTGTCCGCGTCCGCTTAATAGAGGTGTCCACTTAATAAAGGTTTGATTTACAGTAAATAAGGGATATAAATTTAGGGTATTCGGCCACTGTCCGCTTAATAGAGGGTGTCCGCTTAAGACGGTGTCGGCTTAATACAGGTTTCACTGTAGTTTAAGTCCGCTGGAGACTAAATTCGCTTGTCCTGAAGTTTGCCGTTAGAAACCCTACTTACCACATATCTATATTGATCTGGCCGGATCTAATGTGGCCGGAGTCAAGCCGTCTTCATCGTCTTCTTCATCTGGTTCTTGATAGTCTTCAGGGGCCTCGGGCTCGAAATGGTATGGCTCCACTAGTCCACCATCTGCGCCGAAATCTTCTTCATTGTCACTCTCCATCACCTCAGACGCACTCCTGGAGCTTGCATTTGAATCAGAATATTCTGAAAAAGACTGAAATAAGTGAGGTTTACAGCGAATTCCACAGTCAAGGCAGAGACGCTCGAGTGTTCTTTTCGTTGATGTCAACCGTGTGATGTCATAGCATGGTTAACCGCTGACAATTTTGCTGGCTCATGTTTTCCGAATTTGTCCCAC
>OX421454.1:18212274-18229774 GCA_949126865.1 Montipora capitata | reverse complement strand
CTGACTGTCCGTTGCACACTATTTTAAAAACAGATTCTGGTGACCATATTTCCAAGCGGAATGGTGTAAATTACGTACTTTCAGCATTCTTGTCTTCGGAAATCAACAACGATTCTGCTTCCTGCGGGCGGGCGGCTTGAACTGCGCATTCTTCGATAGATCCCCCTTTTTCTTGAACAAAAGTCATAAGAGCACTTCTGTCCTCCTTATCGACTGTCACTTTAAATGTTACAGAATTCATTTCTAAGCCCTACTTTCCCTAGTACTGAAGGAGATGTCTGAAGTGACCAAGGACCACCAAAGTAACATCCAAGTAACACGCTTTTAAAACGCACGTGATGTGGACATGACTGACCACTGTCAGATGGCCGCTTATCTTATCAATACATACACGCGGAAATATTGCGACACAAGCATTAGAATCTTTCCCTGTACATGTTTAGACTAACTGCTCGTAAACATCAAGCGTTTTTAGATCGTTCGCAGTCTTTTGCTAGTTGCAAAATGTCAAGCAGTTCCAGGAGTGATGTTTGTGGAAAGTCATCGGGAAGTGAGACTCTTCAGTTTGAAGCGACCGTAAAGGGCTTACACGAGTGTAGCTTTGGCATTTCTGTGGGAGATGTGTTTGAACTTCGCAGAAAGATTGGAAGTAGAGGAAAGGCTTTCGAAGTGCTATGTAGCCAAGGAAGGGTGGGACACTTGGAAAAAGACCTAGTACCAGTACTTTGGGACTTAAAACCATCTACTGTGCTGAAAGGGTAAGATTAAGGTCGATTGTGATCTTTATTTTTGTAATTGTGGCGCACGAACAAATTCCAGATTTTGGTAAACAGACACTTATCTCATTAGCCATTGATTGATAGGCTTCTTATAGTCCTTTGTCGTAATCCCTGACATTAAAGATGAATCGTTTACCTTAAGTTATTAATATTGCAATTTTTTGGTCATATGCAGGATTGCTACTGGAAGTCCTTTTCCAGATCCCGTAGGGAGGTGGCGTAAAGGAGGCGGAATAAATCTACAGATAAAGGTCATAGCAAGTGATACGACCAGCAGTGAAGTGAAATTACTGACGGCTAGACTGAGTGATCTTGGAGTGCAGGCTGAATAGAATCAAGCTGTGTGGTCTTGATAATGAACCATTGTTAATGAAAAGCCGACTGAAATAAACTACATGTATAATCCTGCAAGGCAAAAAAAAAACTGTGTTGTTATTTGTATGCTTTACACCCACATGCACTGGAATGTCCCGAAATATAATATATTTGACATACGCACTTGTACCTGATTTTTCGTTCTTTATTGCTTGTTGACAATACATCTTTGGCTTGTTAGCATCCCACCAGGGTATCCCATCTTAAATGAAAGATATTTCACCGTCCGAAAAGCCCTTACATCCGGTTATCTCAAATTCCGGTACCAGACAGCGTGGTACAAAGTACACTTTCAAACAGTTGCAACAAACCCGACTGGTTGGCTTGTCACCTTCTCCAATTTGCATTGAAACGTGGATATAACGTTACTTTCAAGGAATGCGGTAGCCAGACAACAACGTCAAAATGTATTCCCCTTATTTGTTAGGGGCTTTCCTCTTTTTGAACTGTGTTACACAATACTATGTTTCTGGTACCCAACTTTCCAAAATTATAACTGACTTGGAAGGTTTAGGCTTTACGGATCAACTCAGGTCAGATGATGACTATGCTTCTTCGTTGTACTGCCGTCCGTGTCAAAAGGTCGTCACATATACAGATGTCACCAAGCTCGCATGGCTTCTTCGTCGTCACAGCGAAACAGAGAGGCATAAAATGCTATCAGGGTGGACATTAACCGCTGATTATAAACCCATCAAAACCTTTACCGGAAGTAAGTATTCAAATGAGTTTTCTTACTTCAGTTAGTAATTCCCAACTGAGACAATATAATAATCACCTAATGTTGCAAATTGCTTGACGTTTTTCTTTCCCATTGTTTATGTGCAGATGCGAAAAAGATAACTTCCTTTTGGAGTTCTTCGTCAACTAAACCTACAACTAAGTCTACAGGCACTAGTGAAAAGGCGAGGAAAACCCAACTGGATCTGCAGTCGATGGAGAGAAAACGAAAAGCAGCGGAAGGTCTTGTAGAAGATGAATTGATAAACAAGGTAAGTTAGTTTTGAATTATATTTTTTTATTTTGATAGTTTGACTGATGAGGACGTTTATAGGCAGAACGGACGCATATAAAAAAGTTCGGGTAACAAAGATTTTGTTTAAAATTCTACATTCTACGAGGCTATGATAGAATTCCCTGTGATAACGTAAGTAGCTTAATAGTGTCTTACAGTACTCAGTTCAAAATCAACCTATTTCTTTTAGGCTACAAGGATAGCGGTAATTGAAAAAAAAACCCACTTCGGACGCAAATTGTCTGATGCTCTTGTTGGGGGAGAAGAAGAAGCCCCAGCTCTCACAAACGTCGAAATCGAAATCCTTCAAAGCGCCAGTGAGGAAAAGATTCGAAAAATAGAGCAAGATGCTGCTAATCGTGTACATTTAGAAACTCGTTTGGAAACTATGATACAAAGTTGTTTGGCTGTGAAAGCTAACACCCAACTCTATACAGATGTATTTCGTCGATGTGCTGCTGTAACAGACATTATCGCGGACGGCGTTTCTGTTCAGAAACAAACAGATGACCTCGCAGTGAGATATGTCAACGCCCTGCTAGGCTATACCGACTTGCAAACCTACTACAGCCAAAAAATTGAAAGTCTGCAAAATAAAGTGGTGAATTTTGACATTGAAGTGCAAAGACTTGAGACATTAATTCAAAAAGGAATCCGTAACGATCATGTACCAGAAGTCGCATTAAAACTGGCTTGTTTGATGAAAACTGAAAAACATGGAGAAACAGATCCTTTGATAAAAATTCTAACTGACTTGATCTGTAACAGAGGAAAGGAATCAAAAACATGGTCCGATGAAACTAAGTCTCTATTCGCAATAATCTTAAACTACGGGGGCGCAGCTCTGGCCAAAATTGTTAGAACAAGATTGGGTGGACCACACCTCTCAACGATCTACAGGCAAAGCCGAAGCAGTTATGTCATTCCAACGGTCCTCACCGATAAATCTTTTTCGATGGCTAGAGTCTTTTACGAAAAGATTGGTTACACTGGGCCATTTATTCTTGCAATCGATGCTACAACTTTAATTGCAACATTGCGCGTAAGAGGAAATAAAATAATTGGCTTAGCAACGGAGACTGAAGTTACTGTGTCGACAGCACAAGATATAATTGACATAGTGAACTCCGAGTCATATGAAAAAGCAAAACTGGCTAATGCTTTCGTCTTATCTCCTATGGTCCAACACGCACCAAGTTTTACTCTCTGTATAAGCCCCGTAGTGAAAGGACAGGACTACCAGACCGTAAAAGGATGGATGACTCAAACAATGGAAATGGGATCTACCCACAATATCGAAATCTTGGGGATAGGCGCGGATGGAGACTCAAAGTTCCGTAAGCACTATTTTCAAGAGCACAAACGAAATGATGATCTATCAGAAGAGCAGATTACTCTAGATTACAAGGGCTTTGATTTTGCGGCAAGAACATTTCAGACGGAAGATTGCAGAACATGTAAAACAATGATGTTTCCTGATTGGAGGCATATTTTAAAAAAATGGAGAAATCAATTACTAAATGTGAAAAGAATTTTATTAATGGGAAGCAACATCGCACAGATCGAACATTTAATGCAAACTTATTTGAGTTTCAAATTGGAGTGTGGTCTGTGGAAAAGCGACGTTTATGTCCGCGATAAGCAGAACGTGGACGCAGCTACACGACTGTTAAAACCTGAGGCTCGTCACTACTTAAAAATCTGGAATGAAAAGGCCTCACTTGCAACGAGAGTGTACCTCAAGGTTGGCGAAAGTCTTTTTTCGGCGTTCACCGAAAAAGAATTGTCCGTTCGTGAAAGGGCAAAGCGTGCATGGCTCCCAGTAACTTTCTTAAGACTCTGTAGAGCTTGGCTTAAGATGGAGGGATATCCTACTGACCATTACTTTATATCAGGACAGACCTATGACGATGTTATTCTGGCTGGACACTCCATCATTATTTCAATGAAACTTTATGCAATTTATTATCCGGAACTTCCTTATGAGCCTTGGATGTTTGGTTCCGATTCTTGCGAGGTTTTATTTTCAAGTTTACGTGGATTTTGCCGCGGGAAACCAAACCTGACGTTGTTAGACTTATTAGACTTTGCAAGGAGAATTCAGAAGCTAAAGGAAATGAATCCCAAGCCCTTCAACCAGTTAAATGATAAAAAGTGGCCCACAGATATGGACGCAGAACTGACTTTGGGTTTGCAAGAAGCCGAGAAGGAGGCGATCAAGACTGCCGAACTGTTAGGAATGATCGCCAGTCTAGAAAGGGCCAATGTCGTGACAAGCACAAAAGAAGGAGGTGTTGTGTTGATAAATCCTACCACAGATGTTTATCCGTTAAGTACCGCAAATAAACCTGACGAAAATAACATTTTACAAGTAGAAGACTTGCTAGAAATTGAAAACGATGTATTGATAAACGCCATAGATGAAAGTGAAAACGAAATCACTACTTCTTTCATCAATCTTGCAGCTAAGGCAAAAGAAAACACCATAAATACTGAACAATATAATGAAAACATGAACGAAGAAGAGGGTAACGAAGAGTATGACGATGGCGCGCCCACGAATTGTGTTTTCTATCGTTTGGGTAGTTGCCGATACAGAGAAAGTACGTTCCGTGCCCCAAAAGAAACTAACTGGCTTGGCTGTGAATTTCCTGGATGTAACAAGTGGTTTCACGAAGTATGTTTGGGACTTAAATTTCCGAATGACAAAGCGCGAGAAGCGTATACTTATTTCTGTAAGGATCACCCTTCGGCTGGTTACGCTTCTCAAAAGAAAGTTGTTAGCAGCACCGAAGACAAGGATATCCTGGAGAAGGACCCACTATCAGCAAATAAGCAGAATCGTGTCATACGTGACGAGAATGGAAACTACAGAATGCCGAAGATGTCAACGTGCTACATTGAGTTCAACGGCGTCTACTATCACATAGCCCAGTTCTTGTCTCTACAGCAAGGTAAACAGTATATGCCAGCTACCTCAAGAAATTCACGCTGGATGGCAGTTTCCAAGGTAAATTATTATGACAGCATTGGAAAAATATCGAGATCGCAAGAAAAGGAAGACTTGATTTGTAACTCATTCGCGGCTTTTTGGATGGGCAAGGAAGGACTTTTAATTGGTAAAGTCATCCGAATGTATTGCAATCCCTGTGCAAAAAGTGCATATCCTATTTTAACTTGTGATAGTAAGGATTCCAAGAGTAGCACAGTGACCTGTTGCGTTAATGTAGCACCGGTAGACACTGAAACTAACACCTGGATTTTACAAGTTAAAAACCGTTTCGTCTGGTGCCCAATGAAATCCCTTATAGCCAAACTAACTCTAATTGAACGGGAGAATGTTTTGGAAGTAAATGGCGATGATGTCAAAAATATATTAGCAATGCTGCCGCAACTTCAAGAAACAGAGAAAAAAAGACAAGAAGAGGAGTCAAAGGAGAAAGAAACTAGAATAAGAAAAAAGAAAGAAGGACCCCCAGAAGAGATGAGTGTGGCATTACTGAAAGAGGTTTTAAAGGAGATGGGTGTCAGTTTTAAACACAATTCAACAAAGGCCCAACTAATGGAAAAAGTAAAAGAAGTCCGCGAGAGCCACAGAGAAGCAACATATTCTCATGCCCACAGTCAAAAAACCTCAGAACGCTCTCGCCAAAATTATTGGAATCAGTTTAGAAATGACACGCATCCTCTGCCTTTGTGGATCATGTATGATCCACAGAGGAAAAGGCGCATTTTGATCATAATCATTTTAATGTTAATTTTATTGGCATTTACAAACATGTTTTCTGAGCTTCTTAATGTTGAGTTCCTTTCAAATTTATATCAGTTATTTTTGTTTCATTACCTCTCTTCTGCTTTAGTTGCGGAGTTCATCATTTACTTCGTTTTACTTATTTATAGAATGATTTTAGCTCTGATTTGTAGTATGATTTTTGCGGCGGCGAGGGTTTTGCTGACAAAACATTTACTGGAGACAATGTCTAGCATTACAACTACGCAGCTTCGTACTTCGTAGTACATGTATTTGTAGGATGTCATTACGACATTTAGCTTGAACAGTTTCTGAGTAAATACAAAAAGCGGTTATGTTATGTTGCGTTTCCCCGTTGAATCATGCCAGGGAATCGTGTTAATATTATTTGATAAATCAGTATTCATTCAATTATCGATTTGTTAAATAAATCTTTAAATTCGTCCTACTTGATTCATTGAATCGTAAGAGTGTTTTTATGGAAGATTTGATACATTTTAGAAATTCGATAAAATCGATAACATTACTTTAAAAATCGATAATTATCGATTACTCACAACGTGTCCTTTTATCGATTTTAATCGATTTCCGATACAATTTACTAATTTTTATCGATTGTTATCGAATGTTATCGATTATCGGTTTTATCGATTGCACATGCCGGGACTATGATGACTCCTCTATTCTAAGCCACAGTGCTGATGGCCCAAAATCGGAATAAAAACATTTCCTTAGGCAGAAAAACGAAGGATATGCCAGAAAGAAATTGAAAACAAAATTTTCCATGGTTTAAAGTGTAAATAAAAAATGCTTATTTTTTGCCTTCAGTTTCCCTTTAATCAAAGTATACAAAGTGCTGCCACTATGTCTCTTGTTAAATCTTAGATCGGAATCATTTCTCCCTAGCTGTTTTTTCACATATACACATTATTTATTCATTCATCTACTTATTTTTGCTGCTTTTTGTATGTTTTGTGTCTTATTCTGTTTGCTTTTTTATGTTAATACATAATTCAATCTGATTTCGCTACTCTTGTATTTCATTTGTAGTCGTAATTTAAGGAAAGAAGTTCATAGTAATGAGCCCCCTACTGTTTCTTTTGAGCTTTCCTGACCGGAAAAAAATCTTCTCCTTTATTTTGGGTAACAAATGTTACTTCAAATCCTACAACTATAAATGTGCAATCTATTTAAAATTGTATTTTCCCTGGCAAATAAATAAATGCAAATGGAACTCTTCTCATCACATCGAACGCAAGTTTGGTAATCGAATTCACCTAAAAGTTCCTGTAAATCATTTTCTATTGCCCACCCAATAAAAAAGCAATCAAACGATTGTCGTTGACTTTCAATGATTTCTCGTCCGGAAATTCAGCAAGGCTCGGGAGTTGAGAGAAAATGACGGGAAATAACGGTATATCTCTGTTCATACACTGTACATTTTAATCAAAGTTAATTATATAGAAATCGACTTTAGCCTATGCTGTAAATAGCAATTACTTATTAACTAACTGCCCCCTGCTAATTCTTGCCATGTGGTATATCAACAGAAAGAGTTTCTCGTATGACAATTCGCAGTTCTCGCCCAACCTCAACTTCTAAATTGCTGTGATTTGCATTTCAAAGTAACACACCAGACAATGCTGCGCTCTTCCATTTGTTTTGGCTGCAAAATTCATGATAGCTGAACCTGGATATCAACTGGACATCTTTACCGCAGCTCCAGACCAATCATTCCTTTGCCCAATTTGGTGAGTGAATATCTACATTGCGACACGTTCTAGATATTAATGCCTCTCAAACAGAAAACAGCGAGGTCGTTGTCAACAAAATAATATTAGATCAAGCCTTAGTAACATTTTGGTATCTTATTTTACATGGAATGTTGTGTAAAATCATTTGCAATCGGATGATTTTCAATTATTTGGCGTCAAATTGCACTCCACATTCAGTGCACATTCTCCGTGTTTTCTTAAATGCCCAGCAAAGTTTTCTTAATATGTACCCAAACCACTAGTACTTCCCCTATTTTTTAGGTCAAGTCAAATGTTGAACATTTGCATACACCGAATGGAGCGTGTCTGTAGATTCTAGCTAACATATTAGCATTAGCTACCCATTAATCTCTTCACAGGTTAGAGTTTTGTGGTCATGCTTTCGCTTCAGGCAAAGTGATTCTGGGATAGTGATTTTTGAATGAATAGGTCTCTTTTCTAAGCGGAGAAATTCAGAACAAAGAAACATAGGACAGGCGTGTAGGGCCTAGAGCCAGAATTTAACCACTTATGGCGAATTCAGTGTTGTCTTCTACCAGCACATAATCGACAAACGTCTATTGTTTATCAAGAAATCAATAAACTGCGAAAAAAAAGGGGAAAAGGCCAGAACTAACGAAATATGCCAATTCTCGTAGGGTCAACTTATGAGATTCAGGGACACAGTGCGGAAATAAGATTTCACACATGATCACTTTACATAAGAACGTTAAGTGAGGGTGAGATTATCTACACTTTAGGAACATTTTTATTTCGTAGAAATATCTTAAAATGAACGGTGCAATATAGATAGAAGTAAAACTTCAGTCTGTATTATCCAATTAACCAAAAAAATAGGTGTGATGGAAACATCTGCATATATTTATTGAAGTACTGTAACAACTGATTGCAAAGAATCTTAAAAACGTTAAAGTCTGTGCAAGCGTATTTTGACACAGTGGTATGACGGGTTTTTTTCTCTTTTAAAGTTGGTACGTCATTAAGGAGGCTGTGGCCTGTAAAGAGGATCATCTCTTCTGCAAAACCTGCATAGACCAGTGGAACAATACCCACAATAACGGCAGCTGCCCTGTCGGAAGACAGTCCCTTCAAGCCTCTGACTTGAAGGACATCATTGCTTTCAATAGGGTGGTAGAGTCTATGCAGGTTTTCTACCCTAGGAAAGAACCAGGATGCGCATGGACTGGTGCCCTGGACATGCAGACAAACCACAAACTCCAGTGCCTCCAGGAACCAGTGCCATGCACATACACTGGCTGTGGCCTAGTCGTAGTTCGTGGGCAGCTGAATCAACATTTGGACACATGATATGATAGGAGGCAAGACGACTGCACATATTGTGGCCATCAATTTCCAATTCGGGAAATTCCAAGCCACCAGCGATACGCATGTCCGTTGACCTGTAATGTGCCCATTCAACTGCAACCATGTCGCAATACTTTGGTATGTATCCCTTGTTAGAGAGACATTTAGAATCACGTTTACGGCAAACGTTAGATTTTTGTTTAGGTTAAACAACAAACACTAACACAAAACTACGCAGTTTTGCACAAAAAATAGACCATACCGAGTAATCAAAAATGGCGGCTAAGTAAATGTTCCTTTGTCTTTATGCCACTCATCCTCAATTGCCTTGTAAGTGCCAACAAAATTCAAAAGAGTTTTTTGATCCAAAGTGAGGTTAGCGAGGATGATTAGCACTAAGACAAAAGAATAATTTCTTGGCCGCTATTTATGAATACGATTTATGAAAACAGTGAGCAGCTAATAAAGATTTAAAGAATAGTGACGTGGTCATTTCTGTCATCTATTTGCAGTAAATGTAATTCTAAATCTATTGTTATCCTGTTTCCGCGCGGTATTTTTGGTTGACATGGTATACTGTTTTACATTCAAAAGCTCCCAAAGACCAATCTACTACAGCATCTCGAGATAAAACTTCAACATCAATTTTTTTGGGCCAATTTAGTTTTTGCGGTTGCACCAGCGTTTTGCTTTCATATTGATACTTAAAAAGGTCAACTTCGAATTATCATTTTAGAAAAGAGAACTGTACAGTCATTTTCCTAAATTTATAGATTTAACAGGGACTACATCGCACGGCTACTGTGTAATTCTCTTAGTTTAATACATTTGTTAAAGATAACTTGAAGAACAACAGCCTGGAACTTCTACAAATTATAAAGTGAATCTGGACGTGTTTTGCAATAGTGCTTCTGTCGGGTAACATGGGTTGCAATCGTTTTTTACTGACAGGGAACAATTGAACGGGCACATTGCTTTGGCCTGTCTGTGGGCCATCGTCAACTGTTCTGTATCCGCATGCCAGGAGAAGGTGCGACGGCAAGGGATGCAACAACCCACGTGGATTTGCTGAATGCCGAAAGAATCAGAAATAACTTTGACAATGTAAATTACAAAGTGCAGTAATGGATCTAAAGAAAATTTAAATTGAAGGGTGCATGTTTTTCGCACAGAGATTGACAATACAATTACTATGAACTATGAACTAACATAATCGGCTGTGAATCTAACAATTAAAAATCGTCTGAATAAATGTTGACCTTCAAAACATTCACAGTTATGAAAATGTTAACAGATTTTAAGTAACCTGACTTCTTTGTCATTTTAAGTGCCACCAACACTGAGACCAACAAGAGTGTTGGCCTTTCAATGGAAACTTGCCAACTTCCAAAATTTGGCCGACAATCTGGGCCCAGCGGTGGGCATTAAAAGTCCACTTCTCTCTTCTTTGAGAGCAATCCTAGTACCAAAGGTGTCTGCCACAGAGAGCATGGGGGTATTTATTTCCTCTCAAGGGGCAACTCCTCTTTGTCTAAACCTAAGGTAGGTTTCAAAGAAATGACAGACCTGTATATTTGAGTAAACAAGACGTAAACAAGACGTAAAACATATTCACACAATTCCCACCCACAAAGGTTGTGCTTTTTGGTCGTGTGACTTTCAATGACAACAGAAAATGTCTCTTTTTTCAGAGAGATCAAGCTAAAAAAGAAAAAAAAAACAGAAAAAAATTTACTTCAGATGGAAAAGTTGCTCGAAAATCGAAAAGAGGCCTATCAGCCTCATACTTTTTTTCTTACTCCAATTTCGATGTAAGAAATCTAGCTTGGCCACGAATCTCAGGGGAATAAAAAAAATACATTACTTATTTATATCTAAGCCTCAAGGAAATTTCTGTTATTTTGATCCCCTCATAATAAAAGTCAAGTGCAATTAATCATACAAATATATACATATTAAAAATTTGTTATTTCTAATTTAATGTATTATGAAATCACAACTATTCTTGTATTTACTACTAGACGTTCAAAGTTGAAAAACCATTTGATCTAAGTTAGCTGTAAGGATATAAAAGGATACCATTTTCGGTTTAACAGAATGACCTGTTTATATCAGTGTAAAGAATTATTTATTTTAAGGACTTGGCTAAATGTTTTTGTTCCTTTACTCATAATTTCGTTGTAGTTTAAACATTTTCCTTATCAAACGTTGAGTGCAATTAACAGTGCAAATATGTATTCTCTATTTGTGAATGCCCCATAATACAATTTGTTTGCCCCCAAATTTAGCATAAACTATTTGCTTCCAAGTTTATGCAAAATTTGGGGGGCAAGCAAAACTCTCATCAATAAGGTGCATGCGTGTAGGAGTGGATTTAAGTTGAAAGGAAAATTTTAATATCATTTCTGAAATTATCTTGTTCGGCGGCTGCATACTTGCCGGTCAGTAGCATTGTTATTGTTTCCATTTGATTCTATAAACTAATTGCGATTGTGAGACGGCAATATGGCGTTTCATTGCGGACAAAATATCCACATCATAAAATATGAAATGGAAAACAAAAACAATCTTCCAAAAGAAGTAAATGAGTCCAATTGTATAAATACTAAGTCGAGAATTCTAAAAAGTCTATGAAAATAATAAAATTCAAGGTCGAGGAAAAAAATAAATACGAAGTCGACAGAAGTAAAAATTAAACAAAAAAAAAAAAAGAACACCTCAGACTTCTGTTTATTTTTGACCTGGATTTCGAACAGTCGAAAATAAAAACGAAGTCGAGGAAGAAAAATTCCAAGTCAAAGTCGAGAGTGTGGCTGAATGCATAGATTGTGGGCTCACAACGAGCGGCTTGCGAGCGCTGACCGGTGAGACCACGGCGCGACCCTCGCTATCTTTTTGCATGGAAAATTATGCGGTGGATTTCGTGGATTTTATATCTGGCGTTGTCCCTCGAACATGGCGGACAGGTTGAATATTCAAGATGCCGTCCTCAGGGTTGTGGAGAATTTGCACAGTTTAAATCGTCCTCAACCTTCTCCGCCGGGCCCTTCTAGTTCAGCTGTTTCAGCAACAGTAACAGATGAGCTTAATAGGTCGTTTCAAATTCCGCGTTGCTCGCGGCCACGAGACAGCAGCAAGCTGAATGAGAACGAGAGCGGGATCCACCTGAACGCGAGCGTTCCCCCTTCTTTCCAAAATCTGGCTACTGGGTTCTCCACCAGCCAGAACTATAGTATGGTGCAGACTGGTCAACACCGAAGACGCCAGAACAGGACCTCATACGGCCGTTTTTCGGGCAGCCGAATCAGTCACCGCAAAGAACAGCGAGTTGCCGCCAAACCGGACTTCAAAGACGTTTGTCTTTTACCTCCTCCACAGTGGAACAAGGTTCCTCGGGGTAAAGCCAAATTGTGTCTGATTAATGGTGGAATGTATGTCGATGCTTGGTACTTCCATAAGGACTGGGAAGAGACAACCTTGAGAGAGGAAATGAGAAAATTGTTCGGGAATCTCCTGAAAAACTCGAGTGGTGAAGATATTGGGTAAGTCTTATGTCACATGGACCATGTGCATTGATTCTATTAATTCTGATCGATCTTTGTGTGCATTGATTGTATTACTGTATACTGTAAGTATACTGTACTTTTATATGTAAATAATTAAAGCATTTCAAGGACCGTTTTTCAATTTCAACTGACAGCTCGGATAATTGTGTATCTAATAAAAGTGGTTCTTTTTTCACTTGCTTAATTACAGTATAATGTGATCATTCAAATAAGTGATTCTTCAATAAAATTGTTTCGATGGCAGATTAGATAGACTTGGGACATGGCAGGGCAGTAATTCTAGGGCTGGGCCTTTGTCATTTATGAACAGTTTTTAATAAAATCAGTTCATAAACGAGTTTGCCAAATTTTGAAGCATAAAGGGTAAGGATTTCCCCCTCCACCCCCCGCCCCCTTCCCCAACCCATTGATTTTCGATATCTTGAGGAAAACGGGGCATACCCTTTTGGTAAGCAATTATTTCATGATGTTCAGAATTTTCCAATGTACCCCTTTTGTTTTTGTAGGTTTGATTTTGTGAAAAGTGCTGGAACTGACATAGTTCCAATAAGGCTTCCAGTGGGGCTAGAAGTCACAGGAAAAGTGGCTAAGAATGTAGCAGGAACCGGCCCAGTTTATATCCGAGCTCATGAGACCATTATAGAAAGAGAAGAGGTAAGTCCAATACAAGCATAACTGCACTATTTTTAGTTGTTTCAAATGTTTTGGCAGACGAGAGGGATGTGATCAGAAAACCTTTGCATGTCACATGTAGTGAGTATGTATTTAGGGCCTATATATATTTCAGAGGGACTAATATTTTATGATATTTCTGTTTCTTGTCCCCGAGTTACCCATTATGTTCAAAGCTAAATATAACCAAAATGGTAAAATCTGATCAGAAGTTTTCTTAAAAGTAAATGCCACAAATGTTTAAAAATAATGACAGTAAGTAGTAAGCCTTTGTTTAATAACAACTACTCTTTACACAAATACACTGACAGTATCCAATTCAGACAAGATTCATGAATAAACAAAATTTAGCATGAAAACATACTTGATAGAGTGGGTAAGTCTGAAGATTGCAATTTTCTCTTTGTTTTCTTTTTTTGTCATTAATAAAAACAGGGTTCATGCTACTCCTTGAATTCCTTGAAAAGCCCTGGAATTTAATTTTGGACTTCAAGGGCGCTTGAAAATCCTTGAAAAAAAGGACTCTGTGGAAAACTGCTTGAAAACTCCTTGAATTTTTTCTTGGGTGAGAATGACTATTAGGGAAACATTAAAACCAAAAATTAAAATGCCTGTGCGTGTACTTAACTTGCAGGATGTGGTAAGGAATATCAAGGTAGGCTTTTTCAGCAAAGAAATCACTGAAACACTATGTATGGCGTAGCAATCTTCTTATAAAGACTACTTGAAAACTCAATTCCTGGTTCTTGAAAACTCCTTGAATACCCCTGGAATTTTATAGGCAAAATCAAGCACGAACCCTGTAAAAAATCAAAAATTCTGATGCAGCAGCTTTTTGATGAAGTGTGGACCGGCGAGAAACCAGCTGGAATTTATTTTATTTTGCCTAACAGTATATTAATCAGGGTTTACCATTACTTTCCTTAGGCTCATTCTGACCTTGAGGAAGTACAGGTAGGTGCAAGAGACATAAGACAGTTTGTCACAAACAGCCAACCTACATCTACTAGCAGCACACCCCATGCAGCAGAGATGAGTGGCAACTCTACTACACCTGTCACTGGAATGGCTTGCAGTGATGAAATTCCACCTTGCAGCAGTACATTGGGTGGAGATGCTATAAAAGCCCAGCTTCAAGCTATGTTCCCCAACACCAGCCAAGCAACCATAAACAACACTGTTGACCAAGCGTTGGATTTGTCAGAAGCTATTGACCAGCTGTTGTCAAGAGGTATATTTGGTTACACTGTAACACAAAGGGGGCAGAGTACATTTTATTCTTTTCATTAGCCTTAAAGTCAGCTTTCCATAGTTATAAATGGGTTCAATAAGACATCACGTTTTCCACAGTTTTTCTGGATTTTGTGGCATTTTCAAATACATTGTACTCAATACTGTATGCCATATTACAATTATTTGTTTTTCCCTGTGACAGAAAATGGTAGACATACCAACAATGGAAGTACCAACCCTGGAAACACCAACAATAGAAACACCAGCAATCAAAGTGCTGAGGAGTGCTATCCTCTCAGGATTGGAAGGATGGCACCCCATGAGGCTGTGAGGGTCCATAAATCTGTGTTTGTCAGCCCACTGTCTCAACCAATTTTCTTTGACCAGCGTAATGAAGGCACAATCTTACGAGAACTCTTCAGAAAGCTGAGGCGTAGAGAGCTGGACATTATGAAGACACCAGATATCACTTAAATCAGTGAAGATGGCATTGATGCAGTAGGTTTGTCAAAGGAATTCTTTGCGATGGTCAGTGCTGCACTGAGTGGTGGCTGTGGTGGGTATACCCTCATTGAAGGATCACTTGATCACCTGTTACCGGTAATAAGTGAAGAATTTCACCAAAGTGATTACTTTGTTTATGTGGGAAAGCTCATTGGCATGTGTCTTCTTCATGGTGGTGCTGGTGTTGTGGGGTTGTCGAGAGCTTTAGCAGTGTACATGGTCACTGCTGAAATTGAGATGGCGAGCTCATACATGTCAATGGAGGATGTACCAGACTACAGTATACGGGAGAAAATACTGGAAGTAAGACAGCCTATCGGTATTTATTTTAATAGTTATGTCTAGGGCAGTTAATTTTTGCATATTTAATTTTTTTTCCAAGTAAAGCTGTTATTAGCCGCAGTTCACAGAATAGCCACAAATTTTTGACTTCACAGTTTACCTGTTTTTGACATGGTGACTGGCAAGGATGTTTATTTGAATATGGCATTTTTCAAAATATGCTGTTTTTGCCCAAGGCGGTGATATTTGACCTCTATAATGATTTTGACAAGTGTTAATATCCAATTCATTAATGAATGGCTCACTGGACTGATCGTTATTGCCCTGGGGTTACGTATTTGAACAAAATTTCTTGTCTAACTACAATTTCAGATGTCCTTCTCGTTCTTCTTTCCTCCCTTACCCCTCATCCACCAGTTTAACACTGATAAGGGATCTCAACCATTACATGTGGGAGATTTCATTATTGCTATCTGTTTGTTTCATTTAGATACAGAATGCTGAAGACAACGAGAGCCTGCAATCACTAGCTGCAGAAGAGGATGTAAGCCTCATTTTGTACCAGGCTGGATTTGGCAACCAGACTCTGACAATTTCCAACAAGGATGAATCGATTCAATGTATCCTATTCCATCAAGTAATTAAGTCGCGACAAGACCAGATTGCTGATCTTGTTCAAGGCCTGGATACTATGAATATCTTGGAACTGATCAGAATGAATGATGCATGCCTTTCAGTGGTATTTCCCCTGACTTCTGAGGAGGCCATCTCTGAAAGCGACTTTATTGGGAGGTTGGAGCACGCATAAGGGCTGCAAGCAAATGAGAAGGAAGTGATAACTTGGTTTGAACAGTACGTCAAGTCTCTATCAGTTGGTAGGTAGTATCGAAAATTTTGAGAAATACTGTATTTTCCGATTGAATGTTGCCTAGGCTTCTACCGGTAATCAATGTTACCTCACCTCACCTCCTCCTTCCCCCCCCCCCCCCAAAAAAAAAAAACAAAAACAAAAACAAAGAACCGGGAATTAGGAGTCTATGGAATTTATTTGAGAAGGGGCATATAAAAGGATGTATGAGAGTAAATATGAAATGAGACTGAAAAAAAAAAAGAAAATCTGCTAATTGTAAATTCTTCTGATTGTTTAATGCATGTTGAGGCAGTCAGAATTCATTTTCTTCTTAGCAACAATGACCAACCATATAAACAGAAGAAACAATTCTTGGTTATGTCTTTTATTGTTTTCCAGTTACCAAGTAGGAACTGTTGATGTTGCTGCTGAATATTTCACCAGGTGACTGCAACAGTACTCTTGACAGATCTGAAGTTGGAGCAAAGCCAAAGCTTAAGGAACTTGTCCAGTTCATTTGTGGCACTCCAAATCTTCCAAGTGGAAACCAGAAGATCAAAGTGAAGTTCACAAGGGGATCATTGCCAGACCCAGAGACCTGCTTTGATATAATCAAATTGCCACTCTGTTATATTGATTTTGAAAGAGCAATGAATTTGGCAGTTAACTGCCAACATGTGGGCTATGCCCGTGGTTGACAATTCAAATTTATTGAGTTAGGATGTTACTGTTCAGAAAGAAAGTTTCTGAAACTGCATTATTTTCATACAATAGATTGAACTGTTACACATGTGTATGTAGTTACTACCAAGTTATACAAGTTTATACTTTTGTAGTGGAAGTCCTGTATCAGATGTTTATGAGGTTTTTACAAGTTTTGTATGATGTTCACCCAGGACAAACTGTTTTCAAACACAGACCAAGACTCTCAGTTACCTTGTGTAAAAAGGAATACGGCAAGAATCCCTAGGTTTATTCGTGGAATTGTGTTGTACATTATATGAAATTAAATTGCATTAAGATTTTAGTTAATAAAGGCATTGACAGTGTTTACAGAGACAAACAAGGTACTGACTAGCCCCTACTTCAGCAATGGGATCCTGGAATTGCTGCTATTGGTCAGCATTGGGTAAAATGAGGGACAGTAACTGTTATTTTTCCACCTACATAAATGAATTAACAGTATTTACACAAATAAGATACTAAATAATCCCATTATCTGAACCATCCCCTACTTCGGCAATGGCATCCTGAAGTTGCTGCAATTAGTCATCATGTAGCACAACGGGTGACTCAAACAGTGATTCCTCTGCCTGCGTCCTCATGCTCTGGAACTTCTTCATCCACACCATAGTTTGAGTAATCAGGTGAACCTTCCAAGACAGTTTGGACA
>OX421454.1:18202274-18207274 GCA_949126865.1 Montipora capitata | reverse complement strand
TCGACAGTAATGTGAAAACAATCATTTATTCAACTAGATAGGTTGTGAAAATATGAACCAGTTCAAACAAAATGTAAGATATTCTCTTTAACTGTCAAGAGTCAATCCTTTGCCCTTTACATAGAAGATAACTGCAAGTTAGTTCACAAGTTAGAACTCTTCTTAACCAGCTCTCTCAGCTCATCTTCAACTTTCTCTAGGGCGCTCTCCTTTTCTTTTGCTGCTTTTCTAAGTGCATTAGACTTGGAGAGTAGAACAAGCTTGGCTTTTTCCTCAGCTTCTTTTGCTAGAGAGTCTGCATCAAGTTGTAAGGCACTAATATCACTGGCAAGGCGCTTTTTCTTTTTCTCTAACTCAGCTTTTTCCTCAAGAACTATTTTTCGCTTCCTGTTTTGAGAAGCTTGCTGTTGCTCTTTCTTCTGCTCTTCAAGATAGGCAGAGTAACGTTGTCTCCCTGCACTAGCTGCTGCAAGAAGTTCCCTGCTAACTAGCAACTGACCTAGCCCTCCAATGCTCTGAATGTGGTCCTGAATTGTACGCTGTGCAATAAAAGTTTTTTCTTTCATGTTCTCGATCATGACTTGCCGGTTTACTGAAAATCCCCTCTCAACAGTTGCTTGACCATGGGAAAGAATCAAGAGTTCTCTCAGCAGATCCCATAATTTGGACAGTGAAATAACAGAACCAATGTGTTTCTGCAAAAATACGTCCAGCCTGTCTACCTTGAAGTTGAATTCTTGGAAGGCTGATGTCTCAACCTTAATTGCCAGCTCAAGAAACTCAGAGTACTGCAAAACTAAGGCATCACAATCACGTATGTTTAATCTTTGGCATTCCACCATCTTCTTCAGCACTACTTTGAACTTTGCAGAGCAACCCTCCTTGTCAGCTACAATCAAGTTGGGGTCTAGACATGCCAGATTCCTTGCCAAAGAGTAGGCTATCGGGGTCTTCTCAAACACCTTGCTGACAATTTTACTTAAGAAGGACTGAAACTCACTCTTGAACTGGTATATCTGAAAGTACCAATAATGACAAGTTCAGAATGGGTAACAGTTTAGATTCTGGTATTTTTGGCAAACCTGTCTGCAACAGGTTAAGTTAGTAAGTCAATAAGTCTCTGAAAGAAGCATTATTTCATCCCATTTTAAGCGTTCCTGGGAAATTATTGTATTGTATTGCATTGTGTCATGTTGAAAGTAACAAAATATATATTGTTTGAGTACTGCATTGGACATTGATGGCCCACTCTCCGGGAAAAGGGAAAATTAAACAACTTTGTTCTCACCTGGCGATCACTGACTTTTTTTTCACCCTGCAATTTCTTGAGCTTGTCCACAGCAACAAATCCAATATCCACCTTGTTAATCTCAAGGAAAGTTTTCTTCTCTGAGAGGTCTAACTTTAAAAGCTTCACTGCTGAGATAGCCTTCTGGAGTACATCAGCCTTGATATATCTCTTCATCAGTCCTGCAATCATCTTTTGTAGAGTGCTAGCCATGAAAGGTAAAAGTGGGTTGTCACTTTGGAAAATTGCCAAGAAGGGTTGAAGCTGCTTTGCCACTGACTCAAAAGCTGCCATCTTTGCTTGCATGAGTGGATCCTGGACAGCATCTTGTATGATCTTGAATGACTTTGATGTTGGTTTACTGTATTTCTTGCCAGTTTGCACTTTTTGAACATACAGTATGACTTTGTCCCAAATTTCTTGAGCTCGCACTACAACGGGTACGTTCTCTAGCCATCTGTGCTTACAAAACTTCAGAGGAAACACCACACTTCCTGTTATTTCAGTAAAATCTTCTTTCCTTGCTGGTGAGTCTACAAATAGCCAGTGCAAAGATGAGAGGACCTCTTCTACATTCCATTCAGATGCCTGAGCACCAGTCTTGAATGCGTTATGAACAACATGTAGCCCACAAGAACCAACATTGATTAAAGTTGATGCATCCTCACCAGCCTCACAAATCTGTTCTTGTAATAAATCATGAAATTTCCAGTTAACATTGGGCCCATCCATAGATATCTGCAATATCTTGGAACTGTCAATTTTGTTACTTTTCAGACATTCAGTCATCTTTACTAGTAAGTCATTCGCAGTTGCATGCCCCATGAACAGGGAGGTCACATATCTTGTTTGCACACTTGAACATTTTGTGTCCCAGAATCTGATGTGAAGATCCATTTGTTTACTTTGTGTAACTTTGTTGAGGGACTCATCAAATAACAAAACAAAAGACTGTAACTTTTTAATCTTATCAAGAAGCTGTTGCTGAAAGAATGGTGCAACTCCAAAACATGCTAAATAAGCACATTTTTTCTCCCCACAGGTAAACTGTTTGGCGATGGTGCTATCTGCAAACATTCGCTGAAAGAGTTGAGCAATGTCCTCACTACTTTTATAACTGTAGTGAGATAATACAACCTTTAAGGCCCATAAAACTTCTGCAGTCACAGTTTCCTTTGATGAAACGTATGACATCATGTTTTTAGGTAGCTGCTCAGGTGCCCTAGAAGCACCTTCTGGTACATGTGGTTCCTGTACAACAGTTGGCAAAAGGTTCTTCAAGCTGACGTTACCCTTGGCATCTAAATACAAATAAATTTCACAGTTGATAACAAAAACGGCTTGAAGTTACCTGGCGAGGGTAAATTACTAATAAACTATTGGCTTGCATAGCTGTTAAAACTGCAGATAACCGAGGTCCAGTTTAATGCAACTTAATAAAGAAGAACATTTGTGGAAAAAGTACACAAATAAACTTAAGCTAAAAAATTAAGTCGGCCAAGACTTTTGTACAAGTTGTGGCTCTTAAAAGAGCCGTTGTAATTGAATGAGGTTCAACATCCAGAAAAGAGCTTTTTCGCCTTCTCCTCCAAGTCATCTATGTTGGCAAGAGCTTTCGCTGCATTATTTTCGAAGGAAAGATAGCCATTTATTAAAACCACCAACAAATCGCTGAAATCTTCATCCATGGGTAGATTTTCTATCGTTTTCCGCAAATTTAGTTCGTGTTCTTTCAGTTCTTCAAGTATATTTAAGCGTTCACCGCGTACGAAGTCAAGAACAAGGTTGGGATCATCCATAATGGCGACTGTTGCTCACATTAAGGTTTTTCGCGGGAAAATAACAAGAACAAGAGGGGGGTAATTGAATTGAAATTACCATGTCGGCTCATTCTCAGTACGAAATTTGGGGAAATCTTCAAGCCTATCTATTTTCATAAGTGTACGAAGAGGCAGGAGAAACAATTTACATGTATAAGCTTACCTTCAACAGCATCAATATGCTTCTTCGATTTCATGTGGCTTTTCACGGCCGCTTCTCCCATGTTCTGGATGTCAAAATCTTTTGAACAAACTTTACATCTTGCTTGACCACTCGACTTTCCACGCTCAATCCAAATCGAAAACTGAGGGTTGCTTAACCAGGCCTCTTTAAATGTACATTTCCCCGGCATAGTCCGCTTTTATACCGAAGCGAAAGGTCAAACAAAACAAAAACACAAGGGCGATGCTTCGCATAACTACTCGCACGTCCGCGCACGTATGTTCCACATGAATGAACTTGTGGGATTGAGCGCATCTCATTGGTTCATTCCAAATGTCTGAGAAATTTGCATATATTTCACGCAACAATGAGGTGTAAAAGCAAAATACCTTGCAATGTGCGCTTATGTTTAACATTTCTGCTGAAATCAAATCTGATTTTTGGACTCGTCAGTAATTTTTTTTAACTTTGGATCTTATTGCCTTTCACTCATAGAAAGCGTAATGATTTTCCATGACTTTCCATGACCCACACCTAAATTCCATGACTTTCCAGGCCTGGAAGTGAAATTATAAAATTCCATGACTTTCCAGGTTTTCCATGACCTGTACGAACCCTGTAAGAAATTTTCCTCTTGGGAAACGAGAAACATACGGTGATGTCTTTTACCTTCATTCAGTGAAACAGGGTATCTTCCAAAGGTGTGTGGGCCAATTTTATTCAACGACAAATAAAGTTTAAGTTAAACTTGTTTTACCTCATCAATTCTCTTTTTTATTGAGGCTCTCGTTAATCTTGTACAGCGGAATTTTAAATACTAAATGATAACCTATGCTTATTTGTATGAATCTGGAATAAAAGATTCAAGCCTTTTGCTGCAAAATGCAATAATTGAGCCATAGGCTTCCACTCTAACACGTATTCAAATGCCATATCAATTTAGTAAGCTTACCTCCCTTCACATGTTTCCAACATGTAAGTAGCTGAAAAGTGTAGCTATTATTCTTGAGGTTGCTGTTACCCTGGGTTTCCCATTGACTTTTTCAGTCAAAACACTTTTGAGCCCTTCCTTCCCACCTCGTAGAATTGAAAGCTTTAGATGGCTCAATGTGAGCCCAGAACCTGCAATTTTGTCCCCCATGCCCAGTTTATTAATGATAATGTTAGAATGCCATGAACTGTCATTGCAACTGTTACAGTCACCATACTTATCAGTGAAGTGCAACATGATTATTTTGCATTTCTACCTTCATTGATGTTTTCATTTCATTTTTTATGATAGGCCTTTAAGATTTTCTGCATGATCTCACCTGGTGCTCAAAGGACAGATGATGACAGCGATGATGATCAAGTTAATTAACCTTACCTCTGACACATAGCTGTGCCCAATGTTTTTTTGGCAAGCTGCAGCTTTGACCCTGAAATCCAAGCTCTCTGAGCCGCTGTAGTGCCGTGCTTTAGGTGCTTTACTGGCAACACTGTTATTAAATGATTCATTGGCCAGGGTACTACCAAAAGGGGCTAGCTTCTCAGCATTTCGTGCGTAGATTGCAAACACATTGTTAAGTACCAGTCTTAGGCTGTCACCCTCCAGGGCTAAACCACGTGGTAGGGACTTGTACTTTGCTGTGGGGTCTTTCCGAAACTGGCACCAATCACCGCATTGGCCATACTCACCATATGCATGTTGTACAATGTTCAATATAGCATTACGGACCCCTTCTGGATT
>OX421454.1:18157274-18172274 GCA_949126865.1 Montipora capitata | reverse complement strand
TCGAGTTCCTGTGATGCTTGGGGGGGTGATTCAAGTGCATTCTTTACATCTTGGGCTGTCTGTATGTCGTTATTCTCTGCCACATAATTCCTGAGACGCTGCTTGCACGGAGCTATTCGTCGGTCACATAGATCTTTGCCCGCCTGTGGATCAGAAAAATCGTACCTCACAACCTCTATTCCACTACGCTTACTGGTGGAATGTATTGTGGACAACAGGGCGGAATTGTGATAGCATCCTGCATTGTCACTTCTTAGTATTGCTCTTTTCACGGTGCTTAGAACCTCTTCAAGAATGCAAGAAACAGAAAACCCAGCCTGTTTACAACTGTCAAATACAGCTATGTAAGCGTGGATTTGGTATTCCCATTCTGTTGGCTTGCAATCGGGGTGGTCAGATGAATGAACAACTGCTGAAAAATGCCAATTCATTCCTCTCTTGCCAAAAAACTCTGACTGTGTTTCTCTGTATTTCATAGGAAGAAGCTTCATGGCCCAGTCATTGATGACTAAAGTGGTTTCACTATTCAGAGCATTCAGAGCATCCTGCCTTGCGATATCCTGCTGAAATGTTCGAAGCAAATGGGATTTCCTCGCCTCAATTTCTATTACGGCATGTTCCCATTCCCACCTTGCTCTTTCCCTATGCTCTTCTGTCAAACTTATGTCGTTGTTCTCCACTTTCTCTTTAAAGCTTTGGCATTGTAAACATACCAGGTCGTGCTCATGGTTGCAAGGGCTGCAAAACTGGTCTTGGCCAGGATCTGATAGGGCAAACTGGATGCAGTGATCAGGACAATGTTCATCGGGACCCAAATTACATTTATAATCACATTTAAGGTATTTCTTTCCTGCTCTTAGTCATTGGGCTTAGTCTCTTCCCCAAGTAGCTCCTGCACCATTAGTTGCTAGCGTTTCCGCAAGCGTCTCTAGTGTTTCAAAGGCCTCAATCCCAGCTGTCGATGTATTGTCCAGACCTTGGAGGGACTTTTGCCTCGAAGCACTGCAACATTCCATGATTCTAACAAGTGCGCTCGTTCAGGGGTTCTGTGCCTTCCTGTTTGCATTCTTGTTGATACAAATGAATGATTTTGGTTGTTGTCATCGTTCGCACAACTGCTGGTATGGGTAGAGTTACTCCAGAGTTCAGCTTCAGCTTTTTAGTACCAAAGGCAACATCTTGTAGAAATGTGGATCTTGAAATAAAAAGAATGAATTCCCTGACTTTGTCCATGTCTAGACGACATCGAAACTTCTCGGGCACCTTTGTTTCACCAGCACCTATTTCGCTGGTATGCTTTCTGGCATTTTGTATTTGTCGTCTGGAGATGTCAGGGATAAGTTCCTGAAGTTCTGTTTGGCTGTACTTGTCACATATAAGTGAAAGTATTTGAATCCGCGTAGATCTATTTTCAGACTCGTTGTACGTGGCTACTATGGCTTCTACCCCAGCATCAAGGACTAAAGTATTCTTAGGTCTCTCCTCGTGTGACAGATGATAGTTGATAACTGATTGCCACAGAGGTCCTTCTTGTGAAGGTGCAACCGTACGCAAAACAAGAGTAATAGCTTCCTCTACTTTCTTTGTGTACTGTCTCTTTGTTTTCTCAGACGTTTCATTCCAATTGTAATCAATGTACTGCAAAAAAGGTTGGAAACTGCCCTCTGAAATGCTAGTAAGAGCATTATTCAAGATTGCAAGATGTCTGTGTTGAAGTTCACCCTCTGGCAAGTAGACACTGACGTTTTCTTCTTGGGATGAAATGCGGAAACGAGCGAATCCAAGGATACACGGGTATCACAAGCCTCCTGTCTCCTCACTCGAGATTGTCTGGGAACAGATTTGAATGTTGACCCTGTAAGTGGCAATTCATGGGGCTTTGCATCTTGATCAAGTGATCCCCTGCAAGTTCTCCAGATCACTGCAAAAAGAAGATTATTTGTCAGACATTGACTCGTTCTTACTAAACTTCAAAAAGTGCAAAGTGACCACCTGAAAGATTACCCCACAAGCAATCTCTGCACCCTTCTCCAGTTTCTCTTTTTTATTGACTCGAGTAGATAGCTTGATTGCAGGCTATGGGTTGACTTATTATTACCTGAGCCAATTGCAACAGTAACACGTGTCTGCTCATATATATATTACACGCCATCTCTTTGTTTATGCGACGAGGGTTTTTCTTTAGCTTGCTTGCGATTCTCTTTAGTCTTGAGGATTCCACATCGTGGTGGTTAGGATGACAACAGTTAGCCTAGTAGAAAAAATATATACTTGTATGTATTTTTTGGCTTTCAATCCAGCGTATCTTTGAACAAAGCTGGTTCAACAATAATCAGCATTTGTTTGATTCATTACCTTCACTTGGTACATAGTAGTGTACTTGGCACGATGTTTGGGACATATGGTCAACTTTATAACGTCATTACCGCCAAAGGGAATTCCTGCACGGTTGAGAATGAGTTCCCACTCGGCGATAGCAGCTACCTCAGCTTTCAGAATAAAAAGAAGCATAGCAGTACTTACGGCCGATTCAAATGGGCCCAGAAACCAGCCTAGTAAGTTGGCCCGTTTAGTGAGACGAATTTTGGGAAATCGGGTTTAGCTTGATTATCGCGCAGCACATTTAGTGACGCGATCACAAGTTAACAGGAAGGCATGGCGTATTGGAAGGTATCCATGGCTCGTATTTCCAATTGTTTTATTACTGAAAGGTTTTAAATCTTAAACAGGGTCAAATTGATTTTAAAAATCTGAGAAAAAACACATAATCAACCTCCGGCTGCTCTTTTAGGAAAATGCTTGCATATTTGAAACCTATCTCATCAGTCCCGGTAACCTGGTCTGGATACCAGGTTGTTAGTCCAGGGTACCAGGGCCAGCCTGCCTTCTTATATGAAAGCAGCAGTATTTTAACAGAAGAAATAGCAGTGAGATACGAATTCAGTAATGGGGCAGCAGCTCTAAGAGTAACAAGTGTTCAGTCACCTTCCACATCATTACTTCCACTGTAGAACGTACCATACTTTGGCTATTTCTCTCGCCCATAGAAGAAAAAAGCATTTCGTTTGGCAACAGGCACAAGATCAAAAGGTCAGCATTTTTCTCTGACGCAAACAAATGTTTCAAATGATATTGCTATTAAAGAATGACAGAAGCTGAATAAATTATATTCTTTGACGCTCAAAATAAGGCCAAAAACACCTCGAAATTTGGCTTTCCTATAAATTTCCATGTTATATTGCCAAATGCAACCAAATATACAGCTAAACTGGTTAAAACAATTTTACACTGCAATTTGGGGAAACTCAGTGGAAGTGCAAGATTACAAGGATGGAAGTAAATTTGACTTTTTGATAGGGAGTCGAGAAGTCAAGATAGTCCAGTTTCGAGTTCGCCATGGCCGCCGATTAAAAGCACTGAGAACACATTTGCACAGGGTTAGCCTCGACCTAAAGATGAGTAGATGACCTGTTTGCAGTGCTGTGTATTGTTTAATTTTCAAATTTGTGCCAGCTTCCCGCCAGTATTTGAGAATATTTCTTAGGGCGAGGCTAACCCTGTGTAAATCCCTTCTCTGTGCTTTTATTCAACGGTCATGGCGAACTTGAAGTTAGACTATTCCATTCTGGGCGAAATTTGAGTCTTTCAGTCATAAATTTTTCCATTTAGTTTTTATGATCTTTTTGCTGTTACCAATTTTGACGTTTTTTTCTTTCAGTTGCAAGATAATAAAGCTAGCTCCTGGCCATTCTCATTAAAACACTATATATCAGCCTGGACAATGCCCCTTTAAGGTCTAGTTGAAACAAGGGTATGGAGATTTTGAGGAACGCTAGGAGCGAGAAAGTTTATGTTACTAGGGACCGGGTAATAGTTTTTCGTATTTTTATTGTTTTGTTTCATCGACGGTATGTGAAGCAGAAGGGAGACAAAAAAAAAAGGTCTTTTCATACCTTCCTGCACAAAATAACTCTTTTCACGACTAAACTGATATTTTTTTGTTGTATTTTAGATACACTGTTCAATAAAGACCCTTTGTCAAAAAGTTACTGCTGATCGAAAGACTGAGAAAAAACGGGATAAACTGTATTATCATGACGGCAAAAGCACCTGAGTAAACACTTTAATTAGGTTACTTTAATTGAGTTACTTAGATAACAACTGACGCGTTAAATAACCATGGAAATTTGGACAAACGTTAAAGAACCATTCAGGGTACGGAAAGATTTAAATGCTTTGTAACATTATTAACCTTAATTGAAAATCTCTGCTTTGTTGGGAAAGGTAATGAAGCAAAACTGGTCATTTTTGGAAATTAGAATAAACAGAGCTTACGTCTAGTCTTGTACAAAGAGTGAACGCAACAACACAAAGTTGTATTTATGTAAACTTTACGGCATTCTAGGCTGTGGAAAACCACCATAAATAGTTTTAGGGCGTGAATTAGCAGCTTGAATATTTCTGCCAATCGGATTGTTTTCATGGGTTTTATTAAGTGTAAAAGTAATTCGCTAATTAAGAAGCAAAAATGAATGAACTGGTGACAAAACCAGATAAATCTTGTTATCATACCAACATCATTTTTCCATGTATAAGGAGACGAAGCATAATAGAATCTGACTATTTTGCAACTGATTGTCCCGTCACACTGTAACAATGTTTTACTCACTTGTCGTGTTTGTGTGCTCGGCCTTTGGTCGACCTCTCGTGCCAGACGCTCCAGAACCTTTATACTTATTCTTGAACCATGGCCCCATGTCCGACGTGCAGGACATTAGAGAAATAATGGCATCGTCACGTAGCGCCCATTTTACAGCGCCACAAGGGTCTGAGTTATTGCCAAATGAACAGTAAGTCATCTTCGAATTCAACTATTTAGCTGCAAGTTCTGTAATTGTTCGACCCATGGAGACTGGTGCCAAATTGTAACTAGTCCTCACGACAAACACGGACAAAATGAAGAACGCCCAGTATTATAAAGGCCTTGCAACATTTTTTCCATTATTTTGCTTCAGAAAACTTACTATATCACTTACTATAATACGATATTTCTTACTATAATACGATTAATTGTTTCTGTAATAGCTGTATAGCCAGTGTTGCCAGAAGCGTTTTCATGACTCGTATCACAGTTATTTTATTTTCCCTTTATTTTGTTTACACGAAATCAATATTTCTCATTTATAAAACATTTGCTTTCCCATAAAAATTATCTAGGCTAGGAAAAAACTGATATAGCAGTGATGTGATTTTTAAGTCAAAATTTTGTTTATACAAATGAGGTCATTTTGCACAAGTGTTGAGTAATAATGATGCCGGGAAAGCAGCAAAGCTTAAGGACCCAAATTTTTCAATGCTGTTTTTGATTATAGGTATCCTTAGGTAACTCATGACGTGTGTCTTCTTTCGTAATAGGATTACAGGTAACAATTATGGTTTCTTGAAGTTGGCCTATTTTTCGTATTTTCGGGGAGGTCGAAATTTGCATACATTTAGTGCCATGCCTATCTCTTTCCAATAATTATATCCCCCAAAGTCATCAACCGTATTAAAGTAGGTTCTTAGTAGAAACATCCCATACCATTATATGTTCTGTGAGCTTTCTACATTTATTGTAATGATACTCCAAAGTTAACCCTTATAAGGGTGTGTTATTTTTGTACTCTGAGACCCCAAAATGGGACCCCCGTGAAAAAATTGAAAGGAAGATAGTACGAAGAAAAATAAAACCGGATTTAATAATAACTCATCAAGGACAATGTCCTCACCAAGTGTTGTTGAATTTAGCCAACCCCCATTTCCAAGGTCTGACACGCTTTCTGAGTCAGGGCCTCTTAAGTGCTGTCTTAGGTAGCACCACCACTGCTGTCTTAGGTAGCACCACCACTGCTCTATTCGTAGATTATGAGGCAAGGTTCCATAAATATGTGCCAGATCATTACCAATGAAAAAGCATTGTGCTGCGGCCCCGGGGGGGGGGGGGGGGGGGGGGGGGGGGACTCCCATATGAAACAGATGGGGATGCTCGGCGTCTCGCTTAGGGTGTTCCAGGCAAAGCGCCAATATTTTAAGCCGCCAAGGTCTCGTTTGGGGTTCCGCGAAGAGAAACAGAAGTCAAATTTTCTTTTTAACTTGTTTTTAGGGGTCAAAATTTCCTTAAGCCATGCCCAGATTAGTCTCCTTTAGGGGTCACAAAAAGCTTGAGCCATGCCCAGATGGTCTCCTTTAGGGGTTAAATTCAAAATTTCCGACGAGCATCCCCGTCTGTTCCATATGGGAGTCCCCCCCGGGGCTGCGGCTACCACAGTCAGTTCTAACCTTCAAGGGACATCCTCCATATAGTATCTCGCGATCACTACAGGGTTATTGTTGGTTCTGTCCAATCTTAACCATATTATCTTGCGATTGTAACCATCAGGTTTCAATTTATCATACCCATCAATATGCCAACAGTGGTTTGGCCCTGGATTAGTGTAAACTTTTCTCTTAAGCTTCCGCCTTCGCCTTCTATCGCACCCCTCAGGGTCCATTTCTTGTAAGCATGTCACTACTACTTGCCTTGAAACCTGAGAACTCTCACGGCGCAAAGTATGCCACATGCTCCTGTATTCTACCTCGGACATCCTGGTTATTGGAATCCAACAGCTTACGTCGTCGAAGGCCAAGTGACTTGAATGTCTCCTTGAGCGTTCGCAAGCTCATTTCTATTTCGTGGTATTTGAGCAAAAAGCACAGAATAACTTTATATTCGTATCCTTCATTGAAATAATATTTAAGTGCTTGTGTTTCTTCATCAAGAAGTGCCAGATCATTACCAACGTGCCAGACACATTGTCGAGTTTGCCGCCGCCATCTTGAAATGTAGATAGTATCCCGTGGTACATTTAAAAAAACTCGACCCAGTCCCTGGTGAAGGAGCAGGGAAGCTTTTGGAATTTGGAGTGCACTTGTGGGCCACCATAGCTCTTGTTTGAAGGTCGTCCTTTCTTGGTTGCATTGCTGTATTTTGAAGATTCTTGATCCAAGCCAACGTTAACCTGGTGTGTTTCAATGAAATACATCAAAATGTGAATGAGCTTGAATAGTTTTACACAAACCATGAACTGACAAAGTTTTTTTATGGCTTCTAATTTTAGCATGATTCCTATTCCCTGGCTATTGAAAAGTGACTCTGAAATGGCTTTTTCCTTAAAAAAACTTATGCAGTTCAAGAAAAACTCATTGCCAAACTGGTAAATTCCAAAGTAAATTTTGCTCAAAAAAACCGATATGGTACTCATCCCTTCGTGATTCATGCGATATTGGTTTTTACCGTTGAATTCACCAACCTCGTTTCCAAGGTTTTTCTCTGCCAAGGAGAGGGTGGGTGGGAAGAGACCCTGGCATCGGTCGATCATGTGACTAATTTAAATATAACATTACCCACTAATTTATGCTGAAGTTCAGTAAATCCTTATTTTTGATTGGCTTTTGTAATTTCCCCCAAAATATATTTTAGTGAGCTCGAGGGAGATCCCCAGTCTTTTGTGTTATTTATGAATTTTTTTTTTTGACTGCTGAGCAGTCATTCGATTTAAGGTATGTATGGTGAAGTTCCAGCCAAGTCTACTCCAAAAAAGATTTACATTCGTAGTTCAGTTTGTAGTGGTGTCAATGGAAATCGTCACGTGCTTCGGGTTTTGAGAAAAACTGGTCTTGAGAAGAACATTCCTTTGAAGGTTCATTATACCTGTAGAATAGAGATAAACGATGGTGATTGCCTTTCAAAGCTTATTTGTAGAAAATGTGAAGCGCTCATCCACAAGGTATGTGACTTTAAAGAAAAGTGTGAAAATATGCAAACTAAATTTGAACTCGAACAATACTGTTCGCTGAAGCGTTGCACAGAATTGTCACCATCTTGCAAACGGCCTGCAAAACGGTCTGTTAGCAATAGTGGAGGAAAGGCTTCCGCAAAACAACTTCTGTTTGAAGAAACATGGTAAAGGCTGACCCTTCCTCAATTGTCAACAATGCCGAGGAATTATCAACACCATTGTGTGATTCCCAAAATCAGGACGATGATGAAAAACAACCATTGAATTCAAAGCCAGCTCATGTTATGGCACAAATCATTGTCCAAGTGTGTTTTTAGAGCTGAAATCGGCCATTGCCGCGGAGGTCAGCAGAGCTTGTCAGGAGATTTGCAGACGTTCACAAGGCTCTGTTTTGTATGGAAACTGCCACGAGAGTCTGCAGGAAATTACATTTGATGGTATTTGGAATAAAATGGAAACAAAAATTCCTTTCATGATCCAGATAATGAGCGCTGTTTCTGCGAAAAACACTGCAAACATTAGTGTTGATTTACAGGTGAAATATGGTTTCATTTACTCAATCCTGATGAGCAAATGATAGCACAAACTTAGCGTCCTGAAGCGTGTCAACACAGTTTTGGTACTAGAGGGTGGATGCAAAAAGCAGGTGAGAGAACGTGGCATTTTTATTAAGTCGGTTTTTTAGTAAGACAAAGTATTTAGAACAATACTAGCTATCAAGTGAAGCTATGATCCTTGCAGTTATGAACGCAATTTTTGCAATTGCGTAAAGAAGGCTGAAAAATTCAGAACTTCAACGGGGTTTGAACCCATGACCTAGGGTTACCGGTGCGATGCTCTAACCAACTGAGCTATGAAGCCACTGACGTTGGGAGCTGGTCATTTGTGGGTTCTAATTTTCCCGTGAGGAATGAATCAACGATGAAATGATATATGAAATGGATCATATATGAACTGCAGGTATGAAATCAAGTGAAGCTATGATCCTTGCAGTTATCATAGCTTCACTTCACAACCCAGAAGTGCCGGGGCACCAGCAGCACCTGGACAGCCCAATGCTCATAGGTAGGACACTCCTGATGATCCCATGATGGAAATGAAGATTATGTTTGCTGGCGACCAGTTGACATGGGTGCGATTTGCTCTCTGGTTCCCGCACTCCTTCAGACCGTTTTGAGCACTGTTCCCCACCAAAGCATCCTTGTTGCAATATTCTTATTCATTCCTGCATCAAGTTGGAACTCTAAAGTACTTCAGAGAAAAATTCAATCGCCGAAATGCCACTCCATCAAAAGTACTTGATTGCTACAAAGGTAGTGAAGAATTGTTCCTGAGTGTGGGGAGAGCATACATTGTTACTGCGGCATTCTCCTTTTATGGAATGGCCAGCAATGAGGACATCTTCCCCCCAATCAGAGGAAAACAAGAAAAAAGTTTTTGGAAAATTCATTGACGTTTATCTCCTCCAAAAAACTGCTAGCACAGATGGGGAAGATTATGTACAAAATTATGCCCTGTATTTCATCTTTCTTACCATCCTCATTTTGCAACTGAAAGACACTGCAGCGGAAGCTGATGGAGAAAGAAATCTTATCAATCAGAAATTACTTGTCTCCGTCTTCAAATCCATGGGAGCATACAGCAAATATGCCTTGGAAATGTTTACCAATATTGCTCAGATGGAGTGCATAATAACTCCACGCCTTGCTGAAGAATTTAAATGGGGTTTCTTTGTCAACTGGAGGGGTGGTCCTGGCAACAACATGGAAGATGACTTGGTACAAGAAATCTCCAATAGCTTAAGCAAGTCTATTGTCCAGAGGATGGGGCCAAACAAAACTCTCAAATCCATTAGTAAAGTTTGTAATGCAACAAATGGAATCAAAGACGTTAAGGAACAATTTGACTTCTCTGCTGGTATTCGCCACAATTCACGAGATTCACTAGCAGACCTGGTACAATTAGATTCTTTTAGAATCATGCCTAGAAGAAATCATGAAAGCTTTCCTGAAATCAAGAGCTGTCCCCTGAGATACTTAGATATTGTTGAATTTCATCAGTGGCTTGATGGGAACTGTCTAATGTAAACTAAAGCACTCTCAGACTTTCAAAGGGTGAATCTTGGGCAAAATTCTAGCTTAAGCATCATTTGACATGCATTCACAAAGTGTGTTAGTCATCCGTCACCCCCCCCCCCCCCCCAATACCAATGTTGATAATGTGATGCAAAATACTGTGGAAACCTTTGTCTGTTTTTAAACCAACATTGGAATGGTGGGAGGGGGGAAAAAAGGAAGAATTTAGTCTTTATCACACTTTCCCATGAGTTTTGTCCACGATTGTAAAAAAAAAAGTGAGAAAAGGTTACAGCAGATTTATTGCCCAAAATAATCATTTTTACAAAATTTTATGGCAATACATGCTGCTTAATTTGTGCTATTGTCCTTTAAAATTAAGGTAAAGTTCCTGTTACAAGCCTAGAGAGGCCCATCAGGCCAGCAGTTATCTCCAGTTTCTGTAGCATGAAGCGATTAGGAGTATTTCTACTCCTGCCTGGATGTGATGCTAGTCCATCGCAGGGTTGTACCCATTTATACACCTGGGTGGAGAGAGGCACCCTGGTAGTAAAGTGTCTTGCCCAAGAACACAACACAATGTCCCCAGCCAGGACCTGAACCTGGACCACTTGATCCAGACGCAAGCACTCTAACCATTGCGCCTCCCAAGTCTTTTCCACTTAAGGGATCATATACACCCCCGGCTTTCTTTTAGCCTTTTTAATAGATGTGGTGGTGCTGTTGCTGTGAGGGCTATGACGGGTATATTGGGGGAAAATGCCTTGACTGCTGACAGGTCCTTGAATTCTCTTCTAAATTCGTCACCCCTAACCAAATTAAAGGAAAACAGATAATAATAGTAAGAAGGAGGAGGAGGAGGAGAACGTTTCCCAAACTTCCCGGTTCCTTTAGTGTTTTCGTTGCAGATAGGCACGTATTATGTGTCGAAACGTTATTAGACTGAAATCAAGGGGATTAAGGATTCACTGCTGATAAAACTCAAGTCAAACCAGGGAAGAGCCTTCTCGCCACGTTTACCGTGCATACCGATAAATGATTGGAATGACATCGATGGCATTAAGGAATGACTGCAGATAAAACTCAAGCTGAACCACGGAAGAGCCTTGTGTCTGGGAAATCCGCCTTTTCCGTGCATGCAAAAAAGTTATTCACACCACAGGTAAATAATTTTGGTGATTACGGAAAAGGTGGATTCCATGTTAATATAATATAATATAATACTTCTCTTTTTTCTGTAAGTATATATATATACAACTGTTAGTGACTCTCTCAGGCCAACAAAGGTGTCACCACGTCGGGAGGATCAGCAAGATTCCTAGTCTAAACCTCACAACATGAACGACTGTAGAAAGTTAAAAAAGAAGCGAGGACGGACAACTTCTGACGTAAAAAAAAGTTTTAAAATTAAAAAAAATTAATAAAACTTTCTTGTGATTCTAAAAACTTTATTTGGCCTCTTGCAAGAAATGTTGCTTCCAATATGTAGGATCTACCACCACTCATTATAACATAACTTAAGCAAAGCGTGTGCTCTGATTGGTCAATTCAGCAACCACTATTTGCCCATGGGTGTATGCTGCTGAAGTGTGTGCAAATGTTTACAAAGCAAATGTTTTGACAGACATTGTTTCCAAGGTAATGGCTGACATCCCTTCTGCCAAAAATGCTAAACTGTCCTCTCAGTTGTCTGAAGAAGAAACAGGATATCCATCCTTCGACCTATTTGGGAGCATTTTTGCCGAGCCACCTGCAAAGAGATTCGCAAGTTTAAGTGAAACCGATCTTGAAGACCTTGTAAGTGAACAACACTCAAAAAGGACGAAAGAAGTCACAAACTGGTTTGTGTCCACATTTAAAGGTAAACAACAGGTTATTAAAGCTTAGTTGGAACTCATTAATAGGCTTTAAGATATGTGTAAACCCAATTAAATGCTAATGCGCTGACAACGTCGATGAAATTACATTTTCAATTTGTTGTTTTCATGTCACGATTTTAAAGAGCGCTTACTTTGATATCAGATGAAAAAAAAAATTGAAAAGTTAAGTTCAATTACAAACCAAATTTTGATAGTCCGTTTCCTTTTGTTTTATATTTAGCATGGTGTGCAGGAAAACAAATTCAAACCATGCTTGAAGCGATGAAAATAGGTCAGCTGGATCAAAACCTACGCAGATTTTATGCAAAAGCGAGAACGAAAAAGGGCGAAGATTACAGTAAATCTACCTTGCTGGGATTTCGTCATTCGATAGAAAGATTCCTCAATGCCCACCATTTAGCAGAGGCCTACAAATTTCAACTGACCCAAGATTTGCAAGATCAAACCTCGTGCTAGATGCGCAAATAAAAAATCTAAACCAAAGCGGCAAAGAAAATGTCTCACACAAACCTGCTATCGAGGAGGAAGACCTCCAGAAGCTGAAATCAAGTGAAGTGTTGTCATTGTCGTCACCTCTTTCCTTGCTGAGAAACGCACACATGTCCAGTATACATGAACTGAGTCGGGTCGTCAATTGCTGTTGACGGCCCGACTCACCGGATGTCGGGTCGTGAAGTTTAAAAAGGAAGTAAGCTTTACTGCCGGAAGTCGAACTGCCTGGGGCAGCTTCAAATATCTTGACAGGTCGTGACGACCCGACTTTTGAAAGTGTCAGGTGGTGAGAGAAAGAAAAACTTTGATGAACAAAGGAGGCTGTGCTGCTCAAAACTATTGTATGCTTCATTCTCAAAGAGTAGCGACTAAAATATCGATATACGCATAGAAAATTATAAACATCGACCCAAACAGCATTCACAAATGTTCCGAATGTGTCCTTGATACCCTGACATGCTGCTCAGAAACAGCAATAATGACTGCCTGTAATAGCGCTCCGAAATGTTGAATGCTTCGTTCTTAAAGCGTCGCGAAATCGCTGTACACTTCCTCAAAACATATAGCAACTAAAATATCGATATACGCATAGAAAATTGTAAACTTCGACCACAACAGCATTAACAAATGTTGCGAATGTGTCCTTAATACCCTGACAACATGCTGTTCAGAAACAGAAAAAATGACTGACTGTAATAGCGCTCTGAAATGTTGAATGCCTCGTTCTTAAAGCGTAGCGATGGAAGTGTCAGGTGGTGAGAGAAAGAAAAACTTCGATGAACAAAGGAGGCTGTGCTGCTCAAAAATGTTGTATGCTTCCTTCTTAAAGCGTCGTGAAATCGCTGTAGACTCCTCAAAACATCCAAGCGTAGCTAAAATTGCAGCAAGCTTCCTAAAAGCATCCAAAAATGGTGAATGGTTTGTTCGTTCATAGCGGCGAAATTAATACCTAGACAACATGCTGTTCAGAAACAGGGATAATGATTGAGTGTAATAGCGCTCCGAAATGCTGAATACTTCGTTCTTAAAGCATAGCGAAATCGCCGTACGCTTTCTCAAAACATTCAAGCTTAGTAAAAATCACTCCAAGCTAACCTAACAGCATCCCAAAAATGGTGTCACATGCTTTGGCGTTTTCAGTGCCCTCACCTTTACTGGGTCAAACTTTTTATCTAAGATTTTATTGAACAGTATTTTTTTTAATAAATGGGGCTATGGGACTTTTGCCATAGCCATTTACTCCAATTGTTGATTGCTTCCATTTTTGCTCAGTAAACTTAGCACAGGCAAGGCATTATTGGGTTGTCACTAACCCTAGTGATTTTCGGATCACTAGACTTTCAGCTAGGAAATCTGAACAGATGAAAAATTTTACGGGATAAAAATATGCATATATCTACGTTTAAATACCCAAAAACGTTTAACAATGCTATGTTTAAGTAGTTTTGAACTATATTCTCGTTGGGTGCCCCTGATTTGCTTCTTCTTCCCATTGTGCAATAACTTTTTAAATAAACACATTTACTCGCAAACCCCATGACTGTTTCAAATTCTTCAATTTCCAACGCAAAGTGATACCATCAAAACAATTACTGTTTATTAAAGAACGACAACTCCTTTGACACTGCTAACTGAATGGAGTGTAGTGTAACGTGAAGTGCTAGATTTCTATCCCATATGAACCATGTGAGCGTTAGCCCTACTGATTGAAGTGGGCCTACACAGTTTGTATAAACGTAACCTTTCGGTTCGGTTGCGGTTCTATCTTTAATTTGGAAAGTCAGACTTAGAATTTGTACATGATAGAGTAAGGTAGTAGAATTTTAAGAGTTGCGTTGAAAAAACTCCCTTCCACACCAGCACTCATTAAAACACATACGCCCAAAAAATGTAAAAACAACGGCCCGCATTTTCCACCCCACGTTGCAGAACATCCACAAATAAACCGTAAACCAGCACTATTGCTACAAAAGCAAATAAAGAACTTCAAAACTATTGCCCAGTATTAATCACCTAAACGCATCGAAGTCGTTAACAGATTTAATCTCTTCATGAAAAACGGAATGCTAATCTGTTGGAAGAATGCAGCATAACAATTCATTTCATGAGCTTTGCGTCCTTGAAATCAGTATACCCCAAACGTCAACCTCGCTGATAATGGATAACGGATAACTGGGCCTTTAATATTGATCGAGGTAATGTTAATGCTGTAGTTTTCCTCAATTTAAAAAAGGCATTCGACACAGCTGACCATGACACCCTTTTATCCAAAATGAACCTTTATGGAAAACAAGGAACAGCTCTTCATTGGTTTAAGTCGTATTTAACTAATCGTACACAACGATGTCTCGTTAATGGTTCTCTCTCTGAAATCTGTTCACTTAAATGTGGGGTACTGCAAGGAACAATCTTTGGCCCCCTCTTATTTCTTATTTATATTGATGACTTGCCAAACTGCTAAACATCGTGCTAGCCTAGGATGTATGCTGATTACACCCACTCATGACTCACCTATGCTGGCGTTGATGTGAATTCAATACAGTTAAATTTGAATCACGACTTAGATAACTTAAACAAACGGCTTACTTCCAGTGTACTTCTAATAAACTTACTTTGAACAGTGCTAAAACTGAATTTATGCTAATTGGCTCCAGACAAAAATTGAGTACTTTGTCAAACCCACTTAAAATTTCGATTGATAATGTTGCGATTAAACATGTTTCCTCTGTTAAATCG
>OX421454.1:18152274-18154774 GCA_949126865.1 Montipora capitata | reverse complement strand
AATGCATCGATCAGGTGCAGACCCCTTACAACTCTGAAGAAATCAATAGGCTTTTAATTACAAAAGACGCTTATTGGAGTGCTCAGCTGTTCTCTTTAGCACCCCACAGCTTAAATAAAAGGAAGGAATTTCTTTCATTCAAAAAACAGAATTTGTTATAATTAGTTTCCTTTTCCATAGTGTACCTTCCTACATGATCAATCGTTCTAAGGCCCTTTCCTTGGATTTCGTCAGGCCTTTAGGTGTTAGGTGAACTCAAAGGCCCTGACCGAGGAGCTTATTATGATTAACATTGTTTAAGGGCCCCTCCAGGGGTCTTGTTAATTTAGCTTTTTTGTCATCTACTAATTAGCACCACTTTTTGGTCAAGTTATTCGTCAACATTTCACTGCTTTGATCCACTATATAAGAGACGCAACCATTTTACAACATTTGTGCTACAGGACAAAATGCAGTGCACAAGACAACCGTGCCAACAGCTAAATAGTGAAGGGGTAAAGAGCGCTGCATTGTGTTATCTCTCAGTTATCAGCAGAAGGTGCAGCGTCATTAGCACAAAATGTATTTTTAAAGTAAAAGATAAAGATTTTGGTACGGGGCATGGACTTTTATTTGCAGCAAACATGATTCATGCAATAATGCTATTTCAGGTCAGTATTTATTGGAATACGTTTGTTTCCCAGGAAATTTGGAGAACATTTTACTGTGCTGTGTTTCAGGTATCCACAATGCAGCGTTCTTTAGCGCCATTTCAAGCCAAGAGAAGAAACACACGATGAGAGTAGTTCTGACGATGACATGCCAAGTTCCATAACGCAACAGTGGCTCAAGGGGAACTTGACAAGTATAAACAAATCACTGTGCCTCACAATCTCATACTGGCGCCTCTGCCAGCCCAATTTCGGTTCACAAGGCCGTGCTAAATTGCGGACTGGATGTCACAGCAACCCATGTAATGAATGTCGTATCTTTCTTTGAGAGCCCTCCTTGAGATGTGTCTAGCATTGCTAAAGGTAAAGCGAGATAAAAAGAAAAGGAACAAGTATAATCACAGTGCTGCAGGTAGCAAACCAAATCGTGAAAATGTTCTGAGACATTGTTCCATTTAATTTGTATTCATCAGGTGCAGTTTCAGGATGGAAATCTCCAGCCACGGCAGAACTTTACAAAGTGTTCAAAGATCATAAAAATCCTTTCATGCGAGACCTCGTGAGATCATCATCTTACAAACACTCCTACAGAGACGAGGCCAGGAAGCTGATTGGTGAGGATTGCTTATGCACCCAGGAGTTAGACGATTGTGGCAGTGAAAATGTCGTGCTAGTGACTCTGGTAATCAGAAGTTTCATGCGTCCTTACTGAAAGCAATCGAACGTCTGACCACGGCAAAGCTACAATTGGACAAATTTGGCTTCAAGTCCAACATGGCGACGATGAAAAGATGCTGTCAAATAAACTCGCGATCCTGGTTAACGATATAGCAATCGCCATGGGAAAACTTGGATATGCTGCCCACAGAGGAAAAGTCTACACCGCCGAGGCCTTGGCCAAAAGGAAGTGGATATGCACAGCACTCGGCGTCTAGCAATACCTCATCACGAATGTCTGGGAAAGGTTGCCAGTCATCACTTCTGAGGAAGACACAGCTCTGGAGCAACATCTCCAAGACGAGGACCAAGAAGACATATTCATAACTCCCGTCCCAAGTACTCAGGCAGTTTGCAGCAGGAAACGGAAGAGACACTCAAGCGAGCAATGCGCCATTTAGGACAAACACGATAACAAAGTACTTTAATAAAAGAAAAAGCACCAGTCAATAAAGTAGACGTGATATACAGCTTATTCCAAAATGGCCGCTGAATGTTGCGGATACAAATTGGCCGTTGTTGCCTCGTTCAAGATAAAATATTCTTTTGAATTTTAAGCTTAAGAAAGACGCATCAAGGGCTAATTTGAATAAAAACAAAAGAATATTTAAATGGTGGCCATTTTGGAATAAGGTGTATAAATGTCTGATTAATGGTTTCTTTTTTTTTGTATTTCGTTCATGTCTGCGAGTCTGAAAACATTACACTTTTTTGCCAGCGTCAAAGTTCAAAAGTTTTTTTAAGTTCATTCAATAAAATAGACGTGATATAAATGTCTGAGTAATGATTTCTTTTTTCGTATTTTGTTAATGTGAGTCTGAAAATATCACACTTTTTGCCAGCGTCAAAGTTCAAAAGTTGTTTTTAAGTTCATTCATTCTAGAGAAACTTAATTGAATGAGCCATTCTTCCCTCTTGAAAAATGTGGTCGGCATCTCTAAAAATAGCTGTCCACTGACCAAAACCGTGCCTATTAATCCCTTGCTTGAGGCAATCGTCCTCGTTTTACGTGAATTTTAACATTCAAGGATGATTATTCTGCATTACTAGGCGATTTGAGGGTGGGGAAACTTTATTGGGGAGCGTGTTATCCGATTGTGGACACTCGACGGCCGCTTTACAACTAGACATTG
>OX421454.1:18134774-18137274 GCA_949126865.1 Montipora capitata | reverse complement strand
TTTCAGCGTCGTCGGCAGTACCCCCTTCATCTATTTGTTTTTGTTTCCTTACGGCCACAATTAATCGATTCACTTCTGTTGTTAAGGCAGGTTTTTTATTCTGCAAAGAATACGCGTATTATTAGCTCGAAAACTAGTGACAAATCTTCGAATTTTAGCCGTTTTTATAGGATGTGAGCAACTTGTTGCTACGACTACTGTGATGTTCAAAAGGTAACGACCCGGGACGGCTATTATTTATGTTGTGCTGTGCTGAGCTGTGCTATTCAAATTACAAAAGCGCACAGCTTTCAAAAATGGCGGGAGAGGAACACATTTTTGTAAACTATAATTTGATGAGTGACATAATCATTATGGCAAGATAACTTTTGACAAAAACACCCAAAATAGTTAAACTCACGAAGTAGTTAAACTGTACGAAGTGCATACTGGGAAACATGCACTGTAATAGAGTACAATAAACTGTTGTTTCTTCAGTCCATACGTATACGTAATTATTTGATTAGAAAAAAAAACTTTTCAATATGGTAACTACTTTTCCCGACTTTGTGAATTTAATGTTATTGTGAAAGTAAACGTAATCTACATCTCGCGCGTCAAAGAATTTATACGCACAATTTTTATGATGAACTGACGGGTCGATCCATGCAAATGATACCAGTAAAGCCTCTGTTCACTACTAAGGCAGTTTTTCGTGCAACCTGTCTGGCAATTGTAAATTGTTGCGACACAAGTTGCACGCTGTTGCTGACTCCCCTTCTTGTCTCTTGTCTTTCGGGATCTTCGAGAGCGGCATTACATTAAACTCCTGTGTTTCGATCCAATAGACGATTGCATATTTTGTGCTTTGCTTCAGCTTAGTTTCAGCGTTTTCAGAAGAAAAGTTGTCATCGTTTGGAGGTACGTCGAGGCGTAAAAGTTCGCTTGCAATACGTTCCATTGCCATGTTCAACCAATTTAAGGAAAAACTCAGCTCAACTCCTTGGCAGATATCTTACGAAGCTTACTTCTTGCATTCAAATTTGAGCGCGCAAACTGAGGCTGCCTCGCTTGGAGTCAAAGCAAATTCCAAGGTATCGATTGCAGTCATTTGGGGCCAATGGCATAGCAACACGTATGAAATTTCATAAGGGTACCGGGTGCAAAAAAAAACACTAATTTCAATCACTGCAAGTGATAATTAAAATTTCGTGCTTAGTCATACCTGTCGTTCCTAGAGAATGTTCGCCTTCCAAGAATAGTATCACAACAAGTCCAATTTCTCGCCTTTATTCTAGAATTACGACCCTAAGTTTTTCCTTACCAGCAATCACAACCTCATCAAAAGTCAACTAATCCTCTATTGTGTGTTCCTTTTTTAAAAAAAAACCGCATCCGTTGAGGTTATACAAGAATTTGGACAATAGCCTGTGAGTGTCACATTCTTCATTTATCTTAGACACTAGTTAATTCACCGGACACGCTTGCATATCCGATAAAGTAAAGTCTTAAAAGTAAATCAGCAAAAATGACAGCGGTTTACAATTTCACTGTTTCAGCCATTGCAAACTTTTACATGTCATGTGCATTCTTGATTAAGTGATCGAAAAAATCAGTGAAACGTAGAATCTTAAAGCTATTTCCAAATCTTAGCGCAGTTTTATTAAATTAAACAGTTCATTACCAGTTAGATGGGCCTGTGAAATTACCCTCGCCCGGATAATCACATTTCTGTTTGACATCAGAGTGCTACCCACTCTCTGCATTTTTGAGGTTTGAGGTTGCAGATTGCTGCCTTATCTGTTCTGGTTTACAGTTGAGGCAATTATCACAACTTTCATTGCACGCAAACTTTGTCAACTGTTGTGTAAGCACGTGTGCGATCATTTGAATGGTTCGTGAAGTACGAGTATCAAAAGTTTTAATAAGTTGATCAAGAAGTGATCTTAGTTTTTGTTACTGGTTATTCTCTGTTGGATCCAAGTTCATTATAATTAGTTTCTGCCACACAGAGAAGGTCTATCGGTTTTTGGGAACCTTACATGTTTTCCTCTACAACCATGTTACACAAGACACCAGCAAACTCGATCGGCTAACACACGACAGTTTAAATTATCTTGGTTTAACAACGACATGAAAAAGTCCGACAAAAACCCCAGTGAACTGATATCCGCTACTGAGAGAGCTATTTCACAGATATCTGAATCGGCCATAGCTGCAACAACGGCTCATTTTTCCCAGTTTATCACTGATGAACATGTTGACATTCATGAAACCGTTTCACACTATTTTCCAACAGTTAGAGATGGACGGTATCAGCATCCTAAACCCCAACAGTGAGGAGATTACTGTCCGTGCACTTTTGCTTTGTGGAACATGCGATCTTTCTGCTAGATGTTTGGTATGCAACAGAATACAATTTAATGGATTCTATGGCTGTTTATGTTGTCGACAAGCCGGGAAATCCCTAAGAACTCAAAAGGGTGGCCATGTGCATGTTTATCCTTTTATCGCGGAAGAC
>OX421454.1:18117274-18129774 GCA_949126865.1 Montipora capitata | reverse complement strand
AACTAAAACTTTGAATTTGATGGCTTCTTGAACTGTCTGATAACAAACTGTCCAATAACAACTTGGCAAGTGAATTAGTGGAAAATAGGAGTTTTTCAAAGCAATCACAATTTTCATGATTATGTGCATAATCATATCTTTTTAGAAACAAGGAACCAAAGTAAGCATGCATATGAATGGCCACCTTTTTAAAAATAAACACAGATTGCGCGTCTAAATTACAAAATAAAGGACCACTAATTTATATGCTTGTGAATAAGAATCCAGTAAGTTATGCCTCGTACTATACTACAAAGCGTTAGACCAAGATGCCCTGAATTCTAATTCTGAGGTACAAATTGACAAACCTTATCATAAAAGCTACTTACTGGCTTTCAGTTTGGCCATCACAACGACGATAGCCTCTACCGTTTTTGTCTCTTAGAAGTGAACCCACTTGCAACAACAAAGATCTGTTTGTCATTGACGAAAAATCTTGTTGTGTGATGCAGGAAACTCTCTCAATGCTTCCATCAAACATCAGCTTTTGGCTGGCTGAAGCGATTTCCTGACAACATCTGTACTCTAGCGCTCCCGCCAAATTTTCTACTGCACAACACCAAACAAAGTTGGATCATAACTTCACGGTCGAATCGCAACTTTGACCAGTACGTCTTTAGCAATAAAACAAAAATATGAATTAAGCAATAGCTTCATTTCTACTTCATTTTCTAAATCAAATGACAGTAAATAGCTCAAACCATTCGTTTATTGCCACTTCTCTTTCAAATCTTGCGCGAAGAACTGCTGGAGAGAGCACGTCCAAATCCTCCTCCGAGTCTTCTTCATCGTCGCTCGAGTGAGCCGGTGGCTTGTCCACATTTGGTTCTACAAGCCCGACAACTTCCATTTCATTGCTACTGTCCGACTCTTGTACGTTGGAACTTTCACTAGTGGACATATATCCATCACTATCTGACATTTTACTTGAAAAAAGTGGCAAACTTTGAAGAAATCTTCTCTGGCAATACACGTGGTTGCAGTGGCGAAGTGAGATAAACAAATTGCTGGAACAATTTCCTACGTCATCGCTTGTAAACTCGTTTCCAGTCTCCGCACCCACTGTTTTTCTCTACTGAGCTCACTTTGGGCGACAAAAAGTCGGATTTTTGTCTCTCTAATCTTACTCGCTTTTGGCAGTTTTGAAAAGTAGACATAACAAGCGACAGAAAAACGCAAAAAATATTTTCACTTCATAGGCACTTTAAACTATTCTTTATTAGTCTTACTAGTTGTTCGTCTGTTACACTTTCAAAGTTTATATCATGATCTATTCTATCTAAGGTTTCTGGAAAATTTGAATGAACTTTTTCCCATACTCTATAATCATTAGAAAATTGATCGGTTCTATCGAATTATATTTTTTCAAAATTCAAATTTGGATCTCCCATGCAACTCATTCTTTTTAAAAAGTAAATACAATAATCCCCACAAACATCACTAACTAATTGTTTTAATTCTATTTCATTTCTAGTCCATTCTCTCGTTGAAAATTGGAGAAAATTTTCATTTCCGTCATAAGAATCTAAGTAAAATTCTTTTCCTCCTTTACAAAAGATAGAAACCCAATGTCCTCCTTCCATGTTTATCAATCAAAAGAAAAGTCTCTGGTGTGTGAATTTGATATTTGGCATTATTAACAGCATTTCCATCTCCATCATTAGCTCCAGCTCTCGCTATCAACATAAATTCGTCAGATTGCAGATCAGTTTCCAAAACATAGTCCACTAAAGGCAGTAAAGCTTTGTGAATTTCATGAAAGAAACCTGGTAAAGGTTTTATTACGATTGGAATTCATTCTAAATCATATTGATATATCTCAAGGTTTTTTATTATCAGTTCTTCAGCATCTGGAGCAGCTTTGGCAAATCCACATTTGTCTTTATGTGGGTTATAATTGATCTTAGGATCATATCCTCTAGTGATTAATAATTCGGGTCTTTCTTTCTCTTCTTTGCTTGTTTGTAGATCACTTCTTAATGATTCTTCACAAGATAAATGAGGGGTAATCACTTCTACATCATGCTGTCTTTTTGGTTTCACCCGTAAACTTTTTATGATCCAAGAGATCCTATGTAATTTATGAAGCGAATGTGGACTCCAGCTCCATAAGCTGCATTGGCAAGATTCGTTGGTTGGTTATTATTGTTTTGCAGTGGTCTCACCTTAAGATGTAACTCAATGTCGGAAGGAATAAACCAATTCTCTTTTCTCGCTTTTATTTCAAATGCTAACGTTTTAGAGGAGTTTTCATTAGGTTCTGGATAAATTCTAGTAGGATAAGCTTCTTCCCAAGTTGATATCAATGGTAATTTGGCAGGAGGTCCTTCAACTTCATCTTCCAAAATGTTGACGCTTGCAAATCTCTTCATTTTATTTCAATCCTTCTAGGTGAGAGTCGAGAGTTTCTTCTTCATCTATCTGTCTCTTTTTTGATAATAATGATTCTGTCTCTTTTACCAAGGTTTTATTCGATTCTTCCTTTCCTGATTGGCTGAGACCCAACATTTCCATCAATTTACTATTAGCTGCTTTTCATCTTATAAGTTTCTCCTTCATCTGTTCACTTTCTTTATGATTAATGAGAATGTTTTCTCTAATTTGAGCTCTAATTCTTAATTCTTCTTTTTCCCCATTCTCTTCTTCCAGAAAATTGACTTTTCCTTGTCCACTGCCCACCATTATATTCAACATTCTCTTGTGAGCATCCAATTCTCTTTCATTTTCATTACTTTTCCTTTCTAGTAATTCTAATATCCTTAATAGTTCGTCTACATCTTCTGTTTCTGTTTTTTCTTCAGGAACCAATTGAGATTTTACAATATCACTAACTGTTTTTTCTTTTGACACTACTTGTTTCATCACATTGTTTTTTTAACGATTTGACCTTTCCTTTTTCTTCTTCAACATTGTCTTTTCTGTATTTCAAATAAGAAAACAGTGAAAAGAATGCGATGTTAACTCTGAAGTATCTTTTTAAGAATGGTCGATTATCGGTTCTTCATCGATTTTTATTTCGCAAATTTGTCGAGTAATTTCTTTACTCCAAACACTGCAGCACCACTTAAAGCTCCAGTTCCTACAGCTGTAAGAATTGTTGGTAAAGCTGCTGCAAGAAGTGGAAAGAAACCTCCTCTTTGTCTTTGTCTTCTACTTCTTACTGTTGCTTCAGCTATAGGTCTTAACCAAATTCGTTTCCCTTTTTGTTTTTTTTATATATAATCTCGAAGAAGACTTTCTCCTTTATTTGCTATTAATTTGTAAGTAGCAACAGCATTTCTTAACTACCAACTCCAGACAATCCTTGATTCAATAGATGGGTACCAATTCCCCGACCTCTCTGTGTTTTTGCAGCCGCTATCCAAGAAGAACTAGCCTTACTAGAGGGACTCTTATAAGCTTTCAAAGCCTTCTCAGTATAGGCCCTTAACATGGCCGCTTTACGACTGGGCCTTGGTTTACCAGCATCCTTTCCATGCATATAACATCCAATTATTCAGTGTGTTTTAGTCTTTTTTTTTCTCTTTTCGCATGACTCCTACTCTTTTCATCATTGAACAAATCGGTTCTTGTATTTCTTATTCGATACAGGCCTAATTTTAGCTAAAGAAGTTTTAATATCGGGTCCCATTGACTAAGCTGGTCCGATCTCTTTGGGACGGAATCTCCATTAAACATTGGTAAATCCGATTTCTATGTTGTCTATAAGCTCTATTAACAACGTTTTCTATTCCTGAGTCTGGAGAATCGGGTCCAGCTCTTTCTACCATTTCTCTAAGTGCATCAAGATTTGGATTTCCTGTAATAGTCATTCTTTTTCTTTCTGTTGTTTTTGTATGACCTCCACCATATTGGCCATAAGGATCACAACCACTTGAGTACGGTTCAAAGTTTTTCTTCATTCCTTTTCCTTGTTGTAAAATTTTAGAGCCTAAATAATCTGTTTTTCCCATTTTATGTTAATGGTCTTTTTCTTATTCTTACTTGACAAGTAACCCTAGCTCTTTTAAATCTTCTTCCTCTCGTATCAGCAAACCGAATGAAGCAAGAATAAAAAACATTCAAATTTATCCTTTTCCAAATCAGCCCTTCAGGTGAATAATATAAGTGATTAAAAGATGGATTAAAAGAAACCACTTGTAAATTTTTACTCTTTTCTTTTCTATCTACATGTATTTCTTCCATTACAAAATCACAATCGATAAGAATAAATTGAAAAGAACTAATAGAAACCTCATTCCAAACCGGATAATCATAAGATATAGCTATTTCAACTCCTTTACCATTCCCACCTGTAGCATCTATCGTCACCCCAGCTTTATTTACACTAAAGACACATTTACCACTATTTTTATCTGTAATGATTTTAGAAACTTTATCTTGAAGGTTGAGTAATCCACAAACTTTAGCCATTTTTTTATTCATTATCAATTTATTTTTTCCTATTTGTAGTTCACTTTTACTTCTAAAATGATCAACTTCTATTTTAAAATGAACTTGCATTTCATTAACTTTTTCTGCAAATTCACCAAACGTATTAATTTTAGATTATGGTAGATAATAAGTAGAAGATGGGAGTAACTTCTACATAAGTGAAATGTTCATCTCCTTTTTCTCTATCTGACTCCAACACATTTAAAAAAGTAGAACTATCTAAACACAAAGTGTCGACAGCAACTTCATAATCAGTTGAAAAATGACAAGATTTATAAAGAAAATTAACATATAATCTTCCATCGTCGTCTGTAAGCCCATCAAATTGTAAAAAATCTGGTGTAATATAATCATTCTTCCTTCGTTCCTTTTTTTTTTCAATATCTTTCAAACCAATTGTTTCTTGCTTTTCTAAAATAAAGACTTACAAATGTTGCACCTGTGAAAAACGACGGTCTTTGATGAGATAACACGCTCTGTAGACCTATCTCAATTGTATCCGTGAACACTCTGTTTATTTTATGCATTCGTCTCTCTTTTATTTTTCCTTCATCATGAATTTTTATGATCGGGTCAAAAAGATGATCATTCCTTTTTCAAATAAATAGGAGAGAGAGAACTAATGTTGGGAATTGATAACTCCAACATTGGTATATCTTCTGCAACTGAATCCTTTATTGGTAGATTTATAATTTCAAAATTATCCATATCATATTCTCCTTTCAAGATAGCTTTCACCTTTTTCTTTTGCAAAAGTTCGATATTCCCGGTTATTTTTAATTTTTGTTTGTCATTGTCAGTTTTTATTTCTATTAATTTTTCCTATTTTCGTCATATTGATCAGATTGGATAGGAATTAAATGAGTATTAAGTACTTCTAATGTAAAAGCTTCATTATTCTGTAATCCAGTATCGTAAACCACAGAAGTTTTAGTAGATGATAGAATAGAGAGATTTTTCACATTAGTTGTGATCTGAATATTGGTTTCATCAAATGAACAACACCAATCTGCCATTCCAGTAAACTTTACTTTGTCGTCTAAGCTTAAAGCTTGTGCTAATTTCTTAGTAGCTGTAACAACCACCCCCATTTGTTTTTTTATAGCTTTCAAATAACTTTCTAATCCATAAAAGAAGTTGAATTTTGTTCTTGTGTTGTCGAAGTTATTGAAGGCGACCAAAACGTGGTATGAGCAAAAAGAAAACGATTAGAATTTTGTTTTTTCCAATCTAAAGAAGTTAAAACTTATATATATTTTCCCATATCGACACAGTTTGTAGAGAATAAGTATATAATGATGTATGTTTTTCAATTCACTCCATTTTAACATTTCATGTCTTCATCATATCTAAAAAACCAAATTTCTTCATCTTTTAAATCTTCAGCTCTCAATGTTAGAGCATTAGTTCTAATCGTCACGGATTTGTCATATCTCAACCCCTCCCCAATTTCATATATCTCTTCTATAACTTCAAATCTTGTATAATATCTTATTTCAGGAAGTTTACCCACTTTTATGGTTTAACCATTGGGATCTTTAACAGCCACACAACAGATTAACTTCAAATCAACATTTTTATTCTTAATGCCACAAACATTCGCATCTGGTTTTTTCTTTACAAATTACGTAATGCCAGTCTAACGGTTGGAAAAACGAGTTTCGAACATTGTTCTCCTGGAAATACGTTTCACCACAATTAATCAAAAAATTATTGTATGGTTTGCCGTCCAACATCAATGACAAAACAGTAGAAAATACATCTCTATCTATATCATCTTTTGGCAATTCAACGAGTTCACAACAAATCAAATTAATTAATCTTTCATTAAACTGACAACGGGTACATCTGTTACAAAAGTCAGTAGTTGACAACATTTCTTCCTCTATTGATCTCAGCGTTTTTTCAAGTCTTTCACAAAAGAATTCATTGTTCTTCTTCTTTTCTGTCTTCCTGTGGTTCTTGTGGTTCTTCTGAAATTAAAAGAAAATTTTCTTTTCAGAAAAACAAAAACTTATAAATCGATTTCAATTTTCTACTTCTCACCTCTGTCTCAGAAACAAGTAACTAACAACTGACCAAGAAATCTTAAGCACCTTGTTTAAGAGGAACACACACACACATTTAGAAATAGGACGCAACTCATTTCACAAGCCTCAGAAGGAATATAGACTTTAAATTTGTGCTTCTCCTTTTCCTCGTCGTCAAATACAGTTACGACCAAGTCAAAATCTCCAGTCTGACACTTCCCAAGAAAATCGTTGTTGACTAACAGTATTGAAAGCTGGCCTTGGTCAACCATCTTTCACAATCGAAATAATTTTCAAACTTTTTTCTCAAAAGATCATCCAAAAACTTAATTTCTCTTTTCCTTTGTCTTTTCTATGGCGATTTCTGACCAGATAAAACCCATTTCTGATACCAGTCGGCAGTCTCTGACAAATCAGAATGTGACACCTTCTCTTCTCAGAAACCAAATGTAAACTGACACCAATCTTCCTACCTTCAACCATTCTCGTTGACAACATGACATCCACAAACACGCAAACCTGGTTTTTTTCTCTCTATTACTCTTTTCATCAGTATCTTTCTTTGATCATCGTCATCCAACGAATTAATTCTGTCTTTTTCGATTTCCAACCAATCCATTATGAAATCTACTAAAGTCAACACCGATACAAAGATAGTATGATTAAAACTATCTTCAAAGTCATCAATCAAAGAAAACAAGAGGTTCATAAATAGATCCAATCGGTTTTTGTGGATAACAACCTCATCAATTTCATCTTCTTCCAACATAATCTCTTCATAACCACCTTCTGCCATGTTTCTATCGACAACAACATCTAATGTATCAACTTACTCATAACCCGTCTCCTCATATGTTCCACATCCCTGCAAGTCATCAAAGTCTGCAAGATAACATTCATTTTCTCTTCTTCTTCTTCTCCCAATCTTCAAACCCTCCATTCTCAATCAGATAGGTCTTCATTCACATCAACATGCCGAAAACATTTTCTCTTTCAACCACGACTTCTTTAAATTTTTTCTAAAAATCAGATCCCGGTCTAAGTTCAGCTAATAACTCGTACACTTTAGCTGATACCTGAATAAAAAAAAAAAATAATATCATTGACATTCTGAATTTTGAAACACCTACATCCATTAGCTTCTGAAGAACAACCTTCTGTCAGCTTCCCCGCCAAAGTCCACCTTCGCCCCTGCCGAACCTCCTTTTCACCCTCATTCGCATATTATTCACCCTACCTCATTTGCATAAAAACTGTACGCCATGACCCCCTATACTACTTGGTGGCCCAGTCATTACAAGCAAATTGTACTCTAGAGCGACAGGTTTGGTTTTACCATGACATATGCAGAGTCCTTGTAAATGTGTCATTTTTCCTGAGCAAGACAGCCTTTATTGAGTATGTACATGTATATGCCAATGATACCATTATTTATAACATCACCAGCTGTATGGTGGCAGTGATAATAATCATAACAATAATAATATTGATTGACCATGCATTCCTCCACCGGGGCTTTTCAGTGCCAATACAAATAAACAAGGAAATAAACAGAAAGTGATTAATTTTCCAAAATTCTATTTACACGGCCCAGCCAAGGAGTTGAAATCAGGGAGACCAAGAACAAATCCAATGAGTGGAAAGCTGGAGGATTTGAACCCAGGACCACCGGATTATAAGTCCAGTGCCCTAACCACTCGGCCATGCCGCCTCCACAATGAATCAAAGCTCAAGTGCTACGTACACTGTATAACCTAACATGAGCTTGTATGACTACAGTAAGAGCAAGAGATACATGTACATGTAATGAGCATGTTGCCAGTTTAGTATCATATGACTAACAAGTAATGGCAAACAGTTCTCCTACTTGTCTCTACATTATTGATCAACTCAAGTCCTAAACTATCTTTGAACAAAGAGTGTTAACGTCTGAGAGCAAAGCAAATAAAACTATGGAATGACATTGCAAAGATCATGGACTAGCTGATTTAATATATAGATACCTGCATACTCACTTTGTCCTTGACTTTCATGTGTAAGCTTCTTTCCCTTATCATTCCTTGATGCTGAGACATCTTTAGTGGCACCTTGTACATACAATTTATATGCATCTAATTAAAATCCAATTCACTGTTTATATCGGCACCATAAGATATAAACTACTAAAAACTGAAGTGGGATTTTGTTATGACCAAAATGTGTAGTCCTCTCTATTAATAACAAGTCTGTGTCAGTTGCCTTTTTCTGGGTTGCTATATGACTTCCAAGAAATACATCACACAAATGCACAGTGTGTGTTAGAAGAATACAAAAAGATGAGTAATTCATTGAGTAACGTTAAGATACTGGGGGCATTTCTCGTCAACCAATCTGGTTGAGATTATAAAGTTGGTTTGGATTAGTGTTGCTTGCCAGGACACAAAAAAGTAAAACAGGGGTTCATATATTTAGGAAATGACTAAGATCTGGTTTCATGTAAATTGTTCTGTTTAGCAATCTTGGATCTAAACTGTCATCCTGGTTTGCTAGATGAAACAAATAATCTTAAAGCAGATTTGGATACCAATTGGAATGACCAACCTCCCCTAGATATATAGATCGTTCTAGTAATAATAATAAAAATAACCTATTGTATTGAAGATTGGCTTGTCTACAGTTTCTATCAAATGGAATCGAAATCATGTTTTTTTTCCACTGAAAAATCCAAATTGAGTTTCTCTAAATTGGTAATGTTACCTATGTAGTACAAAACTTATACATAGTATTACCCCTCTGGAAAAGTTCCTTTAGTGGTGAGCTGTATGCCCGGGTAACTTCCAGTTCTATTAAATCATCATCACCATCTGCATGCATTACTCCATCCTCTGGGAAGTACTCATCTCTGCAATCGTTTGACCGATCATTTTTGGAACCAATTACTTCATGAGAACACCATGAGACGAACTACATGACTGCTGGCTTATTTTCAATTTCTGGCCTTTCCTTATGTTGAATTTTTTCCCTTTCTCTTCACTGCCGCTTTCCTCCTGATTGAATTTGGCATTTGCTGTTTTTGTGATTGTGTGATCAGTAGGTGATCTCTTTCTTTGCCTCTTTGTTGTTTGGGGCTTTTGCCAGTTTTGGGGGGGCTTTTGACTCAGTCGGTGATTTCCTTTTTTGAATTGTTCTTCCCTGCTGGACATTTGCCAGATACTCTAGATCTGTATAAGAAATTTTCATGGGGAAACACTGAAGTCAGAAAAGATGGAACAATTATATTGCATTTCAGATGTACACTAGTGGTGTAGCATTTTGAGTGGTAAGAAGACACAACTGGAACCTCTGGAAATGATATTATAATACCAAGTCACATGAATTCAGTGCAACCAAGCATTTTCCATATAAAGCATAGAAGCCCACTCTTCAAATAGGTATAACTTCACTTCAGGGAGGAATACTTGTTTTTACCTGTATTAATACAACAACTTAAATCAACTATAACCATCAGTGCATACTTTTCCTCAGCTTTTCAACCAACAAATAAAGGAAGACAAATCTATTTTTAAACAGAATGAATGAATGATAATGATGCAAAATTAATACTGCAAAATCCTGCTTAAATAATCCCTTCACTACCTCCTCAAATCACCTGTGAAACTGACCACTCCTCTACATTGTGACAACTTATTCTTACCTCCAATATCCACAGCAATTGCAAGATACCAGTCTTTATGATAGGCATCAGTCCAGAGCGCACAAGATGCTCCTTTCTAAAATTTCTCACAGTTTCTGATTTCATCTTTACTATCTTTTTTATGTTGTCATCTTTGAAGACAACAAGGTAGTCGCCTAGAAATAATACACAACACAAAAAAGAACTTAGATAACACAAATTATCAAGGCAATGGATAGTCTCTCATATCAAACCAGCTCGTTGCCAGAGGTTGCTATTAACTGATAGCTGGTGAAGTCTTAGCTCTTACTGAGCCAGCTTAAACTATCAAAGTTTAGAGCATGGAAAGTGATGTATATTGTTTTAGCATGACCCATTTGCAGACCTATCAAAGATGGAATGTAGCTGAAGAATAATTGATCTTTTCATTATTCTTTTGGCAATGCATGTTCATAAAAAATCAAGGTGCAATTCAGGGAGACATCTCTCAATCAATGGCCATACAATCAATGGTCTTTATTTGTATAGGTAATCACATGATTTTGAGTGCAAATTGCACAAGCCTATTGGGCAATTGCAATTTGTGGTCTTTAGAAAATTTACAATTGCTGTATTTATTCCAAATTGCATGAGAAAAATCCCGTGATTACGTATTAATAATGTACAATGATATTTTATCTTTATAAGCCACAAAAAAGTTCAAAGTCCGGCTAAACAGAACTTAGTTTGAACAAACTGGTTTGTTACTTCTTTGCTCTGAATTAACCCTCTTCTACATTGAATTAACTAAAAACTGCATTTGTCTTAACCGATCAGAACTGAGTAATTTTTCCATGTAGCCTGCAGTGCACTATTGCAGCAAACGAGTCTGGAAGATGTTCAATGATTAAAAAGAAACTGTTCGCATGAATTTATATAAGCCTGTCGAAGTTGAAGGAACTTGATATTTTTCAGACAGAGATGAAAAAGGAGCTACATGTAGTTTACTGTACGGATTTTGCAGGCTGAACGAACGGCGCAACAATTAATGGAATACACAACTTTCATAATGGCCGAAGGCACGCCGGACTGGGATTGAGTGACCTTAGATGACCTTCTGCCACCGAAGCGAACTATGGTTACATTACGTAAGAGGCGTCACAACTATATTATCCCGCTTGTCAGAACTGAGCGTTTCAAAAGAACTTTTATAAATAGATGCTTGTTTTTGAAGTCAGTTGTTAGCTAGTTAGTTAATCAGTTGTCTGTATAACTCAATTATTCCATTGTAACTAAACACGTCTGTTGTTTAGAGTGTTTTAATAAAGACCATTATTATTATTATTATTATTATTATTATTATTATTATTATATTTTAGCATGGAAACGAGGCCAGTGAGGCCACACTTGGTTTGAGTTGTAAACAAATCAAAGGGTCGAAGTGTCTTGATCGCTTTGTTCAGGCACAATATCTGTTCAATTTAGTTCAATTACTGATCGCAATACAATGTAATTATCAAGAACAAAATGCCAACTCACTGCTGTGTTCCAGAATACACAAAGCTGCCGTGATGAAAATGGAAATCAAATATCGTTCTCGAAATTTCCGATCTATGACCCTCAGTTGAAGAGAAAATGGCTACACACTATAAGAAGAGATGAAGGGAAATACTTCAAAGTGACTGAGGCTACAGAAGTGTGCTCGAGACACTTCAAGCCAGGTGAGATTAAGAAAACCCTTGCTGGTAAAAATGAACTGAGAGCTGGAGGTGTGCCTTCCTTGTTTGCATGGATTAGAACAAGAGAAAGGATCCGATCCCACGAAACTTCGGAATCAAACCTCCAAGTAAAGCAGCCTGTAAATTAAATGTTCCATCTGTAGATTTAGCGGATCACATTCCGATTAACTCTGCAAACGACGACCCAGTTGAATCTGCCAAGAGCGCTGATGGAAGCACGTCATTTTCTTGCAGTGTGAGAGATGCAGAGATGCAAACAGAACTGGAAATTGGAAGTGAGACAGAACTTCGACAGCAAGTGTTGGAAATTGCTACTTGACGTATCGAGGCGCTTCAAAAACAATTATTTTCGGTAGACAGATTTAAAGACGATGACTCTTCAATGAGATTTTACACTGGTTTCCCAAACTGGAGTACATTTTTGGCTGTCTTCAATTATTTGAATCCACGAGATGAAGGGGAAAACATTGCCTACTGGCTTTCCCAGTCTAATGTGTTTGTTCCAGCGCAATTCTATGACGAATCAGAGGGAGAACCGTCAAGAAAACTGGGTAGACCGAGAAACTTGAGGCCTATTGATGAATATTTTGCTGTTATGTGCAGGCTCAGACAAGGCATACCTGAAGA
>OX421454.1:18104774-18107274 GCA_949126865.1 Montipora capitata | reverse complement strand
CTCTTTCAATGAGCTCAAGAAGTACTTTGCAGATTTTGAGCTTCCGATAACAAAACGCTTTTACTGCAAATTTTGCTCTGAGTATCTCGGTGTTTTGAGTGATACTCCTGATGTGTGCCCCATTTGCAACAATGATGTGGCGGATCCAAAGAAGTCACATTTTGTCATCCTTTCTGTTGAAAGTCAACTGAAAGAACTAATGCAAAGTAAGTATGCAATAATTGTAAGAATTTTATCAGGTTTTGATGCTTCAGTTAAATAAATGTAAAGAAAGACTTAATTGCAGAATCATATATATATTTGACTTGGTTTCATGTTCCTTGAATAATAGCATATCCCTATGAAAGAAATCAGCCCCTTTTGAATACGATAACTTCTGAAGTGCTGTGATCAGTTCAGTAAGGGACTGGTCATAGAGTACAGTGGGGGGGGGGGGGGGGGGTGGTCTATGAAAATTATATTTTAAGTAAAGTCTCTACAGAGTTAAGCCTGAAATGATGATTTATTTTTTAAATGTACAATAAAGAAATTAACATTAAAGTCAATTTTTACCACAACAGTAAAATTATCAATCCGCTATAATCGATTGGTTTTTGTTATCCACCTCTGCTGTCCATGATCATAGAAACTAGAAACTTTATTGGATAACACAATTACTGAAAATTCAGTAGTTTACATTGTGGTCCATTAATAATAATATTGATAAAATTTTAAAAAGTTCACAAAGTACTCCTAAACTAAACTAAAATTATTAAAAAGTTCTATGAATAGTGAAATGATCGAGCTTAGAGCTAACTGCGTATTTATTACTTATGTACTTTTTAAAATTCCTTAGGGGTGTAATACTTCTAGTGCTAACTTCTAATGTGTTCCATAGTCGGTTGACACTTGCATAAAAAGTGCGTAGACCAGAGTTGGTACGAAAAAGGGGTATGAATAAATTGTTATTTGTTGACGCCCTTGTATTATGTCTATGCTTATCATTAACATAGGAGATATAATCTTTAAAGTACTGAGGGCAACAGCCATTAACAATCTTGTGCATTAAACAGAGCTTTCTCATTCGTATGACGTCATCAATAGGTAACCAACCTAGCTTACTGAAAAGTTCAACAGAATTATCAGAAAAATTAGCATCTAAAATTAGCCTTGCACAACGTTTTTGAACTCTCAATAATCGAAGTAAATTTTCATTTTTGGTGTTTCCCCACACTGTGCAACAATATTCAAATAACGGTCGAATCAGTGCGTTGTATAATAAATTTCCAAGCCGATGATTGAGATATGTCTTAGCTCTCTTAAGCAAGCAAATTCTAGAATTTAATTTATCAATTAGGAAATCGATATGATTATCCCAGTTCAAATGTTTGTCTATCTTAACGCCTAAAAGTTTTTCATCCTTGGCTTCTTCAATCGGAGTGCCACAAAGAGATAGATCAAGAGATGGATTACCAGAGTGCAACAGTTTTTGTACGGTTCCTATAATCAGATGTTTAGTTTTTTTCGTGTTCGGAACCATCTTATTCAGAGATGGCCATCTACTAGTTCTGTCAAGGCTGTCTTGAAGACCACGCTGAATAAGCAGCGGGTCACTGTTAGTCTGCATATATGTCGACATTTGAGTTGGAGATTCCAATTGGAAGGTCGTTGATGTACAGCGAGAATAGTATTGGGCCCAAAACTGACCCTTGCGGAACTCCTCGAGCCAGCACCAATGCATCAGACAGTGAGCCATTAATGCAGCAACGTTGTGTTCGATAACTAAGGTATGATTTAAACCATTCTTGAGATGTATTGGTGACATGATATTTGTCGATTTTAGATAGCAATAAATCATGATCAACAAGATCAAACGCCTTGCTTAGATCCAGAAGCACTGAACCCACGAGCTTTCTAGAGTCCATGGCCTTAAGCCAGTTATCGGTGAGGTTTAAGAGCGCAGTTTCACATGAATGGTGTGGTCGATAAGCCGACTGGTTTTTATGAATAAGATTGTTAGAAGTGAGGTAACTGAGATACGATTTCGCAACATGCCTCTCTAGAGGTTTAGATATAATTGGCAAAATTGAGATTGGGCGATAATTATTTCTGTCGTAAACTGAGTCCTTCTTATAAACTGGAATTAGTTTGGCTCGTTTAAAATTAATTGGAAAAGTACCGCTTGCGATACTTGAGTTATAAATATGGGTAAGAGAGGGAGCAATAGCATTTAGTGCTAACTTTAATGGTTTATTCCAATACCATCGAGACCAGTTGCTTTGTTATTTGGGATGCTCTTGAGGTCCTCGATGACTTGCTGTGTGCTAATTGGCGGGATGTGGAACACGGTTGCTTCGCTAATGTGGGACTTAATAAAGTTAACGAGACGTGCATCTTGTACATTTGAGTCTATGCAGTCTGGAACAGAAGTGTTGGTTTGTTGGATGTTGATAAAATGTTCGTTGAAAGCATTTGAAATTCCCACAGGGTTACTGATTTGCTCGCCATTCACTTCAATAAA
>OX421454.1:18097274-18099774 GCA_949126865.1 Montipora capitata | reverse complement strand
ATGGGATGCGACTCCAGCCGCGGTGGTACCAATGTGAAAATATTTTATTTTCAAAAACATTGTAATGCATCATCAACGAAACAACATTCATCAGTGATGGCAATGATTTTAGTATCTATCTTTACAGTAAGTAGTCTGCTGTATTTTCTGCGGTTTTTACTAATAAATGTTTTTATGCTACACATTTATTCTTCAGTATAATTCTTCCGGTTACATTCCGAGATTTGCAGACAGCCGTTGGTTTTCGCGTTTGACTCACTTTCCTTAATAAAATGGACCTCTCTGCTATGATCTCTGTTGTGAAAAGTGGAGGACTCGTGAGCTGAGAAAATATGCCAATCTCTGGTGTGTTTCATTTTACTCACTTGTTAAATTACTCTACCGCCAGATGCCGCCCTTATCATGTTAAAAAAACGTGACGCCTTATCTCATTGATAGAAAAACTAGCGTCCTTACAACTCTGGTGTCATGTGGTGTTAAAAAAAGTCGTCTGCGGGTCCTCATGTTCCTTAATACCTTTTGTCTTAAAGTGCTTGACAGATTATTGTAACAGTTCAGAAAACTGATAATATATGCTACCTCTAAATCATTAGTTGTATTGATTTTTGTAACAGTATTAGCAAGGGCTTGAAGAAGGAAGTTGTTGTCATTGACGTACAGTTCTATCACTATGGAATATTATTAAGTAGTATTTGGTGCCTTTAGTCTTAGAATTGTGCTGAAATATGCTACTTGCACAGTAATTTGAAAACCATATTATAAACCCAGTATTGCCTCTTGTGTTATCCAAAATAAAGTTCTGGAGGAGTTTGCTACTACTGGATGCACAACTAAATATGCCTTCTTTTTGTGCTGTAAAGACAATATTTGGAAATTTGCATAAACAGAGATTTTCATTAAGACACGTAAATTGTTTCTTGTAAAACGCATTTCCATGGTCAAGAATTGCATCTAGAGTTTGTGAATTCCAGTAAGAACACGCCTTAACCACTGAAAAACAAATGCTATAAATTGATAAGCACAACAGTGTCGTATAAAAGACTCATTGTTTCTTGTTGAAATATGCGCCATTACTCCACCATCATCAGCAAGTTCTGATTGAGAGATTTCACTGTTCTCATCAACTAAGTGATTATCGTCCTTTTCTAGTCTTGTTATGTGAACACCTATCAGCTCAAACAATGTACTTGAATTTTCATACAGGGTTTGCAAATAACATATGACATCGTGTATACTTTGTGCTTCTAATAATACACATGTTCTTTGAGAATGGGGCATACCAACTGCATCCCTAGCATGTGAATCAAATATTTTACATTTACCATCGGGAGTACAGTACATAGAAACAGTACTACATTCAATAATTGAATAATTCAACAATTATTGATAAAAGAAATGAATGGTAGTTTTGGCTTACTAATGTTAGCAAAGCATCAACCAAAGGCACATAGAAACTCAAACCATGTATAATGGATTACCATTTATAGTACCACTATAGCTTGAACTGTATTGAAGCTGATAATCTGTATTAAACACACTGAGCACTTCTGGTAACTCAATAACAGCAGGAAAGTTTGTCTGGACAGTCTAGATAACCCAGAATACAATTCATTACCAATGTTCACATGAGAACCCTCATGCCTTACTGGTCGGCCATGGTCACAAAAAAGTTACCCAATTGTGCAATAAAAAACAATTCAAGTGTTGATTGATTACGCTATATGATGCTTTGGAGACCAAGGCAAATGAATGGTACATGATGTTACATATCAAGCGCAAGTCATCACCTATAGAGATTTTGTCCAAAATTAGATTGCAAAATGACAGCAAATGACAGAGTCTGTCTGCAATGATTTTCACCACTCCACGCTGAAAATAAAATAAAAGCCGCATGTTTCCAATGTTGTTACAGGCATGCACACGCCAGAAGTAGAAAATGAAATAGATATATTGTGTTTATTAAAAAACTGTGGCTTTGGTTTTTTCCTGGTGCAAATCTTTAACACATGTAACTGGAAATGGAGAAAGCCCGGTATCGCATTCTTACTATTAGATTGTGTGAGTTACTTCATTCTCGCCAGGAAAAGTACACTAAGCACCAGGCCAGAGTACTTCGAGTTCACCCTGTTATTTCTTCAACCCGTTTGGGTTTTGTTCCAGTTTAGCTTGAGAGTATAATAAACACCTAACACAAAAGACTGCAATGCCGCGAAACGATCTATGCATTAGCTAAGATCCCACGGGGTAAGATCGACATGCACAAACAGTGATAAGAATAAACACACCACTGTTCAGACAGATCAAACAATGTTCACGAAGGCATTCTCTTCCAGTCTCGGCCAAACCTAGCATGATCGCTGCTCAAACTAGAAAGCAGACACAGACAGCTGTTTCGGGCTTGTTACCGCCAAGTAGAACTAGGTAATGGAGTTCCCACCTCCGCCAGTTGGTTCTTGGCCGCTGGTCGACGGCCAGCGACTAGTCGCAGCAAAAAAGTGTA
>OX421454.1:18064774-18072274 GCA_949126865.1 Montipora capitata | reverse complement strand
GTCTCACCGTTACTAATGGCGAGTCCAGTAAGGTCTGACACTCCTTTCTTACACCTCTTAGTGGTCCAACTGTTGAAGGGAGCATACAACCTTAGACCGCCTTTACCGCGATATTCTAGTACCTGGTATGTCAGCCTTGTTGTTCCTTTTATTAGTGGTTTCGGGGACAACGACTGTCTCTCTCTTAAGGACTTATCCCAGAAGCTTGGTTTTCTCCTGGCCCTTACTGCAATGGAAAGGGTGTCTGAAGTGGTTTCTCATGATCTTAGGTACAGGCACTTTATCCCTGAAGGAGTGAACTTTGCACTCCCAGATTTAACAAAGAAATCTCGAACAGGCCAGGATCTAAAAACTTCATTGCATGCTTGTTTTGAGGAAGATCCTAACCTTTGTGTGGTTAAGTGTTTTAGAGTTTATGAACATCGCACTTCAGCATTCCGTCCCTTGGACCCATCAAAACCCAACAAACTTTTATTATCTTACATTCGTCCCCACAAGCCCACTTCAGGTGCTTCACTCAGCAGGTGGCTGAAGGGTATTATCTCTCGGGCAGGTATTGATACAAGTATTTTTAAAGCTCACTCAGTTAGAGGAGCGTCTGCATCAGCTACCTATGAAAGGGGTGCGTCTTTGCAGGATATCTTAGATCTTGCTGATTGGTCAACTGACCCCACGTTCAGGTGCTTTTATTACAGGCTGAAACACAATTCTAGCATTGCTAAGACATTGCTCAATGTGCAAAGTTTACTGATTCAGTGAACATGACCCCTTTGAAAACACATTGTTATATGAGGCGACTGTTCTGAAGTATAATCACAGATTATGCTAGGGCTGCTTGCGGCCTGCAGTATAAAATGGATTATACGAAGATAAAGGAGACGAATATAACAATGTCCCTCCTGCCTCTCCCTTTTCTAGGACATATCTTTTGGGTCATGTTCATACCAAGGGCTTCTTATGTCTAATCCATTGTCATCTTCTTCTGTTAACAGGTTCTGCTGTTCCAGGATAAACTTTCAGACTAGTTGTGTTCTCTTGATTTACAAGCTTGTTTCCCTTTCCTGTGGACCACTTGTGTATGCTCAATAAAATGGTGGATTGGTGTGGTGTGCCGCAGGGACTAATGGGCTGTTTGAATTATGTTAATTATGTTAATTATTCAAGTTGCTTTCAATGCGCTGTATTTCAGAGCGAAATAAAGTTGGTAACACATGGTTATATTCGTCTCCTTTATCTTCATATAATCCATCTCATACTGCAGGCCGCAAGTGGCCCTAGCATAATCTGTGATTGTTATGGACGTTAGAAATTAGAAGGATTTGTATGAGAAGAAGTCGCTTTGCCCTCCAGTCACGCTCCAGTGGTTTTCCATACAAATCCTTGTAATTTTGCAAGTTTTCAAGCTGCAATTAAATCTTTGCCTTTCAGTGTAAGGGCCTGGAACTATTCATTCTTCCTAATATTTTACCCCAATAGTTATAGTCTATCTGCAATAGTTATATGCCAGCAGCTTCTTTTGGTAGTGATTAATAACAGAAAAGGTTTCTGGAGGGCAAAGCTTCCTCGCTTCCATACAAAACCTTCAAATTTTTGCAATATTCAAATTGTCATTTAATCGCGACCTTATATGGCATTGGTCTGAAAATTGGTGTCCTGGCTATTTAAAACATGCTCTTTCCAGCTCTGAAATTCATTTAGCTGCAGCTAAAGTTTAAAAAACTATCGGTCACGTGACCAACTGTTGCAAAAGCCATCCTGTAACGTTTCATGAGAACAAAATGATTTCGATCTCATGCAGAATTTTTAAAGCATACCAACACTACAGCGGAGTCAAAAAATGCTAATGAGGTGAAATAGGATCTTTCGGGTGAAGCTTTTTGCCGCGAAAAGGTGGCTGGCGAGTCCAGGCCTTTTGGGGATTATGAAACCTTGGCAGTTTAATAACTCATATTAAAAAATCTCTTTTTTTCTTGAAAACTCATGTACGTTATTATATTTTATTTTCATTCTTTAGAAAATATTACCTTAAATAACGAACTTTAATTTGGTCAAAAAACAAATTGGAGAAAAGTAGCCCTGGAAAAGTTTGCAGAAACCTTAAACAGTTCGTTCTACTTCTTTTGTACTTTTCTTCTTTGTAATGGAAATTTGTACTCTCCTGAGGCCCTGTCTTTGCAGGCAAAACTTATTTCAGAAACAACCTTATCACCTCCTTTTTATGCCAAAATGATTACCAAAAAGACAAACAAGAAAAGAAATGGATGAAGGAAGCAAGCGGGAAGATAACAATGAGACATGCGAGGTTCTTGTGCGAAAATCTACGCTTCTGTCTGGAAGGAAAAAGAAAACTTTCTTTTTCCAAGTCAATAAATTACAGATCAAACCAATTCCCTTTGGAATGGGTAACATGGCAAAATGTGAGCCCCTTTTTTCCTTTAGGAGAAATTGCGAAATGCGGACGTGTCAACAGAAAAACATGTGAAATAAACAGCTCGTCAGAGGAGAGCGAAGAAGTTGGGGACAACGGTTTGGAGGAGCCAGTGGAAGTTGACGAGGATGATGACTCCCACGACAGGGAAAGGAAAAGCGATTCCAATGAAGAAAGCAAAAAAGATCACAGAGGAGAAGATGGAAAAGACTTTGATGAAAAACCCAAGAAGAATTACGGGAAAGGTATGAAAGTTCTCGATCTTCAGTTATCCCATGCCTGACCACCGATATTTTCAAGCTTAACATGTGCAAATTACAACTATAGGATTTCACTCATTTCCCTAAAGTGTAACTCACAGAATTACCTGATAGTTACGGTGAGTTGAGATATTCAAAGCATGTAGCTTAAAGAGGAATTTGGAAAGAACTTACGTTGATTCACAATTTCATTGATACTTTACGTTACGCCTTATAGCGACAGGCTTGGATCTGGTAGGAATTCACGCCCCTTATGAAGGATAGAAGGTGTTCCCTTGCCAAGGCTATGGAGAAATATGGAGTGGCAAGAAATACGCTAAAAGGTTTCATCGGCATTTGTGAGTTAAAAATCATGGATCAAGATAAGTTCAACACTGTTGTTTCCACGGAGAGAGAGCATTGGGGAAAGCCGTCCGTCAAAGACATCGAGATGCGTTGCCGGATGCTGGATGGCTTCACTGGCTACCTGTCCGTTACCGTATAGTTTTTAAAATTCTCCTACTGGTCTACAAAGCTGTCACTGGAACAGCGCCTTCCAACATCAGTGAATTACTTAAGTACCACACCTCTGAACGAAAATTAAGATCGTCCTCTCAACACCTTCTGGTGACCACGAAAGCTAGACTGAAAACATACGGAGAGAGAGCGTTTGCTGTCGCGGCACCAAGACTATGGAACTTGATCCCACTTGAACTAAGATCCAGTAGTTCGATAGACATTTTTAAACAACATTTAAAAACATATCTTTTTAAACAAGCTTTTTAACTTTTTAATTTTAGATGATTTTTAACTTATTGATGTAATTTATGTGATGCTTTTTTTTTATAATGTTGTGAGCGCTTGTGAGCGCTATATAAATATTATTATTATTATTATTATTATTATTATTATTATTATTATTATTATTATTATTATTATTATTATTATTATTATTACTTCTGCCTTTCTTTCCTGCAGAAAGTTTTTACACCGGGAAATGACATTGAACTCTCTAGGCGTTTAATTGCTGAAGAGAAACTGAAGAACTGATAATAAATGACCCCCACCCCAAACACAAATGCAAACACAGACACATACATTTGAGGAAACAAAATCGAGTTTCATGAGGTGCCTGATATAGGAATGATAGAAACATAGATATAGTTTTTATTCAATTTTTAAATATGCCATTTGCAATTTTTGAAATGAGCAGAACTTCCCTTAATCGCTAAGTAAATTACTTTAAGATGTTAGGAGACCTATCCAGGATGGTTTGGAGTGAAAAGTAGATTGCTGGAGAAAATATGATAGTTTTTCTTTTAATGTTATTTTTGTTTGTAATGCGGATAGATATGTATGTATCATACTGCAAATTAAAAGAAACTGGGAATTTCAATTACTTCCCAATAAAGTTTGCATTCACTGTCTATAACAGACCCTTTGCATAAATGGCGCCCAAATTTGAATAACAATACTTGATACATCCTTAGCCTCACATTCATGAGAAAAACAAAGGCTTTTAATGTTATTTTTGTTTGTAATGCGGATAGATATGTATCAGTTTTCTTGCTCTTGTAACGCTAAATTATATTTCGTGAAAGCTTTCTCGTTTGTTAAAATTGATTGTACTTCCGTGATAGGAAGGAAGGCAAAAGGTATAAAAATGATAATAAACCCAATGTGACATACTTCTTGTTTCTCTTATTAGAAAACAGGAAGTTGTTCTTAAAAAAACAGAAAGCCCGTTGCTTCTAAAGAAATCCTCACCAACTATACATAAGAAAGGTCATTTAAAAATGTAAAATCGTCAAGTGATAATCTCTTAAAGGGTGTCATATTGAGCCAAGAGGGCGGTGAATAAGTTCACAGATCGAAGGATTTGGCCTTTAAATAAATCTTGGGTTGGCCATGGTCAGTATGTTAGAGGTTTTGTCCACTCTATTTTGACATTTTGGAATTGTGTAATACTCCTGATCACTCATTACTCCAGTATGTTGCCTTCTTTGCAATTCTGGTTCAACTGACTATGACATTCACGTTTACTGTATCTGTATCGTACAGACCTTGGAGACTATGATAAAGCAAGCCAGTACATACAGTTGCAAAACAAGTTTTTAGCATACAAACATCAGTCTAACGTAACTGCTGTTACAGGCAGAAGCTTCATCCCTGGCCGCAACTACAAAGAAATGTATGGAAACAATACATATGCAATACAGTAATTTGACCTGATTGTATGATTATGTATCATACTGCAAATTAAAAGAAACTGGGAATTTCAATTACTTCCCAATAAAGTTTGCATTCACTGTCTATAACAGACCCTTTGCATAAATGGCGCCCAAATTTGAATAACAATACTTGATACATCCTTAGCCTCACATTCATGAGAAAAACAAAGGCTAAGGATGTATAAAGTATTGTTACTAAAATTTGGGCGCCATTTACGCAAAGGGTCTATTGAGTTGAATCGGACCAAGCTACTGATGTGGAAAATTTATGCGACAAGAGTTCATGGTAGCTGTATAAATTTTCTCTAACATAAATAATAAAATAAAGCTCACTTGGTTGTACAGTATGATACTAATGGCGGAAAAAAGAGCTGGTTGCCGCTCTCTGCAAAATGAAATTTTAAGACAGACTTATTGGACAACTGAGACAGGGTTTTGTAAGGAAATACAACAGAAAGAGAAGGTTAAACTCCATGCCAAGCTTTTATTGTCCACATTACAGCGACTGTTGTCTGCATCGAGGAGCCCGTAAAATTGTCTCACTATTCAAAAGTAGAACACCTCTTCAACGCGGCTTATAAAAAGAGTTGGCAATAGCCATCATAATAAAATTAGCCGCTTTCTTATCAAAAGTATCTTAAAAACGTTTTTCTCCAAATAAAATTCGAATAGTGCATGACATGACATGTTTGACGGAAGATCAACACACCTTCTTATCATGTCGTCACGTCATTACCAGTAGTACTTGCCCAGACATGTTCTGCATAATTTAATAAGTTTCCTGCGCATTTTATTCATGAACCACATTTGACGAGTACTTAACTAATACTTAAACAGGACGAAAATGCGTAGACTTCACTGCTGGTGTAAGATTTGGACTTGAATTAGTGTCCAATGATTCCCGAAATACGCTGACGATTTCCGAAACACGCTAATCATTTCAGAAGCTGTCCAAGACTTTCCTGGATCATCAGAAGATGTCGCAAAACTTCCGAAAAGTTCCCAAGCAGTGTTGATAACAGTGCAACATGTGTTTAGGATGAGATACTGTAGTATTCTTATGATTTAGTACACCGATATATCACCAACAGGCCACCATAACGTAGCGATCAATATGTCGGCTGACAACAGCGTATCTGCGAAAATTAGTCGACTGTCGATCGAGATGTCAATCCATTCCGCTCTAGGTAGGCTAATGCCCGACCCCCAGGAGTAATAAAGTACACAAATGCTGAGCAGTTACCCATGGGGGCAGATGGGCACAGCTGGAATTGACTGATGCACAATTTTTTATAATTGCCTCCCCTCAAAAACAAAGAAAGAAAGAATGATTGCTGTGTTCAATTTCAGTGCTTCTTCAAACAAGAACCTATGTGAAGAAGAAACTGCAGATGTAAAAGAAATTGGCATTGAAAAATGTTTGGTTTCCAGTGGGGTATGTGTTTTGAACATGGTATAAATTTATTTTCTGGGCTCATATTTTATGCTCTGGTATTTTGATATGCTTGAAGGTAAGGCATAAATGCATAAAGAATTACACCATTATTGTATTAAAAATCAATCCATAACTTTGCTCCTGTGACTCCACTGTACTCTGTGAACAAGGGTGTAATAATGTCTAATTTTTATAATAAAAATATGTTATTACCACTGTAAGTTGCTAATTATTGTATTGTAATTATTGTTGATAATTGATTATCAGTCAGATTATTGACAAAAGCAAACATTGTCTGCAGTGAATTTTGATTATTTATAGAAATTCTGCCGGGAAAATTTTTCATTAGTCAACAGAATTTATCACAGACGGAAACTACTGGAGAGGAAAGCAAATCAAATGGTAACATATTGTTAGATAGTCACCTTTATTTAAAAGCAAAAATAAATAGGTAAGACCTCAGGGTAGTCCCTTCAGGGAGCTTACAAAGCATCTCTGCCATAAAACTATTTTGATTTTGAGTATTCTTCTTCTCCTCGTATCTAATGATGTTCAGCAGAATCCTGGTCCAACCTCTGGGTCAAATACTATCCGTATATCATCATTTAATGTGAGACGTATCATTAATAAGCGTTTGGACCTACAAGCTCATGTTACACTTGTGAACCCTGACTTTATTGCTATCACTGAAACATGGCTGCATAATAATATTGACGACAACGAACTCCTTCCCAACTCTTACAACATTCATTGCAAAGATCGTGAAAGTAGAGGTGGTGGTTTACTTTTGGCTGTAAAATCTAATATATCTTGTTTCAGAAGTCGTGACCTAGAAGAAAGTGATTGTGAGTTACTATGGGGTGAGATACCCTTCAAAGACTCAAGCTCGTATTTTGTTGGGGTTTTTTTATCGCCCTCCTTCAAGTGACCTTAACTACCTAGAAGGGCTAGCTAAATCATTGGAAAATGTGTCACTTATTTCAGAACAAGCAAATATCCTTCTTACCGCTACAACCCAATAGTCTATAGGATTACTTCTGCGATAACATCTTGAACTTCTTGGGTCTTTCACAGCTCATTAATCGACCTACACGTCTTGATGCTGTCCTGGACCTTGTAATATCTAATCGACCAGAGAATATCAGTAATATAAAGATTGGTGATGGC
>OX421454.1:18057274-18059774 GCA_949126865.1 Montipora capitata | reverse complement strand
CTCACGCATAAGAATCTGTTTTTCTGGCAAACCAAAAGTGGTGAAACATGTCATCTGATATTCATGTACGTGCTTAAGTCGGATTTCCCAATGAAAATAGTCACCATTCAACTTGATCAGTTAATGTTGTGTTATTTAAATTAATGTGTGTAGAAATTACAAGTGTGAAATTACTAATTAGCGATCAATTTCACAATTTTTAATATATTTCCTTCCAAAATTTTACCGTAGTAATTAACAGCATAAAACGAACCGATTTGGAAGTTGGAATTTTTACTTTAAAAATTATCTGAATCAGTTAATTTCTGCTTCATAATTTTAACTTTAAGTTTAAGTTCATGTGATGCTGTGCTCTTTCTGTTCAGTTTTTGGATTTGTTGACTATTGGAGTATTGAATATTGTATTTGTAGATGTTACCAGTTCACTGGAGAATTCATTCAGATGTTTTCATGCAGTTAAAATAAACTTACTGGCCCATTACTTGCCACATTACTTATTTAATTAATAATATAGCATTATTCCATGAAGGATTTAAGTATTAACAATTCATTAAAAAATTCTTAAATTTCAATTTTCATGTTAATCAGTGTAAATGAAGATGGCAGACAATGAGATAAGAGTATCCTGGTCCTTATTGCATGAGGTATGGAATATCAACTACCTGGCTTCTCTCGCTGTTACCTGCTTCAAAAGATGAATGTGTGCATAGTGTTCCTGATATCAGTGATTACTGCCCTACTGTTCAGATCTCATTACCTGTGCCAGATAGCTCTCAGTGTGAAACAAAGTGCCCTGTGTGTCTTGGAGAATGTAAAAAGAAGTCGTATATCAAAGACTGCATGCATTTTTTTTGTTTTGCTTGCATTAGTCAGTGGACTCTGATGGTGGAGACCTGTCCAGTTTGCAAAGCGAAAGCATCCTCTATACTTCACTCTGCCACATCACCAGTGGAATATCGGGAGTTACATGTAGCTTCCTCTCCTAATAAAGAAACTGGTAGACAATTTTATCTATGTCAAGGTGCAGTTTTGGAGATGTTTAGTTTAATGGAGAAAGAGAAATTGAAGTGGCAGAGTACGATGGTATGGCTGAGGTATTACTATGGATCAAACGTTAGTGAGATATGTCCAACAGTGCAGTCAATAACAAGTCGAGTTAAACTTTTACAAAAAAAAAGTTCAAAAGCTATCAAAGGATAAGAAAAAAGATGACCTTGAAGTGTTGAAATCTTTGGCGTTTGACTTACCTGCAAGTAAGAAGGATGGAAGCTGCCAGGAGGATTTGAAAGGAAAACATACTGAATGTGTCTTTAAAGGTAAAGAACCTTCTACTTCACATGCCTTATATGCATCAACTCTCTCTGCCTGTAATTGATTGGCTAATGAGCTTTCTGAAATACAACAAAGCCTGGCAACTGAGATTGAGAAAAAAAGAGAAGAGTGAAGCAAAATGTGAGGCCCAGAAGAATGTTTCTAGGAATTTGACCAGGCAGTTAAAGTGCCGCACAGATGCACTTGATAGGCAAAAGGAAGAGACAAAAACATTAAAGAAGGAAGTGATCACAAAAGACAGAGATTTCATTGTTACAGAACGAATTGGCCTCAAAAGATGACAAGATTCAAAACATTAGAATAAAACTTCATGAAATTCGCAGAGAAAAGAAGAATGCCCAACAATTGACTAGGTATCATACACAGAAAAAGAGCAATGTAAAATATTCTCAGCTAAATGGCGATGAGGGGGACAGTTCTCATGAACTTAATACCAAACTGAAGGAATACAATGACATTATTGTTGAGAAAGATGATCTGCTGAACCAACTTTCAGAGAAAGTTGATGAGCTGGAGAACCAGCACTCATCACAGCCTGCTGTAGTCACGTTTGTGAATGGACAGTACAGTGATGACGTTCGTGTCCTTTCCCTGGATCTTTTGAGTAGGAATGTTGGAATCCAAAATGTGGAACCCATCATACGAAGTGTGAGTAAAAACATTTTCAAAGCTGAACTTGGCAGACTCCCATGCACAAGTAAGTTGGCAGAAATGCTACTGGAGGCAAGGACAGTCTCTCACTTACAATTAGCTGAGCAAATACCTGGAGAGCAATTTAACACCTTGCACACAGATGGAACTACTAAGTTTGGCCATAAGTATGGCAGTTATCAGGTATCAACAGAAACCAGCGGTTACACCTTGGGGCTTGCTGACATGCAGTCAGGGACAGCAGTGCAAACCCTTGAGGTTTTAAAACAAGTTGTAAATGACATTGGAAAGGCAGCAGAACAACATGGCAAAAGCCACACCCCTTCACTGATCTTTGCCTCTATAAAAAACACTGTCTGACCGGCATATTGTTGAGAAGAATTTAAATGAATTACTGCAGACCTATCACGCTAAATACTTACCAGAGGTACTACGCAACTGGCAAAACATGACCACAGAGGAGCAGTTGGAAGTTGAAAAGATGAACAACTTCTTTTGTGGCATGCATTTTATGATA
>OX421454.1:18019774-18047274 GCA_949126865.1 Montipora capitata | reverse complement strand
ATCTCGGGGAAGCAAGATGCCCAGACTCTGAATTTCTGAAAAGACCTGGAAAACTGATCAATGGTGCGTGGAGCCTTGGACCGCAATGCACGAGCCGGAAGAGAACTGGCAAGTCTTCGGAGTTCAGGATTCTGTAGGGTGGAACTAATCTGCGCAAAGGCAATATCACCTTGTGCAGGAAGAAACAAAAATAGAACAAGAATTTTTAGTCTAACACGGGCTACTACCAGCGGCATCCAGAGTAAATCAAATGTGCAAAAACCCAGTGGCAAAACAAATAAACACACAAAGCCAAGTGGCAAACACTTAAAATTCCAATAACTGATAAAACAAAAAATACAATCTAATTGCTTAGATTTAATTAGCCCCATTAATACATCCAGAGTAAAACAAGTGTGTAAATGCCCAGTGGCAAAACAAATAAACACACAAAGCCAAGTGGCAAACACTTAAATTCCAATAGCTGATAAAACAAAAAATACAATCTAATTGCTTAGATTTATTTAGCCCCATTAATACATCCAGAGGAAATCAAGTGTGCAAAAGCCCAGTGGCGAAACAAATAAAACACACAAAGCCAAGTGGCAAACAGTTTAATTCCAACAGATGAAAATCACAAAAAAATACAATCTAATTGCTCAGATTTAATTGGCGCCATTAATACGCAAGAAAAGGACAGAGGAACTAAAATTATCAGAACCAAAAATACAATTCTTATTAACGCCGTGAACATAAACTCGCTTCCCTTCAGCAACGTAAAGGAAGTCAACAATATAACTACGGAAAGAACGACCTTCATTAATGATGGATGGCCAAAAAATGGCAGACGGCCAATAAGGGACCACAAGGGCGCCTACGCACTTACATAATTTGACATGCTCAATAACTTGAGTGACAAGACACACAGGAGGGACCAACCAACAGTTCTCACCTTGCCAGCTATGACTAAGAGCATCTACACCCAAAGTGTTGGGACTGTAAAAGCGCGAATAGAACCTAGGCAACTTGGTATTTGCATAACTAGCAAAACAATCTACAGTGAAAGGACCCCATCGAGAATCTATTGCACGAAAATAATCGTTGGAAACACACCAATCGTCAAAATCAACGATCTTACTGTAATAATCAGCTTTCTGATTAAGCGTACGAGGAATCCATTCCACTGACAACCTAATACCATGAGCAGAAGACAAACAGAAAATATCCTTAGCAATAGTATTTAAATGTGGCTTATTGCTCCCGGAATCTGTAATGAACGCTACAGCTTTATTATCAGTATAAAGCTTAACAGAGGAATTATGCAAAATGGGAGCAAAACTTCTCAACGCAAAACTAACAGACTTCAATTCCCTCCAAGTGGAGCTTTGCTTCATTTCAAGATCATCAAAATTCTTGTGGGCAACAAGAAACCCGTCGACCTCAACATAAATGTAAGAAGCGCAAGCAACGTCACTAGCGTCGGAATAGACAATGTGATGAGAAACATTAACCGGGTAGACAAAAGGTCTAGAATTAAGTGCCCGAGCATTGGCACACCAATAATTTAACTCAGAAATAGCTTCATCAGTAAGAAAAACCCCGGCATTCCAAGATGCTCTATCTACAATAACAGAATGCAAAGCTTTCGCCATAATCTTGCAAATATGGCCAAAAACAAGCATACAGGAAATGATACGCCCGGTAACCTGAGCCAGCATCCTGGCAGTTACTACACGAGAACTAAAAACCTCCCCTATGGACGCAAGCAGAACTGATATCTTATCTTCAGGAATAGACAACAAGCCCCGAGCAAAATCCCAGTGAAAACCAAGCCAGCGAAGCAACTGACTAGGGATCCACATACACTTATCCTTATTTGGGACGAACCCCGAGCTAATTAAATCAGAATGCACCAACAAAGATTGTCGAAGGCAAGTATCCTTCGTACCACATACTCCCAGACCGTCATCTAAATAAACTACAATGCGGAGGGCCTGAGAACGCCAATGCTTGACGAGGGGACGCATAACTTTGGTGAAAATATAAGGGCCCGTAGAAAGACCAAAGGGCAGGACGACAAACTTAAAATATTTCCGAATCCCATTGAAAACCCACGAAAAACCGAGAAATCTTTGATGTGTGGGGTAAATTTCAACATGATGATACCCAGACTTAATATCGAAAGAATAAGCCCACAAATTAGAAAGAGACTCGCCGATCAAAAAATTTAGCATAGACTGAGCATCCTCAAACTTAATTTTGGACTTATTCACAAAGAAATTAACATGCCTAAGATCCAATATAAGCCTCTTCTTACCACTTGACTGTACAGAAACAGACAATGGGTTAACCACGTCAGGCGGGCGAGTACACGAAACAATAGAGCCAACCCTAAGTAACTCCTGAATAGCGGATTCTACAAAATCACTCTCACCCAAAGCTGAGCGATTATTATTAAGAAAAACAATTGTAGGTTCCCGTGAAAAGGGAATCTTATAACCAAAACTTAAGGTATCTAAAATAAACTTAGAGGCACCAATGCTTTGCCAAAAGGAAATATTAGCTTTAAGCCTACCCTTAACAATAACTTGACTAGAGCCTTCAAAATATTCTGCAAAGTAAGAATCAAGAGAAATGTGATCCAAGTCAAAGTCAAAGTCAGAGTACTTATCTGGACCCAATCGTGCAAGAACATTTGCCAAATCAGACGGTGGTTGACTTTGTAGACGTTGAACTGGCGGCAGTGCTGGGGAGACTAGCTCTTGTTTTGTAGAACAAAGGACAGGCTGGCGAATTAGACCAGTGTCCTCGCTGATTGCAGTTAACACAGATGTCAGAAGGCTGGACGTGTCGGGCGGCACGAAAGGGCTGATGAAAATAAGAGCGGTGAGCAGAAAATGGAAAAGACGTAACAGAAGAAGTCAAAGATCCAGGGACTTGTACAGCCTGAAAATCTCGGAATTTAGCAGCATTTGAGAACCTTGAAACACGAGATTTGCCTGAAGACTTCTGCTTAATCTTGGTAAACGCACGACGCTCAGCTGCCCGAAGTTTCTTCTCGTCTTCCGAATTTTCAGCGAGTTCGTCGGACTCATATTCTTCAACTGCAGCCCAGCCAGCGGGACTTTTATCAGCAAAGCGGATCAACTTAATGCGTTTCTCAAGGTCAGACTTGGCCTTTTGGAGATGTTCTTGAACAGCCAGCAGGTTTCCCTCGGACAGATTAGAGATAGCCAAATCAAGGCAGTCAAGGAGCTGTGTATTAAACTCAAACTGGATTCTGTTACCTTTAAATTGAAGTGAACTAGCTGCCTTAGAGTCTGTTTTCAATTTCTTTAGTTCTCGCCGAGTTTCCACCTCGCGTTCGTCCAAGGAGCGCTTGAAATCGCCAAATGTTTTCTGCAACTTCGAATCAAGAAGGGAAGAAATCAGCGAGATCGTCTCGGAATTAGAAAAGTCTATCTGTTGAGGTTGGAATGATGCAGTTTCCGGCGGTGGATGAGACATAGCACTAAAAACAAAAAATTTCCGAAATGAACTGATCAAAAGCGGAGATGCCGTCGAAGTGACAACTCCTAACGGACAAACTCCTTAAATAATAACTACTTAGCATAAATATGTAACCTGCATGCCAACGAAATCTACATACCAGCACAAAACTATCTTACAATAACAACGTGAAAAATTATATATTGACAGTTGACTCTGAAATGGCTTTTTTTCCTTTTCAATTCGCTCACTGAGGTTGTGCTTAATGCTTGTTTTCTTTTAAAACTCATTTGGTTCAAGAAAAAATTATTGCCAAACTAAATTTCACTGGAAAAACCGATGTCACACTCATCGCTTTGTAATTCATGCGATATCGGTTTTTAGCGTAAAATTTACCATGGAAGTCATTAGTTAGGCAATGAATTTTTCTATAGAAGAAAGCAAAGAAAATGATTTAATTATTAAAGCAGCAACCGGAAACATCAAAATGCGGACAATTCAAAACCTTTTATTTTCGCAAACCGTACAGGCAGTAAGAATAAATAACCAGGCAGCTCCACTTTTAGGCTTGGCTAAATCTACCAACGTAGTGTGTCCTTTATTGTTTAAAACTAATATATGCACATAAAGCGTGTCTTGTGACACACTAAGCGTGCTGTGTTAGCGTGTTGTGAGCGTGCTTTCACCTTTGTCCCTGAAATCATATGGAGGGTCACATATTATCATGTAGTGGTCTCAATTTTGTGGTTACATGTAGAATATATACATTTTACAGTTAAATACATTGTACAAGAATCTACTGAATTAAGAACCTAGAGCTTAAAATTTGCCATTTTGACACTAATGTTTTTATAATAAATTATTTATGTCAACCTTGAATTTGGTAAAAGGTTCTTATTTGGTAGACAAGAAAAAGGGTTTTTAAGATATTACTCATACTCGTTATTTAACTTTATTCTTGGTTCAAATTTTCTTTCTCTTTGCCCTAAACTTTCTATCATACATTTATGTACATGTACATAAAAACAAAGGAAATAAAGCAATTCAACCAAGGACGAAATTAGACCACAACATTAACCTATTCAGCCTAACCTGGCAACTTGTAAGTTCTTATATCTAGCATTTTCAAGGCTCATGGTTCATGGTATAATGAAAAAATGCCAAGGGCATCCAAGGTTTAGCATGTTGATGCTATTTTGCTCAATCCCTGAAAACATTTCAAGTTTGGACCACCAATTACCTTACCTGGAGATCATGACTGATTTGTTCATTTTACTTGCTATCCTTACAGGTAGGGTACAGGCTGTATTTCCTATCATGATGCATGATTCAATTTTATTTGTTTCCGTAGCTGATGACAACTGGGAACCTTCCCTGATGCTTCAGTCCCGAAATGTATCTGAAGCAACAGAAGGTATGTATTATTTGTCATAGTTCAAAGTCAGATGTAATCTTGCCTAATTAAGACTCCTCCCAGCAAGACTGAGGGTCGAAACAGGGTTAATAATTACCTGTTAATGTATTAGCAAACATTTGCTGATATGATTTATGCTTAAGTCAGTCAGTCAGTCAGTCAGTCAGTCATAAATTGTTATTATTATTATTGTAAGAAGTAGAACAACAACAATGGCAATGATATTGAAAGTGCTAGTGATAGTGATAAACACATGGATACATTAACTTGTATGACTGCTTGAACCTGTTTAAGGAATGCCTGCTGATGACATTCTCAAGACATTTAAAGAAAGTGTTGTTAAAGAACCTGGTCCAACTATGGCAATCACCTTTAACCGATCAAAGAAGACAATTCGGGAACTTCACAGAATTTACAAGAACAGCTCTGGTAAGCTCTCAAGACCCCGAGTGGTGTACTTTGTTTCCAGCAGTGGAGAATATGAGGAGGAAGCAGCAGATTTGAAAGAGTTTCTTACACTTGCAACAGAAACATTGCTTTCATCCTCAGATCCACCAACTATTCGAAGGGGATGAGGACCACAAACTGCGACTTCACTCACAACAGCTGGTCCTACATGGGTACTTTAGAATGGTGGGAGAAATTATGACACATGCCATGGACAGGTGGGGATTACTGCATTAGCTACGCCTGTGGATGTGCTGAACGGGCCTCACAACTTGCCTGTTGACACATTGACAGACAGTTTATTCTCTAAAATCATAGTTAGTGGAGGGAGACTGGTTATGAAAGCCAGCGAACTTCAAAGACCGAACTCTTTTTTGTGTTTTTTTGCATGTCACGTGATTTTGATGGTGCAAACGAAATTGTAAAATGGCGGCCAGTCTGTAGTCATATTTTCCAAATTGCGCGTTTTTTCTCTCGCTTTATCGAAGATCGAACAACTATACATTCAAAGTTTGTCAAAAAGTGTATTCCCGAGTTATGCCGGGTGTCAACTGTTCAGTTTATGACTGCGGTTCATGTAGAAGAACCAAAGGAATCGGAATTTTCAAGGAGCCCTTGGCAAAGGATGATTAACACAAGAGATGGCACGCCCAGTGGCTCAGAGAAATCAAGAAAACCAGGGAAATGGACCAGGATTTTAGAGGACAGATCAATGATGACAAGATCTACATGTGCGAGAAGCATTTCGACCCAGAGGATATTGAAATATGTAAGTATCGCTTTATAAATTCTTCTACAATTACTTAAGCCCTCGCAACCTCATCACACATTCTTAAAACCATAGTTTACAAAATGGTGGAGATCGCTGGTGATCGTTGAAGTAAGCTCTTCTTCCTTTGCTAAAAAAAACCTAATTTATGAATAACTATTTCGTTTTCCCTTTGTTACAGTCCACTCTGAAAAAAATGACCAAGAAGAAACTTCGATTCGGAGCATTACCAAAGAGCCAAATGGGAACAAAAAGCCACCAAAGCAGCAAAGCCAAATCCACGACCCGAGCACTCTGTGGTTAAAGAAGTTGCGGAATCTTCAGCATCTACGACGTTGTATAGGGCATTCCAGGAGTTTTGTCAGCGAGCGAAGAGTCTGAAAACACTATGTGACTGGATCTCAAAGTTTTCAGTTGACAGAGCTGTCTTCAAAAACATGGTGGAGGCATATTTCCTGCCAGAGCTTGAAATAATTGTAGATGACAGTCTGGGAGTCACTGTCAAAGTGTATGGGTCTTATTTTGTGGATGACCATCCTATATATCTCTGGTACTGACGATCAATGAAGAATGTGACTTTGTCAAATTTAGTCAAAGAACTAGAGAGCTACCAGCTATGTAATTGAGTACAAACACTAGAACTGACTAGTAAGCTCTTTCATCATGTTGTTCCTATTAATCATGATTCAGTAAGTGATGAAGAAGAAGAACAGCAACAATTCCCAAATAAAGATTTCTGGAGAGCCAAGGGATGCTTGCTCATTATCCAGGGACAAAAAGTCACTTGTTCTGTATGCACCAACATTTGCTGCATGTATTGACAGCGCAAAAGCAAAGCAATGTAGGTCTCCAAAGCCTGCGCACCCAAATGCCCCGGTCTCAAAGACATTCAGAGCGGATAAAGTTTACATTACAGAAGCAGAGGCTGAAGTGTGCCCAGCTCGAACAAGCACTGAGTGAAATGCGTGCAGAGTTACAAAAGTCAAGCATGACAAAGACAATGATCTTAACAATGACTTCATGCAACTCCTCGATTCAGCACATACTAAAATAACTCCATTCATGAAGTTATTTTGGGAAGAACAAAGGAAGCTGTTTAATAGGAGCAGTTCAGGAGTGCGTTATCACTCCATGATCATTAGGTTTTGTTTGTCTCTGGCTGCTAAGAGTCCATCATGTTATGAGGAACTACGGAATAGTGGAGTGCTAGTTTTGCCAAGCCAAAGGAGGTTGAAGGACTACAGAAATGCAATAAAGCCAGAAGGAAGTTATTGTTCTGGGAGGCATTCTGTATCCTGGAAACTTCTTGTAACTTGTGGATTGTTGCAGCAACATCAGATGGTGCCTCTCCAAACAGGAAGTTTTATCGTTTGCACAAGGAACTTGATGCTGGTGCTGATGGTGACCTGTGCTACCGCACAGTAGTAGTATAGGGAATTGGCGGTTTCAGCGCATTTTGCAAAATGCGCTTAAATGCGCCAATTCCCATGCTACTTAACATATGTTGTCAAGCATTTATGGCCCATCATATGGGCGTGGTCACATGGGCGTGGTCATATGGGCGTGGTCACATGGGCGTGGCCGTCTTATATTCTATAGTGTCCATATGCATAACTTGTCACACCATTGCTGCGAATGTAGCGCTTATCATCGAAGCAAGATAATGACACTTTATTAAGCTCATAGCTTCCAAGTTGATGCAAGCTGCTTCTGATGGTTTTCATATTATGATGCATTTGTTCGTTGTTGAATAAAACGTTTTTGTAATTTTCATGTTTGATGTTCTTTTTGATGATGTTCTTTTTGATTCCTTTAGCGGTCTTTCCGCCTTGGTCATTGTCTTTCATATATGAATACATTTTCGATCTCAATCCAACGAATTCGGTTATCGGCATGCCTGCTGCCTCATCTTTGAATTTGCCGATTACTTTCTTATTAATTTTATAATAGAATGGACTGTTTTCCGGGTAGTCGCTGTTATCGAATTTGTCTTTGTCATTCCAAAAGTCTTGATACGCGTCATTGGTTTTGATTTCATAGGTCAAGCTATCAGTGTCTGTGAATAATAATTTGGCTTTACTTCCGTATTTTTGTTTGATATAATTATAATGAAAATCATACATTAACGTCTTGCTTAGATCCAAGATACACATACCTATATATGCCGGCCTATTTAGGGTTAGTGTTTCTTTTATCTTGTGCACTGCCACCAGATTTTCATTAAAGATCTTGCTACTTACATATGTCGGTTTAGAAGCCATTTTTACTAATTTTTTTTCATCAGTGACTAATCTTACATCTACTCGCTTTCTGATATTTTCCATTGTTTTTCCAAATACACTGTTGTTCATAAGCTTGAAGAAGTCTTTTTCGAAAGCATTTTTGGCATTAGTTCTTTTCTCTGTATTGAAGTCAATGTATTGCTTCAACCATGGCGACTGATCAAATTCCAGTACTCTGTGGACTTTGGTCAATTTCAAACCAAGATCGATGTACAATTGTAGGTTTCTGTAATGAAGGACATACTTTTCTTTCTTGCTCAGTGTTGGTATCAGTTTGTGGACTAAACCAGTTGATATTTTATACTTCTCTGCAATATTTTTAGCATATTCGGACAGCATATTTTCAGTCACTTTCACCTTTTCTGGTGCCAGTGGGTAGTCATTGTGCAAATCGTGTAATTCTTTTGGATATTCCAAGTCGACTTCCAGTATCAATCCTTTTTTGCTGTTTTCATTGTATTTGGACAGATCTATTTTGTCAATCTGTTTTGTTGTCATCCATCTAAATCCACCTGTCGGTAAATATTGACTCATAGCCCAACCGTATAAATTGTTTGCATCCAGATACATGATGTACTTTGATGGCGCCTTCTTATCATATGTCTTCATGTATTTATTGTTTGCTTTACCATATCGGTTGGCAATATAACTAGTCCCTCCACGCATGCCTTTTTCAATGAATTGAAACATATCGACATCAGTCATAAGCTCCAATTTAATATCAGTCATCTTTAACATAGCATCCCATGAAAGTCCTGGAGAAGTGAAATAATGACATGGGTCTAATTTGTAGTATTGCAGGCAGGTCTTTCGAAAGTTTTCAAATACATCTGCTAGCAGAAGTATGTCAGATTTCAGATATAAGTCATGATACTCGCCCATATTTTTTAGATCGAAAGTGTTCCACACATTCTGGGCATGTTCGTAGTCTTTGTCACTTATATGTTCATCATTTAACAGACTGTAAAATTCTTTTTTCAGCGGCAGCTTTTCATCGAATTTATCAAAGCTGTCCATGAAGTCGTATGGATATACTCCCTTTAGAGACATCAAATCAAGTTTTTTCCCTTGGAATTTTTGAGAAGTGAACTTTAATGCTTGTTTTGGTAGATTACTAACCAGTTTGTCGAGACCAGAGCTCATGAATTGAAAACTGTCGATAAAAGTCAGATGATTGCCAAGCATGAAAGCCATGTACTTTTCCATATTATTTGGTATAGCATTGATATTCATTTGGCATTTTTCTCCTTTTTTATTTGTGTATTCATGTTCTTTTACAACAGCTCCAATCTCTTGCATTATGAAATGACTGTCATACCCACGGAGATTGTGAAATATAACTGGTATTTTACCTGTCAATGTGAAATTCAGGTTACAATCGTTATGAGCGGATCCTCTGTACTTGCCTGTTACATGGCAGTGATCTCTCACTCTCACATCACTTTTGGTGTATTCTTTGTCGCATATGTGGCATTTATTGGCCTTTTTAAATTCTTCTTCATCATTTTTGGTCATTTTTAATGGTTTGTCGAAACATTCTTTCATAACCTTTTTGCAATATCTGACTTCACTCAACATAGCGTTCATGAATTTGTACACAGCTTTTTCGCCTCTGTAAATTTGCAATGGTTTTGTGTATTTATCATCATAACAACAAACAACCTTGTATCCATAACCACAGTCTGTATGCTTCTGGTAAGCCTCTGTGTATGATTTGTCATCATTCGGCTGGCAGCCGTGGATTTTTTCTGTTATTGCTTCAAAATCTGCATATATTACGAATGGAACTGGCAGTTGTCTGTGTGGATTGTTGAATTTCAATATGTTGTTATTTTTGTCAGGCATTTTTATTGCTTGTGCGCCATTCACTTGAAAACAGTTTTCTTTATGAGTGGTCAATACTCTTTCAGAACTAAAACACTGAAGACAATGCATGCAAAAATGTTTTCTTGATTCGTGCTTTGTTGTGTCGTACATGAATTTGTTGAAATCTTTGATCAATACATAGTGCTTGTTTTCATTTTCTGTTATGAGAAGCAGATTCATGCAATCTTCGTACTTTTCTTTTGAGACATGGATTGGATATTTTTGTTTATTTTCATAACCAAAAACATTGATGTTGATCTCATTTTGCTTTTCTATTTTGTTGTACTGTTTGGTTGTCACTGGAAATTCAATTCCTGAATAATCTAAATTTGCAACAAATGCTTTGTCTGATTTTTTTATTCTTTGTGCATCTTTGTCTTGAGAATTGAGATGCCTGATGTGGCACCACCTGAAACATTCATTGTCCTCGTTTTTCATGTTGATCAATCCTTTGTTATTATGTCTGAGTTCTGTTGGCAGTTGGATGTATGATGATCCTTTCATTGGTTCGTATTTTACCAAATTGAGATAATGATTGTCAACAGATAGAACAGTCCAACCGGATCCCTCTGAAATCCAAACTGCAATCTTGTTTAGTATGGCTTGTTTAAAGCTAGTTCAATTTGTGTGTCATTTGTTATTGTTTGGGGTTGGCTGTTGAAATACGCTGTTTTCATAATTTTTTCTTCGTGCCCTGTTTGCTTTTCAAATGTTACTCTAAGTGTTTCAACAAACTTGAGCCCTTTCATTGATATTAATAAATTTTCAATATGGATGGCAACAGCCTTTCTTGTGTTTTGCAGTTGAATAAGTGGGTCTTTGTCGTTTTTTATGTTGATTTCATAAGACTTTGTGAACCCTTTTAAAGCTTTGTTTGTTTCTTGTATTATAGTCCTAGGTAATGGAATGGGTTTTTTTATCATCCTTGGAGCGGCAACCGGTATTTTGGTCCGTGGAGCAGCAACAGGCCTTTTGGTTCGGGGAGCGGGCACTGGTCTGTTTAATTGTTCTATTTCTTGTAACCATTCACAATTTGTTTCTATATAGATTTCTCACTGTCTTGTGACGAAACAGATTCTTGCGAACTTTCCCAACTCGAATCACTTGATACGCTTTCTTGCGATGACGGCAACCAATCGGTATCCGAACCAGAGTCTTGATCGCTTTCATAATAAAACCCAAACTTTTCTTCATTTTCAAACTTGTCCATATAATATAAGTATATATTTTTATTTTTTTATAAGTATTTATGCGCGTTTGTTTCACCACAATTCATATGTTTTCAATGTCTTTCAATGGTATCCAACTGTTGAATTCATCACTGTATCCCTTCCATTTTACCAAAGCTTGTTTCTTTTTATGGTTTCTTCTAATCACTTTGTCAATACGAAAAATATCCTGTTTAGCTTTCAATAATTCAGGTTCATAAAAACTGCCTTGTATCTCTTCACCTCTGAGATCTTTTAATTTGTAAGTTATAGGATTAGTGTATTGCATCTTATCAACTGTAAACACTTCTTCAGTCCAATTTGGTGTGTAACCCTTGTCAAACACATTCCGTTTATACTTAGATATTCTGACCTTATCACCTATTTGAAATTTTGGTTTCTGTTTTAATGTTTCTGTATCACCATATAGATTGAAGTAAACGGTTCCTTCATTCCTTTTATCAGATGCTTCAACAGGTGTCATCTTTATGCTTGAATGTTTGGTATTATTATACTGTTTCAATATTTTTGGTAGCATATCGAGATACATTGTATTACCTTGAACAGTGAACTGTTTCCACATTTTGGATTTAATTGTTCTATTCCACCTTTCAACCACTGAGGATTTCTCCTCATTTTCAGTGGAGTACATATGTATCCCATTTTTCTCTAGCAAGTCTTTTAAGTTTTTGTTATAGAACTCCTTTCCCTTATCAACCCATAGATACTGCGGTCTTCTACCTTCCTTGAATATTGTTTTAAATGCTTCAGTGACAGATTCACCTTTTTTATCCTTTAATGGGACAATCCAACCGTATTTGCTGAAAACATCAATGACCATAAGAAGATACCGATAACCTTTATTCCATTTGCTAAACTGTTGCATTTCAACTAGATCACTTGCCCATATTTCATCAATATGATTTACGATTACACGCCGCCGAGTAAAGTTGCGTCTTATAGATGCATGTAATTCATCTGCTAATTTTTCTTGCCAGTTACCCGACGGCTTTTTCCGTTTTTTGGAACTCCAAGACCTAGTTTCTGCTTTGTATTGATGACATTTCTCGCTAACCAATGCCCCCATTGTCTTTCATTATACGGTACGTTGTCTAAAGCTTGAACCATTTTCCTATCTGCTTTGTTTTTACATTTCCTATCATCCTTGCAGACGGAATAATCAACATCATGCTGCATTGCGATCGCATCAGTTTTTCCAGTGGGCATATCATATATTTCCAATATTTGACCAGTTTTTGGGTCATACTTCAGTTGATTTTCCAAATCATTGTAAGGTCCTGTGTAATGATGCCCAGGAAGCGTCCATCCGCCTTTTGGTTTCGGCAATTTGCCAATAGCTTTGTGAATGTCAACAGCACCACCATCAAGATCTTTTCTGTTTGTTGTGTATTTTTTATTCGGTCTTATTTTCGTCGACAATTGATTGAGAGCTTCTGATCCAACTTTATGAAGTAGAGGATTCATTTTTCTCAAACCATAGTCGATTGCTTTTTTCTGCAACTTTGGATCTCTCATTAATTCGGAACCATAATATCTACCCATTTCAACTGCTTTTTTGCCAAGATAAGGTACTCCTTTTGTTAGGAACAATTCAGTTCCTGTATTAGCAATATCACTGAGTAAGCCCGCTCCCAACGGGCTGTTTAGTTTCCCTGTTTTTTAACGAATCGAGTTTTAGTGATGCCGCATTCAGCACATGTGCAAAAGAACATTAGTCTGCCATTTTTGGCTGTTTTGTAACCTGAAGGTTCAACACATTCAGTCACTTTCTTTTGTTTAACACAATATGATTTCATAATATATATAAGTTAGATATTTCTGAAATAATGTTCGATGAATCTCTCATTTTTCATTGTATCATTTATGTTGAACACTTGTAATAAATCATAATACGAATTACCATTATTCATTTCATTCAGAAAGTATAAACAGAAATACCCACAAGTTGTTGTTTGTATGTTTTGTATCTGATTGTTTTGGTGCAATAGAGTTAAATTTTTCTTTTTGGCATGATTGACCATTTCTTGAAACGGAGGCATACCAAAACTATCAAAATAATTGATTACATTATCCTTAACATAAGTGGCTACCCAGTGAGATCCTGACATATAAGCTGGTTCAAGATTGTAGATGAATAACGCCTGTTTATGGTTATGCGGGACATTTTCATTCCTTGACAGAACATCATTGATTGGTATGTTCAAATATTTACACCATTTCATTAGATCATGGTTACTCAAAGGGGTGTTTTTATAAAATTTTGGTTTTACAATATTGCCCCCAAAATGGGTATGCCATTGAATGGACTGTTTTTCCCTAATAGTAAACCTGTTCCCTTTTTCTTTGAAGATCTTTTTTTTTTTTTACCATAACCAGTCACATATGGTGGATAACTAAAAAACGGAGGGGGCATTCCCATTCTAGGTGCACCTGTACCATCCTTCTTCGACGAAGGTGGTCTACCTACCCTCGGTGCTCCTTTTCCAGTCATCTTTTTCACAAGATCCAAAGCCAAAGGAATTCCAATGCTAGCTAACAGAGTGCCTAAAAATCCACCTGATTGTGTTTTAGTCGGTGTTATTTTAACGCCAGATCCTGTTTGAGCTGCATTCATTATGTCTCTTTGCTGTTTAGTTGTGAACATAGTCAAATATGGCATCAATTTGTTGATTGCATTGAAAGGTATCATCATGGGTAATGGTAAAGCACCGCCTTTTTGACCAGATCCAATCAATTTTTTAGCTCCGGCTTCTGCCAAACCACCAAGAGCACTCAACCCAAGGGTTTTACCAATAGCTGGAAGAGCCCTCATACCAAGTGACAATACGGTACTCAAAAGACTTCCGCCAACTTGTTTCCTGATATTCGTTTTTGCTAATTTGATGTCCATTCCTTTGTTTAATTTGCGATTTTTTTGTAATCTTTTTTTTACCATTGCTGGAACATAAAGAGTGTCGTTTCCATTAAGAGAATCATTTGTCAGTCTTAGAACAATTGTTTCCCTTTTATGGTAAGCATTACTCAGATTCTTTTTTTGATTATCTGAAAGTCTTACGTTGATTTCGTAAAGTGCAGTCATATAATATATGTTATATAATTCCAGTTGCAAAACATATACAAATAAATAGGAATCATTCACTTGATTTCATATTGCTATTTCAGTTGTGGGCTTAAACTATCACCAATTCATTACCCACCTTGTCAATAACAACCGACTCTTCGTACAATACAACTGCATGGACATTGAAATCTGCTGCACTATTGGCACTTATTTTATACCTGAAAATCAACTGTTTAGGGTCTCTTGTTACTTTTTCTGTTTGATATGACAGATCGAAAAAGATTAGTGGATACAGGCTGTTATAATTGGCAAGATTCAACTGGGTTCCGGTGTTGTAATCATTTTTTCGCATTGCATAAGACATCAGATCATTGAATATTCTCACTTTGCTTTCACTGTCATATTCTGTTTCTGGATAGAAAACACCATTACCATATTCGAGTCTGCATGTTGTTAAATAACTGTTTGCGTCTGCTGCATTTAGTTTGAAGGTATCAAGTAGATATGGATTTTCAGTTGCAACTCTGGTTTTAGCCCGTTGTAGATAAACAAAAATTGCTTTGACATTGTCAATACTGGAAGAAATCTGAAAAAAACCACTGACTCTAGCAGGTGCTGACACTGCATATAGTTCACGCTGATATGTCCATTTATGTTCTTTCATGAAAGAGCTTACAAATTTGTTGTACATACTGTCTTTTGGTGTTAATTTTGGAACCCATAAAAGAAATCTGTTCAAAACTACTCTGCCGGCATCTGTTCCTGCTGCCATATTGATGAGTTCATTATCGTTCTGGAGATTCAAATTGAATTGTAACTGCATAGGAACCAACATTTTGTCCTGCAACTCTTCAAAAAAACTGTAACGATTGAGAGGTATGATCAAATTCACATTTTTCGATCCTCCTGTTCCATTATCACGAGCAGCTTGTGTAAGCACTCTTCTAGATTCATATCCTAAATTAGTATTGGCTGTCGTATCATCTGTGTCTAAATACCAAAAACTGTTTTTACCGACTGATCTGCTGTAATCATCAGAATATTCCAACAGATTCTTCACAAAAGTGACCTTATGTAGATTGTCAGTGTCATAAACAATTTTCCCAGCACTTTTAATCATCATATGCGCAATCAATGAATGAGATCCGTTTATCACCGTTATCCTATCGGCTGCTGCGTAACCGGATCCATCTGCTGTTTTTTGTAACTGGAATTGAACCTCGAAATAAGCATTGTACCAATCATAGAAAGAACTTCGGTCGTTGATGGTGAATCTGTAACCATTCTTTTCTTGATGTTGACCGTTACCTGGGGCTCGGATTACATCATCAAGTTGAAATCGCACTAACTCATTTCTTTGCAATAATTCACTTGTTCTAAAAGCCATTTATACTATTGTATTATATAATTTTACTGCCAGACTCTACACCTTCTTTTCATACCTGATCCTGATATCAATCTATTGAGGATCATATCGGTGCTTTCTTCTTGCTGTTTCTGTTCAATGGGCAAGGATGGAACAATTGCCCTTTGTGTTGTGGCTCCTTTTCTCAAATTTGCCAATCTTTTCATTATTAGGTCTCCTGACTTTTCTGCCGCTGCCTTACCGAGTTTATCACCTGCATGGGAAATCCCTGATTCTAATGCCTTTTTCGCCATTGGCTTGGCGAATTTCTTAAAAACAGATGATGCTACACTCTTCAACGGTTTGAAAATGTTGTCTAAGATAAGCCCAGACCCTTTGTGTTGAAATACAAATTTACCAAGTTTTGGGTGGTAAAACCTCTTGAATTCATACGGTTTCATTATACTGTTACATTAGATACTTTTTAAAATCAGCGAAAAAGACGTATCTGCTCCATTTAGATCCACTAATCTTCTTTTTCCATCTGTTATCATGATTCTGATTGATGAAATTGTAGTTTTGTTCACAGGATTAAATGTAACTCGTTGTGGTTCGAGGGTGAAGGAGTAACTTGGTCTTAGTACACTGGTTGAGAATGAATAAATGATGTCTGTTTCTTCGCCGTCAACTAAACTTTCGTTTACCAAATCGCAATGAATATTGAGTATGTCTGTGTCTTGACTGAGATTTGGCACTCTTGGTCCAATATGCGTTCCACTTGCTAATATCTTTTTATCAAAACCGATCAGGTCATTAAAATTACTTGCTCTTAAATCAAGTTGGTAATTTGCGGCTAATGTAACCGTGACTCTAAATGTTGTATCATCGAATACAAGAGTTATCGGATACGTATCACCAGTTTTCACTGCATTTTTGATATGTGTATTAAAGTCCGTATAATTCCATACCCCAGCTGGAAAGGTAATGTTTTTAAAAGTTGAACCATTATCTGAGCTGTATTTGATTAATTGATTTTTGTATCCAGCATTGACATTAAACCAAGTGAATGACATGTTGATGACTCTGTTAAGACCAATAGTATATTGCTTATTATTGTCTAGAGTTATAGGTCTGGTGAAATTGGTTGTAAAATCTTCTGGTTTATTATCCCCTTGATTTTTCACACTGTAAGATGATAAAACTATCTCTCGTTCCATTATATAATGAAGTTACATTAAATTTTGAAATATTGTTTGTATAATTTACCATATTGTGATTTGTTAATTGACGACATTTTTAATAATGTGTCCAATATAGAAACACCCATATTTCGCATGTCAATGCTGGTATTACCTGCTGATATCTCACCAATGATCAAATCCAATTTTTTTATGAGTTCTTTCGGTTTGTTGAAAAATATAACATTACCACCTTTTTGTTTTTTCATACCAGAACCTTTCATTGTTTCGATTTTATTTTCATAATGTTCGATATATGCATTCAATGCAACTCTTGCGTTATCTATTCTTTTGTATTCCTGTTGTTTCACAGCTTCAGAAATTAAACCACTGTTGAATTGTTTACTTATAGAAGACTTGTAACCTTTTAATTGATTTCTTTTAAATTTAGCATCATTGACAATCTTATTGAGATATTTTTTGTTCTTTCGTTGAGTCATTTCTTGTTGATTAATTACCTTTTCAACAGAATCATAATTTTGAAGACCAAGATCACCTAATATCTCATTGTCCATGTCTTCATCATCTAATCCATAATCTATCTCATCGTCGTCATCATATTCTGGTGGTAATTGTGGTTCCTGAGGAAAGTACTGAGGATCAACATAAATCTCTTTTTTTCCTTCCAGAATATCTTGTAAAGATTCTTCATATGTTGGCGGTTTTGGTACCAGTTGTTTTTCTTGCTGTGGCAAAACAGGTTGTTCAAATAATTCACCAAGATTCATATCTGGAACTTCATCCTCTATATCAATGCCGTAATCAGGAACTTCTCCTTTCTTCAGTGGTCGTTTTTTCCTTGGCAACCTTAAAGCCTGATTACTATCAATAACATCATCCAATTTACTTGTAATTGGTTTGAATACTTTTGAAAATCCCTGTTGACTGGTCTGCTGACCAATATCATGTTTTGTAATTGCATTATGGACATAATTGATCTTGTTCCCTAATTCAGATTTACTCTTTGCGAGTTCTTTCCACCTAAGTAAACTCATTTATTGTTATATTGTTACGTTACATAAAAATGGAAATTCATATATAAAAAATAACGTTTAACACCATGTTGAACACCGTGTTATACACCGTGTTATTGAAACAATATACCCATATAATATAAAAATGAAAATACCGAATTATGATACTGACGATAAAGTCACATCCAATTTCAAACAATTATATGATTTTATGCCTGATCGATGCTTCCGAATGCTCATTTGCGGACCTTCTGGTTCGGGAAAAACAAATACACTGATGCATATGATTTACAATTTATTGTACTTTGATAAAATATACCTTTATGCAAAAAACTTAGAGCAGTCAAAGTATCAGGATCTCATGGATAAGTTCGAACCAATGAGTGATGAAGCTGGTTATGATGTTATTGAAGCAAGCAATGATCAAATTATTCCTGTAAATGATCTTGGTAGTGAAAATCAAAAAATTGTGATATTTGACGATTTTGTATGTGAAAAAAACCAAAAACCATTAGAAGACTATTTTATCCAGGGAAGACATAAAAACTGCTGTGTCATATATTTAAGCCAAAGCTACTATAAAACTCCAAAAGATGTCAGGTTGAACTGTTCACATTTTGCTATTTATGATTTCCCAAGTGCTAATGAAAAAAGTCTGATATGCCGTGAAAACGATGTATCAAAACAATTATACGAAAGAGCAACCAGAGACCCTTACAGCTTCATATATATTGACAAAATAAATAAACAAGTAAAGAAGAATTTCAATGAAAAAATATAAACCATTTATATATGAGTTACTCGAATGGTAAATTACCTGAAGACACATTTTCACATGAAAAAATTATTGAAATAGTAAAAGGATTACCTGGTGTTGGTTTTAAACTTACTGATGATGGTGATTATGATATTCAAAATAAAAAACTAAGGAATGTTGCTTCACCAGAAACAAATAATGATGTGACCACTAAGAGTTATGTCGATAATAAGGCATTACTAGTTGACGGTAGTAATAAGATGTTAGGAGCCCTTAATATGGACAACAGACGTATAGAAAATGTGGGAAATGGAAGGCATGGAACTACAGATGCACTCACACATCTACAATTTGAAGCCTTCTATTTCGATCTAAATACTAACAGCGGCGATATTAAAGCACAAAATCCGATTAATATGAAAAATGAAAAAATTAGCAATCTTGCAGAAGGAACTGACAATAGTGATGCTATAACGAAACATCAATTACAAACTGGTTTAGCACCAAAAGCCGATAAAACAGAACTTTCTAATTATTTGAAAAAAGACGGATCAATTGCTCTTACAAACAATCTTGATCTTGGTAACAATAAAATAGTCAATGTCAAAGAGGCTACAAGTGGAACAGATGCTGTCAATTTTACTCAATTAAACAATGAATTGTACAGATATCTCCACGAAAGTGGTGGCGATATGACTGGTGATATCAGGATGAATAACAATAGCATTTACGGTATTGAAAACGTAGAAAATGATACATCTGCTGTAAACTGTAAATATGTTAATGATGAACTTGATAAAAAGTTGGACAAAAACAAAGACTTCAGCATGGGTAATAATAAAATCACAAGTCTGAGAAATCCAGACGATTCGAACGAACTTGTCAACAAGTCTTATGTAGACCGAAAGGTATCACAAGCAGGTGGTTCTGTTGATTTAACACCTTATTTAAAAAGAGATGGGACAGTTTCCGTGACTGGAAATTTAAATATGTCTGTGAACAAAATAATCGATTGCGGACAACCAACTGGCACTAGAGATGTGACTAACAAAGCATATGTAGATTCCGAGGTTGGAAAAAAACCAGATATAAATCAAGTCATTTTACGAGACGGCAGTAATACAATGACTTCTGTTCTAGACATGAACAATCAACGAATAATAAATCTCGGAAACGCCACACATAATCAAGATGCCATAACTTTGAAGCAAGTGAATGACGGTATTGCAACTGTTTCTACCGATAATAATAAATATACAGACCAACAAATAGCGAAAAGTCATATAAGCACACATACAAACCGAAAAAATGTGTTAAGCTATGCAATGGATGAAGGAGAATTCACTGAAGATGCTGGCATTCAAGACGTGAAATTGATCGATTTAGATGACATGCCTCATAAAATGAACAAAAAAGCGTTTTCAATGAAGGTTTGGAGAACTACCGATGGTTCCAATGAATTTAAAGGTCGTTTCGATTTCAACCTTTTCAAAATGTACAGAGATAACAAATCTGACAAATACACAGTTTGCGTTGAAACATATTTTCAAAAATCTCCTTTTTACGGTTACGAATTCGAAAGTACATTACTTGGATTCGAAAAACTAAACATGAACATTGATTCAGGAACAACCATAAAAGTGAATTCAGAATACAAATATCTCAGAACGATCCTGAATCTCAGTCCTGATGGTGATTCTCCATCGATTCAAAGACGATTGTATGTAAATTTCAAAAGCAATTTTGACAATAATAGCCCAAATCTATTGCCAGTTTTTGTTTTGATATATGGCATTAAAGGTGAAGCTAAATCGGATCTTGACATGACAATATATGATTATGAAAAAGCTTATGAGGTTGCAAACAATCAATTTCAACTGCATGTTCCGATTGATATGAACAATAACAAAATAACGAATCTCAAGCCACCCGTAGCACCGGCAGATGCTGTCAATAAAAGGTACCTGTTTCTTGCAAATTCGGGACATTTTTATTGGGGTAAAACGGTTAGAACTCCTGGGCAATCGAAATACTATTTTCACTTGACATCCGGATTTATTCTCGACACGCCTAAAATATTCGTCGTGAACATTTTATTACATGCTGAAAAAACATACCCCTTGTCAACTAATCATAAGTTGAACATTCTTAATATTTATGGCACAACTCTCCATTACAACATCAATCTTTCAACAAGAAGAACAATTAATATAGTTGTGAACAGATATAAAGATTACCAAAACTACTATGTGACGCACAATGGTGCTGGAGACAACAGAGTATATCAATTCGTGATTTATTATAAGCCTTATGAATATTAAAATAATGTGATGCATTAATATATGGCATTATACGTTGAAAATGAAGATGGAACTCATTTTCTCGATGAGGACGGTAACAAAATAGAATACACAATTGAATATCCTTCTGACGTTGTTTTCATCGATCAACCTGATTTTTTTGTTAATGACAAAGGACACATTGAAAGTAGCAAAAACATTGTGATAAAGCAGGCAGAAGATGACAATCACGCTGTAGTTAAATCACAGGTCAGTGACATCGTACGTGATACATTTCTGGATCTCTGGGTTAGTGAATATCTCAGAATGTATTCTAGTTGCACTTATCAAATGGACAGAGCAGATGGATCTACTGTGAAAATGAGTTCCACAAGAAAAGTAGAAACAATATATGACAAGAGTAATGAAGAAAGTGATGCGACACAAACTGATGCATCGAAGAGACCTTTGCTATGCACAAAAGCTGAAAAACATAATGGAAGATATTTCTTAAAATTCAGTGGCTCACAAAAAATGATATCGCAGGTTGATTTGAATAATGATGCGGTTAATGTGTTTATTGTTTACAGGATGACTTCAAGCAATTCTCCAAATTTTTGGGTAAATGGACTATTCGGCCATGATAATTTGGGTTATGATAAATTTGTGGCTCATTCAGGCAGTAACATCGTGATTTCTGGGGCTGATTCGGCACATAATTGTGTTTATTTAGGACCTGCACCAAGTTTGAATGATTTTTTGAGTCTTGGAGATTACAGTGAGAATGATCTTGGTGAATTGAATAAATGGCATTGCTTGTCAGTTCACTGGGACAATAAATCGTCTCCTAAGACAGAAAAAAGCAAGATATATTGGAACAGAAAGCATATGGGTGATTTTACCGCTGACAATAGAACAGGAAATAACACAACAGTTTTTGGTGGATTAGATCCTACAACCGACGTAGCTCGTTTGAATGGCAATATAGCTTTTTTCTGTGTCTATTTAGATTTCATTCTTGACGAAAAAACGATATTAGACCATCATGCTGTATTGATGCAAAGATATAATATAACGTAAGTACATATGTTTATCAAATTATTGCTTGAATATGTGAGATACAATTTCAAAAGTACAAAAGAACAATTTCCAGATATAAATGACAAAACATTAAAATCAGCGCTTGTTTACCGATATGTGCATTTTTATTATCTTGAGAGAGACATATCCATATATGAAATTCTTGAAATCGAGGGTTCTGATTCTTTGGGTCTTATCGGACCAGGAAGCGGCAGACTAACTCGTTTATTGGAATTCATTTTCGGCTGGTCTGATGTATTTTCCAATCACGCTATACTTCATGATGCATTTGGTAGGTTTTACACTAGATTCCATGACGGTAATGGTTACACATATTGCATTAATAGGCATGTGCCTGATTTCGTCAAAAAAAGTCCGTTATTTGGTCATTTGACAGGACTCATTTATTGTGCATTCAAACGATTGACAATCTAAACTATATATATGGCAGATCGAAAAAAGAGAATATTCAGCTGGAACCATATTTCAGACAGATTGACAAAAGATCAGGTTGACGAACTAAAGAGCTATTATAAGGCATACCATAGAAAGTGTTGGGCTTACAAACAGGCTGTTAAACGCTTCAAAAAATTCAAACTTCTCGGTAATACTATTTCTGTTCTAACTGGAGCAGGTGGTTTGGTTTCAGCTGTTGTAACTGGTGGTATAGCCCTAGTAGCAATAAGCACTTGTGCTTTGTTAATCAAGTCTTACATGGATTTCCAATCACTGGATCTCAAAATACAAAATTGTACATACGCATACCAAAGTTATCAGCATCTTTTGAATTCAATAAAAGACATGTTGAGAAGCGGTGATTTTCAACCATCGTTTCACACAGAATTAAAAAATGTAGATGATTTTGTGACTGATGTTTGTCCTAGTGTTGATAAGTTCTACACTAAATATAATGACAAATTCATTCCTTAACTATTACATCGATTTTATCGAATGTCAATGACAGGATGTCTTTCCAAAATAGTTCATATGATTGAAGTGTCTTTCTAGATTTACTCGTCTTGACCTTTTCAAAAGGAAGATCAAGCATTTTAAATATTTGTTTCAAAATGAAATTTATGTTAATCATACGCTTTCTGTCTATATTCACAGATTTCACGACCTTACCAATTTCATTAAAAATTCTCAATATCTTATCTCTATTTTTCACGGTTATCTGAAAACCATTTTTTACAGCTATATTATTCATTATGTTTTCTATATGATATTTTCTTTGGTAAACACTTTTACGATGGAATCTGTGTTTATTCTGATAAAAATCAACATATTCTATTAAAGGTGTATAACCTTGAACTGTTCCGCATTTTTTACAAACTATGGTATTATCCTTTACTATCTCTGGCTGATCACAACATTGATCTGTTTTTTTTGATTGCTTGCTTATTTGTTTATCACAAAATGGACAAATTACTTCTTCCATATTAATTAACTCTTCATGAAGTTCTTTACAACTCATTATACTATTATATGAGATATTATTTTAAACAACAGATAGATTTTCAAAATACGAGATCAAAAATACGAGATCCATACTGCCTCGCCACGGCATGGATTCAAAGAACTGAAACATCTATAGATTTCCAATCAATACCCAGCGGGCCACGCCCATCATGCCACGCCCATGTGACCACGCCCATATGATGGGCCATAAATGCTTGACAACATATGTTAAGTAGCATGGGAATTGGCGCGTTTAAGCGCATTTTGCAAAATGCGCTGAAACCGCCAATTCCCTATACTACTCACAGTGAACCTTTATGCTCCTCACCGTTTTTTTTTTTTTTTTTTTGGATGCACCACATCTTGTGAAAACCACCCGGAACTGCCTGAAGAGCTCAGGCTCTGGCACCTGCACAAGATACAAGGGGGAAAATGGTCATTACATCTTGTGGCAGCACATCACAGAGATATTTTTCCAGGATGTTGATAATGGCCTGAAACTTTTACCCAGGCTGACATATGAGCATATGAATCTGAATGCTTATTCTGTTATGCGGGCAAATCTCGCTGCCCAGGTCTTGAGTGCCTCTGTAGCTTCAGTACTAAGGTCATTTGGGCCATAAGAGGCTGCAGGTACTGCCAGACTCTGTGAGATGGTTGACCAGTTTTTCAACTGCCTCAATGTACGAAGTCTCACAGAGCACCAGAGGAAGCGAAAACCATTCTTGGCTCCTTACAGATCTGTTCAGGATGGAAGGTATATGTCTACTATGATTCATGGTAGATACTAAAATAATTTATTAGGTATTTCCTGTTATTCAAATGACACTGCAAAAATAATATTATTGCAATACCTCTCGTCATTTATTTTAGTTTTAAATATGATTATTGTGAATGAGCTTGTGAAAACAACTCTTTTAAAGGCCCACCTTCAACTGAGGCTTTTCGACCGACTGCTTTTGTTATGGAAATTCGCATTGCTTATCAGAGTGATCTGATTGGATGAATTTCAGCATTGGCTGTATTTTCATATGTGAAAATTGTTCTACGGCTTATAATGCCTGTCGGTTGAAGGTGGGCCTTTAAAGTGTCTGGCATGTTTGACAACATTATAAAATTGTAATCATAATATTATTATAGTTTATCTTGACCAGTTAGGTTTTGACTATTAAATTAAGACCCACTTGAAGAATATATACTGATAATATTGTCAGATATGCCATACTGTAAGCACTTCAATGTTGTTGTTTTTTGCTCTTTTTTGTCTTGCTTTTTTCTTGCACATGGAAATAAATGATAAATAGATATAATATTGATATTTTGGATATCTTCGATAGATTTCAGTTCTTGATGGAATTTCTTGAGTATCTGAGAAGCTGGAAGGAGAGCACTGAGAATAGGCCTGGAAACTACAGCCAAAATGCAAGAGCATGCATGTTCCTTTCCTGGCAGACCTATGAAGGCTTCCAGCTTACCGTCCAATCTACCATTAAGTCCACAAAGTTCCTTCTTCGAGAGGGCATGGACTATGTTCTGACAGAACGCTTCTGTCAAGACCCTGTAGAAGAGTTCTTTGGTAAGCAGCGACAGCTAGGTAGACGAAGTGACTACCCAGACATTAATCAGTTTGGTTACAATAGCAATACTATTAGAATTGAGAGGTCAATTTCATGTCAGAGTGGAAACACTAGAGGTAGGAAGGACAGAAAGAGAGTGTGGGTGCATCTAACAGATGAGAAATTGCCATGCCGGAAAAAGCTTAAACCATAGTTACATATGCCTGAACTTAATTAAAGTTTAATATTGGAGTGGATTTCATAAGGCTGGAGAAATAAATTGATTTTTAAAGTACAAATAAGAGGGCAAATGAAGTGATTACATTAAGTTCTGCCAAACCATTCACAAAGTTAAATAACAAAAAAGTGGCAGTCTAGGAATTCTGATATGTTGTCCTGATTATGTAAAGCAAGGGATGACATTTCCCAAACATTTAACAGTTTCACAGGAATAAGGTTGGTTTTATAGGCAAATGGTCCATACATGTACACAGTTCTATCAATAGCTGTTATTATGGTTGAGCCCACAGTGAGATATTTGTTTTCAGAATCATATGATTGAGGCCATTGGGTAACAATGCTTGTTGTCTCATGTGCATGGAACCATAATAACTGCTATTGAATGTCATCATAGAATACTAGCATTAATTTGAAAGTCCAGTTCTTTTTGCTATAGTAGTTGCAAGCTAAAGTTAGAAGTTTACATAATGCAATAATAACACAGTGAACAAAGGACAGACGGCGTTTTGCATTTTTGCCATTTGTATATTATTATATTTGCCAAATATATTTCGGTTTTGCCAAGTTAAAAAGGCCTAATACACTATTGTCTTCCAGTAATACTGTAGTGAGACATTGTTTTGTAGAAATTTAAGCACCATACTAGCATTAATTTGAAAATCCAGTTCTTTTTGCTATAGTAGTTGCAAGCTAAAGTTAGAAGTTTACATAATGCAATAATAACACAGTCAACAAAGGACAGATGGGGTTTTGCCAAGTTAAAAAGGCCTAATACACTATTGACTCATACAGTACACTATTGTCTTCCTGTAATACTGTAGTGAAACATTGTTTTGTAAAAATTTGAGCACCATAATAAAATGCTTGAAGTGATCACCACATGATTTTCAGTGTCTTGCTTTTTTTGCTTTTGTTTTTTTTGTTAATGAAATATTACATCACTGTATTTGAGAAATCAAATTGCCAACTTGGATCACTGATAATGTTCTAAATCCTCTTGTAAAGGTCCATTGTAGATAAAGGATAGCAATGGCCCATCTGAAGCTATAAAGAATGCAAGCATTTATTATCTGATCAATATTACGCTGAGTTATATATGTACCATTAATTGTAACCAAGTGCAAAAAAGAACTAAAAAACAAAGGCTTCAAGGACTATAAATGAGACCAGTTCCATCATTCCTGCCTTGGTTGCTGATCACTTTGGCTCCTACCAATTTCCTTTCGTAGTGATTTGGCCTTGGTTTGCTTTGTTTGGATCTTGTACTTCTGAATAAAATCCTTTGCAACAGAAAATGCTCTAACTCGTAAATATAACTTAACTATGCCATACAAAACCTCCTTGCTGACATGGCTGTCTGGTTTAATGTCTGTGTCTGTAACCATTAAATTAAAATTGGCTAGAATGTCACTGATGGCCTTGTGTGTTATGCCAGCAAGATCGAGACCTTTCAAATCAACATTTGGTGTAAGCTGCCTAAACCAACCCTCTGTCTTTAAAAATATTTTCTGTGCAGGCCCTGCGGCCCTGTAATACTCCAAAGTCCACCACGATTCAAGCTTGAGACAAGTTTTTGATGGGAATCACCAGTGTGATCCACCTTCCCTGCTTTTAGGAGAGCCATGGCTAGCTGGCTTTCCCTGCTACAGGCTCTTGCATGCTTTTTGTGTAGTTTATGGAGAACATATCCTCCAAGATATTGCAGACCAGCTATTTCTCTTTCTTTAAGAGGAGTTGTGGAGTTAATCTTTTCTGGCTTTTCTCTTTGCTTTTTACAGAAAGTGACTAAGCTATCAGCAACTTTAGTAGACAAAAGTGTGGCCGCGTTTCTCGATAGGCCGCGGAAAAATCTTGTAGATTTCATAGGCACTGTAGCATAATATTTGCTATAAAACTTCTCTAGGTTTCCATTCTTTAAGAAGTCATCATACAATGTTTTTAAAACAGAGACCTCATCAGTTCCTTCTAGGAGCGGCTGATATTTGTAGCTATTTAGTTCACTCCTCAAACTTTCTGCAAAGACTTCGGATGCGTTTA
>OX421454.1:18012274-18014774 GCA_949126865.1 Montipora capitata | reverse complement strand
TTGCCACTGAGAGGCAAATTGCTTCAGTCGACCACCTATAATGTCAACAGATTGCTCTGACCTATTTCTTACCTCAACATCAATGTTATTAGAAATCGGCGTCACGTTGACTTCCCCTCCTTCTTTCTCTTGAAAGTCGGAGGATGTTTGTGGTCGTTTTTCCACGAGCCCAAAAAAGGCGTCCTGTATTGTTGGTATCTTGGGCGTCCACGGCCATGAGCATAAAGATTGGGCCTGCGATAGTCAGGCTTAGCCGTTGATCTTCCAGTGTGCGTAGACAGTTTCTTACCAACGCAGTTGACCTCGGTCAACTCTTTCGCCTGTTTAGGGAGATCATCGCCAAATAATTGGTCGGTGATTGCCAGCGACGAAGAGCAAAGGTGTTTATATTCGTCATGCAGGTCAGGTTTAATCAATTCTCTTCAGCGTTGGTTTAGTTCGCTATTTGCATTAGCAAACAAAGCTAGCACATCTGTTGCCAATTGCAACAGGTCGTTTCCATTTTGAAGCGACGGGATATGATCTAGGCATTTGTCGATCATAGTAGTCAATGCACACATTCCCTTAAAGATGGATGTCTGCACCTTTTGCAGTCTAACATCTTGCGATCAAACTGCTGGCGTTAAATGATCCCATATTGATTGGTTTACTCGGACTTTTGTCAACGATTCACAGTTCTATGGTCTGTGATACCAGAAACCCATAAGAGTTGAAACGTGTAACGCGCGTTCACAGCTTCCGAATATTCAGTGCGAAGTGATTGGTTGAATGTTCCAGTGCTAAGTACCATATTTGGAAACCCCTCGCTCTTGTTGTTCCAAATATGGTACTTAGCAAATTGAATATTCGGAAGCTTGTTTCCCAGCACACAAGGGGCCGTTACACGTTTCAACCCTCATGAGTTTCTGGTGATACTTATTCAGTTTTTCCTGAAGTTTCTCTTCTGGCAGGCCCTCTTTGACCATGGCATTAACCACATTGGCCAGCTCTGCATTAACTCTTGGACCCGTTTCCTCTTTCTTTAGCTCTTGCTTTAAGCTATTAAGCACTTCAAAATTTCCTTCATTAGAAGGCGTTTCCTGAGCCCCGGCTGAATCAGTTAGCTTTGTCACAGCTTCCTCAATGCTTGTAGTTTTAGTATCTTTCTTCTTCTTCGTAGGGGGCTCCCCGTTGACCTCGTGGTCATTCGCGGTCTGAGGAGTTTCCTCCTGTTCTACGCCAGCTATGTCTTCGTACTGTATTTCCAATTCTGACTGGAACAGTTTAAAAGACTCTGCAATAGTCTTAGATAAATCGTGAGACATCTGGGCAAATCCTTGTTTCAACGAAGCAGTCAACTCTTGTAGGTCAGTTTTGGCGCCAACGGCGCCATTGACAACTTCAACATTTGCTTCGATATGTTTGGCTGTAAAAGCCGCATTTCTCCGTTTTAAGTTGTCTTTCTTGCCCTTAGGCTCAACATTAGTCGATCTTTCAGGCATTCTTTGCGAATTATTGCTTTACAGACAACAACAACAATCTTTAGAAATCGAATTAGGTGCTGACTTCAGTTCGCTTTCAAAGGCGGCAACACACTGAGTTCGCGCAGGCGCAGTACTATCTCACGTGAGCCCTCAGTGCGGTGACGGAATAGAATTTGGCTTTATAGCCATGACGTCATGAACGTCCGTCCGCCCCTCCATGAATGCCAATGTGACCAGTATCACGTAACCATATCACGGGCTCAAGTTTAGTGCTCATCGAGGAGGCAATACTCCAGGAGACTGATGTCACGCATGTGCATTATCAATGGCAAATTCAATTTTATTTGCATCGTGATTGGTTGAAAACCTTTCAGACAGTCTTAGAACACGAGGAGAAAAGATGTCAACGCTGTCACTAGTTGTAGTTTTTATTGCATTCACTTTCAATGCTATCTATACACTTATAGTACAAATGCTGAAAGACAATGGACAAAAGATAGAAAGACCTCGGCAATTCCTTACATGGGAAAGTCCTTTATTTCGGATGAAACGAAACATGCTTAAATCGGCTGTTTAAGAATGCTGCGGTGTGCTCAGGCTTGTCAAAGAATTGCGCAAAGTTGAAAAAATTTTGCCTTATTTGCAACGGGTATGGTCATGATTGGATGTGCAAATCACAATAATGGATGTTGTCAAGTATTAAAGTAACTGGAACCGGCATTAAGATTTTCTGTTGTGGTTCTTTCACGAGGATACCCGTGCTTGAAGTGAATGCAAAACAAATTTGCCAGTTTGACGGGATTTGCTCGTGGCACGTGACTGGTAAATAAGCTGGTAATCCGTTCAAAGGATCTGACAGAATGGAGTCAAGGTAGGTAACAGAAAAGCATGACAGAAGAATTTCGTTTGTTCTCTCTTTGAAGTGAATACATTCTATCCGGAAGAAAGAGTCACTTTGCACAATGTCAATCGGTTCATAGCTTTTTCTGTTTAAACTGAACTCTTTCGTTAACAGTACAGGACTTTTGTCTCTGACG
>OX421454.1:18002274-18004774 GCA_949126865.1 Montipora capitata | reverse complement strand
GATTTTGAAGTTTTGGCTGTGTACCTAACAGCTGAATAAATTTGTTTGTTTTGGAATAACTACCTATTGCACACCTTTTTTTATAGTTATTAGTTAGTAGTAGGTAGCATCATTGCTTTGACATGCTATTGACTGGTTTTCATTTTGCTAGTTTGCAGTATTGCTATGCCCATCAGAGTCCAGCTCCAGCAGCGAGGTCGAATTCACACATCGACCCAAACTTCCATCTATGGTAAGCTACGGCAAGAATTTTTAATAATTTTAATAATCAGATGCTTTTGGTAAATTTTCAAAGAGTTGTCCTTGGGTGACCTTGCTTGAAGTAGTCACACTGTAATAAAGGGAGGTACCTTATAAAGTAAAATATGGCATTGATATATATGAAAACTTCTGTTAACATTATTACTGTAACATAAGTAAAGGTGAGGTATTTCTGCACTTAAATAATACAGCATTGCTATGAAAGATTCTCCCTTTTGATATTTATAGAAAAATAAACTAATCCACTACATCCTTCTGTTAAACAGCCCAAAGAAAATCATGGTAAAATGCTCTCTCCCGATAATTCTGAGGTATGCACAGGAATACTGTTTTTAGCCTTTTATGGCAGAAAATATATAACTTGAATTAAGAAAAAAAATTAAAAAATATTAAGTCTCCAGCACCAAGGTGTTATACTCACACTTTAAAATGTTAAGGATTTTCACGAAAAAAGTAACTTTGTGTAGCTCAAATGATTGGCCTATTAAATCTCTCGTTGCCATCTTCTTAGTAAATTTAACGATTATCGTTAATTCTTAATTTGCTTTCAATTTACTTTTATCGTTAATTTAGGACACTGTGTCCCAGGACTTGTGGTAGCAGAGAAAATAAGAAAAAAAAATATCCATGCATTGGATTCGAACCTGGAGCTTCTACTTCATAGGAACCGCTTCTTTCCGCTTCACCACTGAAGATCAATACATCGCGTTTTCAAAAAAACAATTTTTAAAGTCTGCCATAGAATATCGCTGCTGAAAAAATATTAGGCCTAGGCTAGATTAATGATTTAAAATGTTAAGCTTTGTCGTGAAGTTTGGAAAGCCACCCTTGCAGTGTGTAATATTGTTTGTTGTCGTTTGGTAAAACAGCATTATCAAATAGCAGCTAGCTAGCGGTGCGGTGCGGTGGTCAAGTGGTTAGGTGACCGGTTGATAATGAACATTCCCAGGTTTGAGTCCTACTTCCATATACTTGGGTTGTCGTTTAAAAAATATATGACCATTTCCCATAATCCATATCAAGCTTTTAGTCTTCTAAATTAACAATAATAGTAAATTCAGAGCAAATTAAGAATTAACGATAATCGTTAATTCAAGGTAGAGAATGGGTTGAAATGTCAGTAAATAATAAGGAACCAGGGCACACTCCAACAAAGCTGCCTGCTTAGCATTTTCTTTTCTGCACAACCTTGATTACAATCAAAGATGTCAAAGTTCTTAACTACCCTCTCCATTATCAGTCAGCATAGACACCACACACATTATAGAAGTAGGTCTGAATCCTTGTTGCATGATGTTGGGATAATTATTTGGCAAATCTGTCATTATAAGCAAGGTCATTTAATAAAGACTACTTTTTGTATTTAGGATGAAGATGAACTAAGCTCCACTGATACTGTGATATTAAACTTAGACAATGATTTCTCAGGAAATGAGCCAGATGAAGCCTGCGAGGAATCATTGTCAGCTGAACCTGCTTCTGTGAACAAGATATCCAAAAAGTCAGCAATGGTGATAGTAAAGGCAGTAACTAGAGGAGCTTGTTAAAATGTTGAAATAGAGGTTTGAGGTTCCGTCCAAGAGTCTGACAGTACTCAAAGTATCACAGATACTAGAGGTTATAGCAAGAAAGCTGATTAGCTTGAAATATACTTCACTAAAAAATGGAACCAGCTCAGGGGATATCAGGAAAAGTGACATAAATGTGCACAGAGAAATTGACATGTTGAACTTTGAAATGATTGGTCTCAAAATTAATATGTTTCGCTTAAAAATGGAGTCACCTGTCCTCGCTGCTCACAGGAATTGACAAGTGTAGAGTTCCTTTCTTGATTCAGCACAAGTTTTCATGTTATTTGTTCAAAGATACTAACTTTTTTTAAAGTTTGTTTCACCTTGTTTTGAGTTGACATTAATTAAGTTGCAGAGACTTTACCTGTAGGACGAAGGTAATCAGTTTCCCTTTGGTGCATGATTGTTGAAATTGTTGATTATGTAAAACATGTTAAAATACTTACAGGAGTAAATATTAAATACATACCATTTTTGAAAAATCAATCAATCAATCAGGTCGAGCTAGCTCGGCTCTCATTGATAAGTTCTTTCCATCTCTGTCGTCCATTAAGTTTGCGAGATCTTCATAGGTGCACACTGTATCAGCAATCAGTTGGTCAACATATGTTTTTCTTGGTCTTCCACGACTGCGTTTACCATAGACGGTTCCCAAAGTAACACTTCTG
>OX421454.1:17992274-17997274 GCA_949126865.1 Montipora capitata | reverse complement strand
TTGCGCATAAAATATATGTTCAAGAGTGAACCAACTGTAGTTTTCTTTATAGTGCCAAAGACCTTGACTCCTTTGAAGCCGTGTCAGCCCCCATCACCTGAGTCTCCTTTGGTTCCTGAAGTTGCCCTGGAATTCTCCGTCGTATAATGCTATGCACATTTTTGCCACTAGTTTCCAGGCCATCACAGTTCAAAGCAATTGTTATGCAAATTTCCCCCCCTTATAAAAGGGCAGTGTGAAGCGTGACAAGTGTCTTTTTTTCGTGTGCATTTTTCCAGCCCGCGGTTATTCGTACATGTGTTCGCTATGTCGAATGAAGAAGAAGATCCTTCGGCTCCAACCGATCAAGAGACGCGTTTCTCTAGCTTGGAAGCCAAACTGGATGCCTTGTCATCAAGTTTTGAAGCGCTGGCTCACAAGTTTGACGCTCGGTCAAGCGCTAGACCGACTGTGTCACAGAATTCTGACCTCGAAGAAGATTTTCAGCCGGCGGAAAATGATGATGTGTACGACCCAGCAGAAAATGTCTTCAGTCATAAGGACGAAACGGCTGATCTTCCCTACGAGGACCCTTTTAAGGACTGTGAGGACTGCCGTCCTAAAGTCCATGACGGAGTGGCAAAGCGTATTGATAATGCCCGAGAACTGTGAGTATTTGAAAGTCCCTAGGGTTAACCCCGAGCTTTGGGACGACCTTTTGAACAAGGTTAAAAGTCGTGATGTTGGTTTTCAAGCCTTCCAAAAGGGCTTAATTAAAGGTATTGTCCCAGTAGCCAGTCTTGCCAACAAACTCGTGGAAGCCAGGAAAAACAAGGCCCAATCCATTCCAGTGGCAGATGCCTACAATTTGGCTATTGACGCGCTAACGCTTTAGGGGAATTCAGTGTTTGAATTCTCGATGAAACGTAGAGAGATGCTAAAGTCCGAGGTTGCTCCGGGGTTCAAATCTCTTTGCCGCGAATCCCAACCGATAACCATGTTATTTGGGGACGAGTTGCCCCAGAGCATAAGGGATATTTCGCAAGTGAAAAGAATGGCTGCTAAAAGTGTGAACTCATCCAAGCGTAAAAGTCATGGTCAACAGTCAAGCCAACTGTTTAGCAAACAGCGTAATTATGGAGAGGATCGTTCTTCGGCCCTCCCCGAAAGCAGATCGCAGGAAAAGCGATCAAAATCAGGATTAACCATTGGCAAGAGTTGTGAAGTTTATCCAAAGGTAGGCGGACGTTTGAGATTATTTTCTCTATTCTGGGACAGGATTTTTTCTGATCAATGGATAAGAGACGCTGTGCGCGGCTCTAAGATTGAATTCAAAAGAGATGCAATTCAATACACATTACCTAACAAAATGCCTTTCTCGCGAGACGAGAAAGAATGTATTTCAGTGGAGGTTGGGAAATTGTTGGGAAAGGGTGCGATAAGACGTGCGTCTTTTCATCCCAACCAATTCCTGTCGAATCTATTCACAATTCCAAACAAAGGCGGCGGGCTGCGCCCTGTTATTAATTTAAAACCACTGAACCATTTTGTGGAATACCACCACTTCAAAATGGAAGGCCTAACTTCTCTTTTGGATTTAATTAGACCCAATGACTTCATGATCACAATGGACCTAAAGGATACGTACCTATCGGTCCCTATCCATGCCGATCACTCAAAAGATTTACGTTTTGAATGGGCTTCACAATTGACTCGTCAAGTATGACGGTCTCTTTGCCTCAGGAAAAGCTGAATAAGCCAATTGAAAGGGCTTCGGCCACTTTACACCACTCTAAACGATCTGTTCAGGAAGTGGCTGAGGTCATTGGATTGATTGTATATTCATTCCCAGCCATAAAATTGGCGAGATTACACTATCGGCATTTGGAATTTTCTAAAATCAATGCACTGAAAGAAAATTTGAATGATTTCGATGCGGCATGCTCGTTGTCCCAGGGGGCTAAAGATGAGCTCGGGTGGTTTTCAACTAGGTGTCATTTGTACAATGGCACATCAATTAAGAAGCGTTCGTCAGTCATGGTGTTGACTACAGATGCGTCTCAATCAGGTTGGGGTGTGATGTTTGGAAATCAATTGACGAATGGCAAGTGGTCGATGGAAGAAAAGAAACAACACATCAATAGGCTGAAACTGCAAACGGTTCTGTTAGGGCTTCAAAGTTTTCTCTCTTTGTCATGCGGAGGGAATGTAATCAAAGTGTTTTGTGACAACTCAACTGCGGTTGCATATGTCAACAACATGGGGGGGGGGGGAAATAGTGTCCCTGAATTGCATAGCTTATTCCATTTAGGAACTTTGCTTGTCGTTTGACTGTTCTATTGAAGCCTTTCACGTTCCTGGAGTTGAGAATGTATGCGCAGATAGGTTATCGCGCAAGCATGAAAGCAGCCTCGAATGGAAACTCCATCCTACAGTCTTTAAGTGGATAGCTGAACGTTATTTTGCTCCAGACATTGATTTATTTGCGTCGCGTTTAAATTATCAAGTGGGCCGCTATGTTTCGTGGAAACCAGACCCAGGCGCGTGGGCGGTGGACGCGTTTTCGGTAGTTTGGTCTTGTTTGAAACCTTATTTGTTTCCTCCTTTCAGCCTACTGGGCAAAGTGTTGCAGAAACTGAAAGTGGAGGAAGTCCCAAGCACGGTTGTGATAATTCCAGATTGGCCGACGGCCCACTGGTTTCCTCTGATATAGGAGATGGTAATCAACCGACCACTTCTGCTACCCCAGTGGCAGACGCTGCTGATCCTGCCCCAGTCAGGGCAGCTGCATCTGCTGAGGAAGTCTCTTCGCCTAGCCGTGTGGAATTTATCAGGAGTCAATTGGAAGGTGAAGGAATTTTGCAGTCGTGGAGAGCCGGCACAGGGAAGCTGTACTCAGCGGCGTGGTCGTGCTTTATTGGCTGGTGTAAGCAAAGGACGAGAGATCCTGTACAAGCGACTGCAGGGACAGTGTGTGACTTTTTGTCTGACCAGTTTGGTGAAGGCAAATCGTACAGCACAGTGAACTCTTACCGTTCAGCTCTGTCAGTCATGTTGGTTCCGGTAAACAGACGACCTATTGGAGAACACCCACTGATAGTTCGACTGCTGAAGGGCATGTTTAACGTGCATTCCCCAGTTCCGAGGTATAATGGCACTTGGGATGTGAACATTGTGTTAAAGTTTTTGGAGAACTGGCATCCGTTGGACTAGAGACACTAGAGATGAAGCATCTATCGTTCAAAACTGTGGCTCTTGTTGGTCTGGTCTCAGCTCAGAGAAGTCAGGCTCTGGCAGCGCTGACGTTAAAGGATATGTCAGTGGCGGAGGATGGAACGAGATTCTGTGTGTCAAGTCTGTTAAAAACATCTCGACCAGGAAAGAGCTCAACATCAATCATGGTACCAAAGAATACGTCGAATGGTAGGCTGTGTCCACACACTACTCTCCAGACGTATATTAGCCGAATGGAGTCAGTAAGGAATTCCATCGGTACAGATTCAATCTTCATCTCGCTGTGTTCAGCATTCAAGGCGGTTGAAAGTTCCTCGCTGTCTAGATGGCTAAAAACTGTTCTCAGTTTGGCAGGAATTGATTCGTCCGTTTACACAGGTCACAGCTTTCGAAGCACTTCTACGTCAAAAGCAAGCCGCTTGGGGGTTCCCCTGGACACTATATTGAGTACCACAGATTGGAAGAATTCTGGTACTTTCTTTAAGTATTATAAGAAGGACGTGACTCCTTGTAATTTATTTGCCAGTGCGGTTTTGGATAACCTATAGTTTGATGTGTCGAATTATTGAATAAACACGTGTGCAATGATTTGTCACGTTGTGTTTTTGGTACTCAAGTCACGCTGCTTTGAACAGTGCATAATGAATCCTGCAGTGCGTAGCATTATACGACAGAGAATAAAGAATTAGACAAAGGTAGCTCACCTGCAGGATAAATTATTATGATTCTCCAAGTATAATGCATAGCACCAGGGATTCAGCTCCCACCCTTATGCATTTGGGATTCCAACTCTTACCGAGGGACCATTGTTTTTCCCGCCCGGTACCGTGACTTTCACACTTTGCCCGCTCAAAAGACACTTGTCACGCTTCACACTGCCCTTTTATAAGGGGGGAAATTTGCATAACAATTGCCTTGAACCGTGACGGCCTGGAAACTAGTGGCGAAAATGCGCATAATGAATCCCTGGTGCTACGCATTATACTTGGAGAATCATAATTATCCTGCACGTAAGCTACCTTTGTCTAATTCTTTATTATCCTTGGTCAGTGACAGCAGCCAAACTACTACATGTGCAAAGCCAGCTTTCGTCTATTTCTATTTGTCAGTGTCATTAGAAAAGTGTAAGCCAAAATATGTTTTGTCCTAATCTGTTTGTGTAAGTTGTGTCTGTCGTACGTAAGCTTATACTTGTTATGTACCAGTCAAATCGAAGCTTCAACATTCCCCTCCCCCCCCCCCCCCCACCCGGGCATTTGAATTTTTGCAAAATTAGAGTTCAAATTCCCCCCGCTCCAAGTTAAATAGCTGTTCAAAATGCCCCCACCCTGGGGAAATAAGCCATTCTATTTTATATAGTTTTAAGCGATATACAATATTACATGGAGATCAACTGTTTAGTTCTAGAGTACATACATAACCGAGGACGCTGCCAGTGTTTGCATGTGGTATCTCAAGTTTCACACACATGGGTGAATTTAGGATGCCAGAAACGCCTTCAGTCGACCTCTGCCATGACTTATCATGCACTCGTGCACGCACCGAGACACATCACACGACATCGATGATAGGGTTCAAATTCCCCACCCCTTATGCATGGAGAACAAATTCTGCACCCCGGGAAGGTTAAAGCGGTCAAATGCCCAGGGTATTCCCCGGTGGTGATGTCATGTGGTGATATATTCGAAAATGTTTTTTGTAGTTTGTAATTTAAACGTGGGCGACTGACCAATTGTCTTTATTTGTATGCAGTCCTGTTCATGCAAGACTACCTGCAGTCGGACGAA
>OX421454.1:17889774-17957274 GCA_949126865.1 Montipora capitata | reverse complement strand
TGAGAGTGGCAGCAGTAAGGGAAAATTTCAAAGAGGAAAGTTGGCCACTAAAACAAGCAGAAATAGTAAAGGTAAGGCTAGTCAATATCAAGATGAAAAAACAACACAAACTTCACGTACAGCAATGTATTATACGAATATACTTTTTAATTTGGTGGCAAATAGGATTCTTATGTTTTTTGGCAGGTTTGTTTTTGTGGGCTATCTTTGAGTGTAATTTAGTGTCTGCATGAGTCATGTCCTGATATCAGACATAACTTTAGATGTCACCAACTTTGATATATACAACAACTTCCCATTGCCAATTGGTCTCATATTTTCGTAATTCTCTGGTACATTTTTTTAGGGTTTGACAGGCCTCAAAAGAGATTATTCAGCTTGACTAACGGAAGTAAATTCTATTTTAAATTATTGATACCAAAATAATTATTATAAAGTGATTTATCTAGCACTAATACTGTGTAAATATTCAAAAGTGGTTTACATTATAATGTTGTAAATCATAAATTAAAAGCTTTCTTTAAAGGAAGTGTTTTTAGTTGTTTTATAAAGATAACAAGGCTACTACTTGTTCTATATAGTTAATGGCAACAAGTTGTACAAAAAAGGCGCAGCATGAGCAAAGGCACAATCCCCTAGTGTAGAACAGTTGACTTTTGGAACAAACAAAAGAGATGGTGTAGATGAACAAAGAGACAAAGAGGAGTAATTTAAACTGAACTCTGAGAGGTACCAGAAGCTAAGGTAGCTCGATAAGAGCAGGCGTGATATGATCAGATTTTGCAATCTGAAAGACTAATCCTGCTGCAGCATTCTGAACTTTTTGAAAACGGTCAAGCTGTCAATTTGATATTTCGGTAGACTAAAAAGAAGTGCATTGCAATAATGAAGGTGTAAAGAAACAAAGGCATGGACCAGTGCCTTTGTCGATTGTACAGTAAGGAATTTGACTGTATGACTGTAAATGAAGATTCATTTATGATTAATTTTCTGTTCCGATTGATTGGCTCTTATGATAATAATTAATGTCCAAAGTTGGCTGGAAGGTATTTCTAACATTGGATATGTCATTTGGTTACTTTGCAGTGGTAATAAATTGTGTTAAGAAGTGGAAGGACAATGCTCTGCTTTTACTCTGAGAAGCTACATGCAAAAATTTTTCGCCATTATGAACATAACCACAAAGATGAATCAGAGGTAGTTAACGCATTTGCTCATCCATGTGATTCCAAAGAACATAAGAAAGCCATAGAAATGTTACGTCTGCAAGGGAATTTCTATCATAACTTGTGCATGTTGGAGTCAAAAAGTGGACAGCTTATTGTCATCAGAAGACCAGGAGAAGGAGAGGAATGTTCTGTCGATTACTTTCTTCCTTGCCCTCACTGTGGCTTTATGAAGAAGAAAGATCTTTGGAGGCGTGTAAAAGGCTGCATCTTCAGAAGCGGTGATGATGATATAGGTGATGACAAAAAGTACCAGAAACTTCAGAACAAGAGCAAATTGCTCATTTTGCCGTCAATATGCCCTGACAAAGGCCCACTGTTTCAAGATGTTGTGGCCTTCATGAAATCAGATCCTATAACTCTGGTGGCTAGGAATGATTCTGTTATTTTCTGCTCTTAGTACCACGATGGTAGAAAAGGTTGGCTCAAAAAGATGTCATGACATTTCACAAACTATGCCAACCCTTGCCCGCCTCCTTATTTCATTGAGGGAGGCAGTAAACAGTGAAAATGCCCAGTTGTCACAGTTTCTTTGTTCAGACAAGTTTGATGTTCTTGTTCAGTGTGCCATGCAAATTTCAAAGTTGGATGTAAAGAGAGGTGAAAAGGAGGTTCGAACACCTTCCTTGGCTTTGCACATTCATTAAAAAAATGTGGCGGTCTTGTTCGTGGGAAAGCACTGCGACAGAAAGACAACGTTTACTGGAAGATGTTGAGCACTTTGAGAAACTCATGGAAGCAGAGTGGAATTTCCGTATCAGCCATCACTCCATAACAACTCTGAGCGATGGGAAACATAATCAGCCCGAACTGCTACCTTTGACCAATGACCTTAAGAAGCTAAAGGAGTTCATCACATCAAAGATCATGGCACTCACTTCAGAACTGCAAGCCACAAACAGACCACTCCTACAAACCTGGCGAGACTTGAGTGAAATGGTTCTAAACAGACTGATACTCTTCAATAAACGAAGAGGGGGAGAAACAGCTAAGCTTCATCAATCGTCCTGACTGGAGCAGAAGCACAAATCAAGATGTTGTAGCTTTTCTCCACAACATTGAACAACAGTTACTTCAGAGGTATTAAGTCTTTTCTTAGTTCTAAGCGGAATATGATTCTGTTTTTGTTGGGGTACTTTATTTCTTTGAGTGATTGTCCACTCTTGTGCACTCTCTACTCTAACCCTTATCCACAAGAAGCAATATAGTCGGGGAGCTGGGGGTCCAAAAAGACTCTAGTTACGAGTGCCATAACACTCTCTTAGGGTGTTTACCTTCACGAGTTTGGTAGGTCGTTCGGTCTGGGGTGAACTCGGGGTACCGGTTCGGTCTGAGGTGACCCAGGCTGGTAATCATCGATCCTATCACGGTGGGAGTCGTTAGCACTCGGGGTGCTCTCGGTGGATACGGAGTACGTTCGGTCCAGGGTTCTAGTCCCCCGGTACATGCCGGGGGGCTGGGCCCTGGCTAGGTCATCATATGACCTTTACAAATTGAGACACGGTTCGGGGTTGGGTACCATCGGGTCCCCTTCCGGGAGCAGTTCCTATTGTCAGTGATGTGGTCCTCAGATGAGCGTATGTAGAAGGACGAACCATCAAGCTGGGTGGGGAGGCACGGGATGCTTCCTGTGTTTCTCTCCCAGTCTATGGTCTGGCGCTATGTGCCAGAGCCTGCACAATGTGCCACCCCAAGTCACAAGATCTAGTGCTGATGGTTCATTGGAACGGTGGTATGATCAAAAGGATCTTGAACCAGCATGACCACACCCGCGGGAATTGGGGGTCCGCGGTTACATTGTTGGTCACCACCCCCCGCCAGGGGTTGGGGAAAGGTGGGCTGGTAGGAGAGGAGGACCATACACTGGCTGGAAGGGAAGATGCAGTCGGCTTATCCCGGCAAACGAGCTGGGATGGTGGTGCATAGTGGGTTTATGTCTCAATCGAACGTTTCGTCATCCGTCTCTGCTTTCTGCCGAGGGAGTGGGGTGGTGGGTGTTATCCTGGGGAAGCTAAAATTCACCCAGGCCTGGCAGGGCTAACAACCCCGTCAAGTTCCTCTTATTTGTTGCGAGTATTAAATGGAGTCGTAAGGGGCCTGCCGCCGCGGGCCCCGAAAACAACAATCGACCGGCAGGTGAGGGATCTGACCGTGTGAGTTTCCTCCAGTGTGGGGACTGTGTCATGCAGTTCCCCACCCAGCGAGGGCTCTCATTACATCGGCGGAGCGCCCACCCGGAGGAGTACCATCTCGAAAACGTGACAAAGGAGAGGAAAAAGGCACGCTGGGAACATGAGGAAATGGTTCTGGTTGCGCGCGAGGAGGTGGAGATGGCGCGAGCAGCTGCAGGGAAAGTGAATGTCAAGCAATTGGCATCGCTTTTTCCGAACAGGACGTACGAAGCGATCAGGGGCGTCCGGAAGAAGGCTGAATACCAGGCCATTGTACGATCCCTCAGTACCAGCGATCGAACGCAAAACGGCGCACCGTCGATGCCATCCGAGGAGGCCCCAATGGGGAAGGAAGCCCAGTCGGCAAGCTCGGAAGAGCGGACCCGGGACTGGGCAGCCGATCTCATTAAGGCAGTTAGGGATTCTGAGATCGTCCTGGGCGAGCTTTGGCTTGAGGACACTGTGCCTGGCCAGCCATCTGACCAGGTTAGAGAAGCTGTGGATGCGAACTACGTGGCCTGGCTACCGCCTCGTGAGAGGCGGAGTCGTGATGCCCAGGGGTCCCGCAAGGCCCCTGAGGGAGGCCGTGCTAAGAGGAGGGCAGAATACGCTCGGGTGCAGCGATGCTACGACAGGGATCGTACACGTTGTGCCCAGGAGGTCATCACGGGGGCTTGGCGCGATCCTCCTGCTTCTCTACCAATGGACACCCAGCAGCCTTTTTTTCGTGATCTTTTTGAAACCCCTTCCGTTCCCGACTCCCGGTCCTTCCCCCTGGTGGGGGATGTGCACTGGGAGTTGTTGCATCCTATATCAGCGGAGGATGTGTCAGACGCTCTGAAGAAGAGGGCTATACCAGCTTCCGAGTTGGCTGGCCATTTCAATTTATGGCTGTTGGCCGGATACCTTCCGACCCAGCTGCGCACTGGCGAGACTGTACTGCTCCCCAAGTGTGCGGGAGCTGGGGACCCGGCGAAGTACCGACCCATCACGATGTCTGACATCGTGGTGAGGTGCTTTCACCGGATCCTCGCGCAGCGGATGGAGGCTTTGCTTCCATTCAATACTCGCCAAAAGGCCTTTCGAGCTGGCAACAGCGTGGCGGATTCGGTTTCGTTTATCCAGGCGGTTATCAAGCACCATCAAGATAGCCTAAGGCCACTTAATGTGGCCTTTGTGGACGTGAAGAAGGCATTTGACTCGGTCTCTCACCAGTCCATCCTTGTGGCGGCTGCTCGCCTCGGAGTTCCAACGCCATTCTTGGGGTATATTCGCGAGCTTTATAGCGATGCGAAGACCACCCTGAGAATTGGTCCGGAGCTGAGTGGTCCCATTCGGTTGGGCAGGGGTGTTAGGCAGGGTGACCCTTTGAGCGTTCACCTGTTCAACGCTGTTATTGATATGTGCCTCGCTGGCTTAGATCCTGGTCTGGGATGCAAAGTGGAGGGCCTGCGGGTCAATCATGGTGCATTCGAGGATGACATTGCGTTGTTCGCGACAACCCCTCGTGGGTTGCAGTCGCTGGCAAAGGAGCTTGAGATGCAGCTTGCCCTTTGTGGCCTGAGCGTAAGTTCAGGTCAGGAGGGTAAGTCGGCGTCGATGCGTATTGATATCGATGGCAAGGCGAAGAAATGGGTTGTAAACCCAATTCCCTATCTTCGGATAGGAGGTGACATTCTTCCGACTGTCACTGCGAGCCAAGTCTATCAGTACCTTGGGGTTGACATCTCGCCCCGACGTACTAGGGCGAAGGTGGAGACGCTGTTGAGGGACGGTTTGGCGAGTATTTCGTCGGCCCCCCTCAAGCCCTACCAGAGGCTCTACATCGCCACGTACCATCTGTTGCCAAAGTGTCAACACCAGCTGGTGCTTGCACCAGCGTCCACTAAGTATCTTAAATGGCTCAATCGAATGGTGAGATCCGCGGTAAGATCCTGGCTGAAATTGCCGAAAGACACCACGATACCCTTCTTCCATGCCCCGGTGGTTGAGGGTGGGTTGGGAGTCCCTCTCCAGGAGCACGTTGTTCCACTCATGAAGGCTAAACGCCTTTCTAGACTGAAAACGTCACCGGATCCTGTGATCGCTGCAATGCTAAGAACAGTATCAGCAAGCGCGGGCCTGGCCAAGCAGACCCGTCGGTCGTCGCTGAAAGGTCGTGAGATTACATCGTCAAACGACCTGAAGGCGACTCTGGCGGCAATGCTACACCACTCGGCGGACGGTCGTGGCCTTGCAAATGCTTCACAGGTGCCAGAGTGCCATCGTTGGGTAAACTCGGTGAGAGGGAGCGGTGCTCCAAACACCGCGAGTTCGTACATTGCTGCCATTAAGGTTAGGGGTAACCTGATTGGTACCGCGCTAAGAACGAGTCGGGGCCGTCCCCAGGCCTCGACTAGATGCGACTGTTGCGGCAGGGTGGAGTCCTTGGGGCACATCTTACAGGTGTGTCCCAGAACTCACGCATCTCGTATTGCCCGGCACGATAAGATCCTCGATCTAGTCGGACAGGCGCTGACCCAGAAAGGGCACGCCATCACCCGAGAGCCAGCTATTCCCACTCCGGCGGGAATACGCAGGCCAGATCTGATGGTCATGCCTGGTTGGGCTGTGACTGTCATTGACGTCATGATCGTAGCCGACAATGCTGACCTGGCGCGGGCCCATGGCAGCAAGTGCGAATATTATGATGTCCCGTCAGTCCGTGAGTGGATCCGAGATCGCTACGGTACGAATGAGATCACGTTTTCGGCCATAGCACTCAATTGGAGGGGCTCAATGGCTTTACAATCAGCCCGGGGGCTGCGAAGCCTGGGAGTGAGCGGGGCGTTCCTTGGTCTACTTAGCTTTGTAACCTTGGAGTGCGGAAATTGGATCGTGAACCATTTCCACCGCTCAACTTATGCGGTCAGATAGAATGGTGGCTTAATCCCCTCTGGGGACCAGATAGCCCTTGCCACCCGGTCGGAATATGGCTGCGGTTCAAGCTCTCCGCCTAACATCTTAACTAAAAGAGCGAAAGCCTGGGCGAGGACTGTGGGAGGTCGGCGCGACATTCTTGCGGTATACTGGCCCAGGTGCATCATAGTTGGTTCAACCCACTCCACAGCAGAGGTTTGACAACGGATTCTGATAGATTGAACCCTCCTGACTAACGCTAGGTATGTTGTAGAGTCGGATTGTGGTATCAGTTTCGAGTTAAGAGGGTGTTTTTAAAGGTTACCAGAAGTGCAGCATGAAAACGAGGCTGAACGCAAATATTAAAAATTTTGGTGTAATCTCAATGCAAACAAGAGAGAATTGCTGAAATATCAAAAGAAAGCACACAATAATCATTAGAAATTAGTGTGGATTTTGAATTATCTATTTAAGTTCTTTTTTTCATGAAAGACATTTAGAGATTACTGCCCAAAGTGTTAGTGAAAAAATACCACCTACTTGTAATACATTTTTAAAGTATTTCTAAAAGACTATACTGATTTTTTTTCAATTTTGGAATCTCATTACTTCTTATCGCAACTTTCTACACCTATTTTGGCAATATTGTCAGATTTGTTTCTGCTTTGAGGACAATTTGCAAGACGACATCAGTCAGCCTCGTTTCCATACCGAGCCAAGATTCAAAATGGGTTACGGATAGGCTGTGTGTTGGCTCTCTATTTCTCAAAACCTTTGACAGGTAAGTGCTAAAATTATGTTTGTACAAACTTTATACAAGAATTTGGGAGCTATAGAACACAGACAGTTTGAACTAAGTATCACCACAACGTGCATTAGCGTACAATATGAATTATATTTATGACAACGCTGACGACCCGCAAAATTCAAAACATTTCCCTCAGAAACTTCTTATGAATTGTCATCCGCTTCATCACATATCAGTATTCGCATTCGGTGTGTAATGTTATTTTATTTAGCATCTATGGTCTTTGAAATTGGAAAATTCTGGTCTACGGCAAATATTTTTAATTAGGCACTTCCACGTGCAAAACTAAAATGCAAATCGGGTGGTGTTGAAAAGCCACGTTTACAGTGCGGCTTTGTGTTTAACAAAAGTACCAAAAAGTCTATCAGTACCTTGGGGTTGACATCTCGCCCCGACGTACTAGGGCGAAGGTGGAGACGCTGTTGAGGGACGGTTTGGCGAGTATTTCGTCGGCCCCCCTCAAGCCCTACCAGAGGCTCTACATCGCCACGTACCATCTGTTGCCAAAGTGTCAACACCAGCTGGTGCTTGCACCAGCGTCCACGAAGTATCTTAAATGGCTCAATCGAATGGTGAGATCCGCGGTAAGATCCTGGCTGAAATTGCCGAAAGACACCACGATACCCTTCTTCCATGCCCCGGTGGTTGAGGGTGGGTTGGGAGTCCCTCTCCAGGAGCACGTTGTTCCACTCATGAAGGCTAAACGCCTTTCTAGACTGAAAACGTCACCGGATCCTGTGATTGCTGCAATGCTAAGAACAGTATCAGCAAGCGCGGGCCTGGCCAAGCAGACCCGTCGGTCGTCGCTGAAAGGTCGTGAGATTACATCGTCAAACGACCTGAAGGCGACTCTGGCGGCAATGCTACACCACTCGGCGGACGGTCGTGGCCTTGCAAATGCTTCACAGGTGCCAGAGTGCCATCGTTGGGTAAACTCGGTGAGAGGGAGCGGTGCTCCAAACACCGCGAGTTCGTACATTGCTGCCATTAAGGTTAGGGGTAACCTGATTGGTACCGCGCTAAGAACGAGTCGGGGCCGTCCCCAGGCCTCGACTAGATGCGACTGTTGCGGCAGGGTGGAGTCCTTGGGGCACATCTTACAGGTGTGTCCCAGAACTCACGCATCTCGTATTGCCCGGCACAATAAGATCCTCGATCTAGTCGGACAGGCGCTGACCCAGAAAGGGCACGCCATCACCCGAGAGCCAGCTATTCCCACTCCGGCGGGAATACGCAGGCCAGATCTGATGGTCATGCCTGGTTGGGCTGTGACTGTCATTGACGTCATGATCGTAGCCGACAATGCTGACCTGGCGCGGGCCCATGGCAGCAAGTGCGAATATTATGATGTCCCGTCAGTCCGTGAGTGGATCCGAGATCGCTACGGTACGAATGAGATCACGTTTTCGGCCATAGCACTCAATTGGAGGGGCTCAATGGCTTTACAATCAGCCCGGGGGCTGCGAAGCCTGGGAGTGAGCGGGGCGTTCCTTGGTCTACTTAGCTTTGTAACCTTGGAGTGCGGAAATTGGATCGTGAACCATTTCCACCGCTCAACTTATGCGGTCAGACAGAATGGTGGCTTAATCCCCTCTGGGGACCAGATAGCCCTTGCCACCCGGTCGGAATATGGCTGCGGTTCAAGCTCTCCGCCTAACATCTTAACTAAAAGAGCGAAAGCCTGGGCGAGGACTGTGGGAGGTCGGCGCGACATTCTTGCGGTATACTGGCCCAGGTGCATCATAGTTGGTTCAACCCACTCCACAGCAGAGGTTTGACAACGGATTCTGATAGATTGAACCCTCCTGACTAACGCTAGGTATGTTGTAGAGTCGGATTGTGGTATCAGTTTCGAGTTAAGAGGGTGTTTTTAAAGGTTACCAGAAGTGCAGCATGAAAACGAGGCTGAACGCAAATATTAAAAATTTTGGTGTAATCTCAATGCAAACAAGAGAGAATTGCTGAAATATCAAAAGAAAGCACACAATAATCATTAGAAATTAGTGTGGATTTTGAATTATCTATTTAAGTTCTTTTTTTCATGAAAGACATTTAGAGATTACTGCCCAAAGTGTTAGTGAAAAAATACCACCTACTTGTAATACATTTTTAAAGTATTTCTAAAAGACTATACTGATTTTTTTTCAATTTTGGAATCTCATTACTTCTTATCGCAACTTTCTACACCTATTTTGGCAATATTGTCAGATTTGTTTCTGCTTTGAGGACAATTTGCAAGACGACATCAGTCAGCCTCGTTTCCATACCGAGCCAAGATTCAAAATGGGTTACGGATAGGCTGTGTGTTGGCTCTCTATTTCTCAAAACCTTTGACAGGTAAGTGCTAAAATTCTGTTTGTACAAACTTTATACAAGAATTTGGGAGCTATAGAACACAGACAGTTTGAACTAAGTATCACCACAACGTGCATTAGCGTACAATATGAATTATATTTATGACAACGCTGACGACCCGCAAAATTCAAAACATTTCCCTCAGAAACTTCTTATGAATTGTCATCCGCTTCATCACATATCAGTATTCGCATTCGGTGTGTAATGTTATTTTATTTAGCATCTATGGTCTTTGAAATTGGAAAATTCTGGTCTACGGCAAATATTTTTAATTAGGCACTTCCACGTGCAAAACTAAAATGCAAATCGGGTGGTGTTGAAAAGCCACGTTTACAGTGCGGCTTTGTGTTTAACAAAAGTACCAAAAAGTCTATCAGTACCTTGGGGTTGACATCTCGCCCCGACGTACTAGGGCGAAGGTGGAGACGCTGTTGAGGGACGGTTTGGCGAGTATTTCGTCGGCCCCCCTCAAGCCCTACCAGAGGCTCTACATCGCCACGTACCATCTGTTGCCAAAGTGTCAACACCAGCTGGTGCTTGCACCAGCGTCCACGAAGTATCTTAAATGGCTCAATCGAATGGTGAGATCCGCGGTAAGATCCTGGCTGAAATTGCCGAAAGACACCACGATACCCTTCTTCCATGCCCCGGTGGTTGAGGGTGGGTTGGGAGTCCCTCTCCAGGAGCACGTTGTTCCACTCATGAAGGCTAAACGCCTTTCTAGACTGAAAACGTCACCGGATCCTGTGATCGCTGCAATGCTAAGAACAGTATCAGCAAGCGCGGGCCTGGCCAAGCAGACCCGTCGGTCGTCGCTGAAAGGTCGTGAGATTACATCGTCAAACGACCTGAAGGCGACTCTGGCGGCAATGCTACACCACTCGGCGGACGGTCGTGGCCTTGCAAATGCTTCACAGGTGCCAGAGTGCCATCGTTGGGTAAACTCGGTGAGAGGGAGCGGTGCTCCAAACACCGCGAGTTCGTACATTGCTGCCATTAAGGTTAGGGGTAACCTGATTGGTACCGCGCTAAGAACGAGTCGGGGCCGTCCCCAGGCCTCGACTAGATGCGACTGTTGCGGCAGGGTGGAGTCCTTGGGGCACATCTTACAGGTGTGTCCCAGAACTCACGCATCTCGTATTGCCCGGCACAATAAGATCCTCGATCTAGTCGGACAGGCGCTGACCCAGAAAGGGCACGCCATCACCCGAGAGCCAGCTATTCCCACTCCGGCGGGAATACGCAGGCCAGATCTGATGGTCATGCCTGGTTGGGCTGTGACTGTCATTGACGTCATGATCGTAGCCGACAATGCTGACCTGGCGCGGGCCCATGGCAGCAAGTGCGAATATTATGATGTCCCGTCAGTCCGTGAGTGGATCCGAGATCGCTACGGTACGAATGAGATCACGTTTTCGGCCATAGCACTCAATTGGAGGGGCTCAATGGCTTTACAATCAGCCCGGGGGCTGCGAAGCCTGGGAGTGAGCGGGGCGTTCCTTGGTCTACTTAGCTTTGTAACCTTGGAGTGCGGAAATTGGATCGTGAACCATTTCCACCGCTCAACTTATGCGGTCAGACAGAATGGTGGCTTAATCCCCTCTGGGGACCAGATAGCCCTTGCCACCCGGTCGGAATATGGCTGCGGTTCAAGCTCTCCGCCTAACATCTTAACTAAAAGAGCGAAAGCCTGGGCGAGGACTGTGGGAGGTCGGCGCGACATTCTTGCGGTATACTGGCCCAGGTGCATCATAGTTGGTTCAACCCACTCCACAGCAGAGGTTTGACAACGGATTCTGATAGATTGAACCCTCCTGACTAACGCTAGGTATGTTGTAGAGTCGGATTGTGGTATCAGTTTCGAGTTAAGAGGGTGTTTTTAAAGGTTACCAGAAGTGCAGCATGAAAACGAGGCTGAACGCAAATATTAAAAAGTTTGGTGTAATCTCAATGCAAACAAGAGAGAATTGCTGAAATATCAAAAGAAAGCACACAATAATCATTAGAAATTAGTGTGGATTTTGAATTATCTATTTAAGTTCTTTTTTTCATGAAAGACATTTAGAGATTACTGCCCAAAGTGTTAGTGAAAAAATACCACCTACTTGTAATACATTTTTAAAGTATTTCTAAAAGGCTATACTGATTTTTTTTCAATTTCGGAATCTCATTACTTCTTATCGCAACTTTCTACACCTATTTTGGCAATATTGTCAGATTTGTTTCTGCTTTGAGGACAATTTCCAAGACGACATCAGTCAGCCTCGTTTCCATACCGAGCCAAGATTCAAAATGGGTTACGGATAGGCTGTGTGTTGGCTCTCTATTTCTCAAAACCTTTGACAGGTAAGTGCTAAAATTCTGTTTGTACAAACTTTATACAAGAATTTGGGAGCTATAGAACACAGACAGTTTGAACTAAGTATCACCACAACGTGCATTAGCGTACAATATGAATTATATTTATGACAACGCTGACGACCCGCAAAATTCAAAACATTTCCCTCAGAAACTTCTTATGAATTGTCATCCGCTTCATCACATATCAGTATTCGCATTCGGTGTGTAATGTTATTTTATTTAGCATCTATGGTCTTTGAAATTGGAAAATTCTGGTCTACGGCAAATATTTTTAATTAGGCACTTCCACGTGCAAAACTAAAATGCAAATCGGGTGGTGTTGAAAAGCCACGTTTACAGTGCGGCTTTGTGTTTAACAAAAGTACCAAAAAGTCTATCAGTACCTTGGGGTTGACATCTCGCCCCGACGTACTAGGGCGAAGGTGGAGACGCTGTTGAGGGACGGTTTGGCGAGTATTTCGTCGGCCCCCGTCAAGCCCTACCAGAGGCTCTACATCGCCACGTACCATCTGTTGCCAAAGTGTCAACACCAGCTGGTGCTTGCACCAGCGTCCACGAAGTATCTTAAATGGCTCAATCGAATGGTGAGATCCGCGGTAAGATCCTGGCTGAAATTGCCGAAAGACACCACGATACCCTTCTTCCATGCCCCGGTGGTTGAGGGTGGGTTGGGAGTCCCTCTCCAGGAGCACGTTGTTCCACTCATGAAGGCTAAACGCCTTTCTAGACTGAAAACGTCACCGGATCCTGTGATCGCTGCAATGCTAAGAACAGTATCAGCAAGCGCGGGCCTGGCCAAGCAGACCCGTCGGTCGTCGCTGAAAGGTCGTGAGATTACATCGTCAAACGACCTGAAGGCGACTCTGGCGGCAATGCTACACCACTCGGCGGACGGTCGTGGCCTTGCAAATGCTTCACAGGTGCCAGAGTGCCATCGTTGGGTAAACTCGGTGAGAGGGAGCGGTGCTCCAAACACCGCGAGTTCGTACATTGCTGCCATTAAGGTTAGGGGTAACCTGATTGGTACCGCGCTAAGAACGAGTCGGGGCCGTCCCCAGGCCTCGACTAGATGCGACTGTTGCGGCAGGGTGGAGTCCTTGGGGCACATCTTACAGGTGTGTCCCAGAACTCACGCATCTCGTATTGCCCGGCACGATAAGATCCTCGATCTAGTCGGACAGGCGCTGACCCAGAAAGGGCACGCCATCACCCGAGAGCCAGCTATTCCCACTCCGGCGGGAATACGCAGGCCAGATCTGATGGTCATGCCTGGTTGGGCTGTGACTGTCATTGACGTCATGATCGTAGCCGACAATGCTGACCTGGCGCGGGCCCATGGCAGCAAGTGCGAATATTATGATGTCCCGTCAGTCCGTGAGTGGATCCGAGATCGCTACGGTACGAATGAGATCACGTTTTCGGCCATAGCACTCAATTGGAGGGGCTCAATGGCTTTACAATCAGCCCGGGGGCTGCGAAGCCTGGGAGTGAGCGGGGCGTTCCTTGGTCTACTTAGCTTTGTAACCTTGGAGTGCGGAAATTGGATCGTGAACCATTTCCACCGCTCAACTTATGCGGTCAGATAGAATGGTGGCTTAATCCCCTCTGGGGACCAGATAGCCCTTGCCACCCGGTCGGAATATGGCTGCGGTTCAAGCTCTCCGCCTAACATCTTAACTAAAAGAGCGAAAGCCTGGGCGAGGACTGTGGGAGGTCGGCGCGACATTCTTGCGGTATACTGGCCCAGGTGCATCATAGTTGGTTCAACCCACTCCACAGCAGAGGTTTGACAACGGATTCTGATAGATTGAACCCTCCTGACTAACGCTAGGTATGTTGTAGAGTCGGATTGTGGTATCAGTTTCGAGTTAAGAGGGTGTTTTTAAAGGTTACCAGAAGTGCAGCATGAAAACGAGGCTGAACGCAAATATTAAAAATTTTGGTGTAATCTCAATGCAAACAAGAGAGAATTGCTGAAATATCAAAAGAAAGCACACAATAATCATTAGAAATTAGTGTGGATTTTGAATTATCTATTTAAGTTCTTTTTTTCATGAAAGACATTTAGAGATTACTGCCCAAAGTGTTAGTGAAAAAATACCACCTACTTGTAATACATTTTTAAAGTATTTCTAAAAGACTATACTGATTTTTTTTCAATTTTGGAATCTCATTACTTCTTATCGCAACTTTCTACACCTATTTTGGCAATATTGTCAGATTTGTTTCTGCTTTGAGGACAATTTGCAAGACGACATCAGTCAGCCTCGTTTCCATACCGAGCCAAGATTCAAAATGGGTTACGGATAGGCTGTGTGTTGGCTCTCTATTTCTCAAAACCTTTGACAGGTAAGTGCTAAAATTCTGTTTGTACAAACTTTATACAAGAATTTGGGAGCTATAGAACACAGACAGTTTGAACTAAGTATCACCACAACGTGCATTAGCGTACAATATGAATTATATTTATGACAACGCTGACGACCCGCAAAATTCAAAACATTTCCCTCAGAAACTTCTTATGAATTGTCATCCGCTTCATCACATATCAGTATTCGCATTCGGTGTGTAATGTTATTTTATTTAGCATCTATGGTCTTTGAAATTGGAAAATTCTGGTCTACGGCAAATATTTTTAATTAGGCACTTCCACGTGCAAAACTAAAATGCAAATCGGGTGGTGTTGAAAAGCCACGTTTACAGTGCGGCTTTGTGTTTAACAAAAGTACCAAAAAGTCTATCAGTACCTTGGGGTTGACATCTCGCCCCGACGTACTAGGGCGAAGGTGGAGACGCTGTTGAGGGACGGTTTGGCGAGTATTTCGTCGGCCCCCCTCAAGCCCTACCAGAGGCTCTACATCGCCACGTACCATCTGTTGCCAAAGTGTCAACACCAGCTGGTGCTTGCACCAGCGTCCACGAAGTATCTTAAATGGCTCAATCGAATGGTGAGATCCGCGGTAAGATCCTGGCTGAAATTGCCGAAAGACACCACGATACCCTTCTTCCATGCCCCGGTGGTTGAGGGTGGGTTGGGAGTCCCTCTCCAGGAGCACGTTGTTCCACTCATGAAGGCTAAACGCCTTTCTAGACTGAAAACGTCACCGGATCCTGTGATCGCTGCAATGCTAAGAACAGTATCAGCAAGCGCGGGCCTGGCCAAGCAGACCCGTCGGTCGTCGCTGAAAGGTCGTGAGATTACATCGTCAAACGACCTGAAGGCGACTCTGGCGGCAATGCTACACCACTCGGCGGACGGTCGTGGCCTTGCAAATGCTTCACAGGTGCCAGAGTGCCATCGTTGGGTAAACTCGGTGAGAGGGAGCGGTGCTCCAAACACCGCGAGTTCGTACATTGCTGCCATTAAGGTTAGGGGTAACCTGATTGGTACCGCGCTAAGAACGAGTCGGGGCCGTCCCCAGGCCTCGACTAGATGCGACTGTTGCGGCAGGGTGGAGTCCTTGGGGCACATCTTACAGGTGTGTCCCAGAACTCACGCATCTCGTATTGCCCGGCACGATAAGATCCTCGATCTAGTCGGACAGGCGCTGACCCAGAAAGGGCACGCCATCACCCGAGAGCCAGCTATTCCCACTCCGGCGGGAATACGCAGGCCAGATCTGATGGTCATGCCTGGTTGGGCTGTGACTGTCATTGACGTCATGATCGTAGCCGACAATGCTGACCTGGCGCGGGCCCATGGCAGCAAGTGCGAATATTATGATGTCCCGTCAGTCCGTGAGTGGATCCGAGATCGCTACGGTACGAATGAGATCACGTTTTCGGCCATAGCACTCAATTGGAGGGGCTCAATGGCTTTACAATCAGCCCGGGGGCTGCGAAGCCTGGGAGTGAGCGGGGCGTTCCTTGGTCTACTTAGCTTTGTAACCTTGGAGTGCGGAAATTGGATCGTGAACCATTTCCACCGCTCAACTTATGCGGTCAGACAGAATGGTGGCTTAATCCCCTCTGGGGACCAGATAGCCCTTGCCACCCGGTCGGAATATGGCTGCGGTTCAAGCTCTCCGCCTAACATCTTAACTAAAAGAGCGAAAGCCTGGGCGAGGACTGTGGGAGGTCGGCGCGACATTCTTGCGGTATACTGGCCCAGGTGCATCATAGTTGGTTCAACCCACTCCACAGCAGAGGTTTGACAACGGATTCTGATAGATTGAACCCTCCTGACTAACGCTAGGTATGTTGTAGAGTCGGATTGTGGTATCAGTTTCGAGTTAAGAGGGTGTTTTTAAAGGTTACCAGAAGTGCAGCATGAAAACGAGGCTGAACGCAAATATTAAAAAGTTTGGTGTAATCTCAATGCAAACAAGAGAGAATTGCTGAAATATCAAAAGAAAGCACACAATAATCATTAGAAATTAGTGTGGATTTTGAATTATCTATTTAAGTTCTTTTTTTCATGAAAGACATTTAGAGATTACTGCCCAAAGTGTTAGTGAAAAAATACCACCTACTTGTAATACATTTTTAAAGTATTTCTAAAAGGCTATACTGATTTTTTTTCAATTTCGGAATCTCATTACTTCTTATCGCAACTTTCTACACCTATTTTGGCAATATTGTCAGATTTGTTTCTGCTTTGAGGACAATTTGCAAGACGACATCAGTCAGCCTCGTTTCCATACCGAGCCAAGATTCAAAATGGGTTACGGATAGGCTGTGTGTTGGCTCTCTATTTCTCAAAACCTTTGACAGGTAAGTGCTAAAATTCTGTTTGTACAAACTTTATACAAGAATTTGGGAGCTATAGAACACAGACAGTTTGAACTAAGTATCACCACAACGTGCATTAGCGTACAATATGAATTATATTTATGACAACGCTGACGACCCGCAAAATTCAAAACATTTCCCTCAGAAACTTCTTATGAATTGTCATCCGCTTCATCACATATCAGTATTCGCATTCGGTGTGTAATGTTATTTTATTTAGCATCTATGGTCTTTGAAATTGGAAAATTCTGGTCTACGGCAAATATTTTTAATTAGGCACTTCCACGTGCAAAACTAAAATGCAAATCGGGTGGTGTTGAAAAGCCACGTTTACAGTGCGGCTTTGTGTTTAACAAAAGTACCAAAAAGTCTATCAGTACCTTGGGGTTGACATCTCGCCCCGACGTACTAGGGCGAAGGTGGAGACGCTGTTGAGGGACGGTTTGGCGAGTATTTCGTCGGCCCCCCTCAAGCCCTACCAGAGGCTCTACATCGCCACGTACCATCTGTTGCCAAAGTGTCAACACCAGCTGGTGCTTGCACCAGCGTCCACGAAGTATCTTAAATGGCTCAATCGAATGGTGAGATCCGCGGTAAGATCCTGGCTGAAATTGCCGAAAGACACCACGATACCCTTCTTCCATGCCCCGGTGGTTGAGGGTGGGTTGGGAGTCCCTCTCCAGGAGCACGTTGTTCCACTCATGAAGGCTAAACGCCTTTCTAGACTGAAAACGTCACCGGATCCTGTGATCGCTGCAATGCTAAGAACAGTATCAGCAAGCGCGGGCCTGGCCAAGCAGACCCGTCGGTCGTCGCTGAAAGGTCGTGAGATTACATCGTCAAACGACCTGAAGGCGACTCTGGCGGCAATGCTACACCACTCGGCGGACGGTCGTGGCCTTGCAAATGCTTCACAGGTGCCAGAGTGCCATCGTTGGGTAAACTCGGTGAGAGGGAGCGGTGCTCCAAACACCGCGAGTTCGTACATTGCTGCCATTAAGGTTAGGGGTAACCTGATTGGTACCGCGCTAAGAACGAGTCGGGGCCGTCCCCAGGCCTCGACTAGATGCGACTGTTGCGGCAGGGTGGAGTCCTTGGGGCACATCTTACAGGTGTGTCCCAGAACTCACGCATCTCGTATTGCCCGGCACGATAAGATCCTCGATCTAGTCGGACAGGCGCTGACCCAGAAAGGGCACGCCATCACCCGAGAGCCAGCTATTCCCACTCCGGCGGGAATACGCAGGCCAGATCTGATGGTCATGCCTGGTTGGGCTGTGACTGTCATTGACGTCATGATCGTAGCCGACAATGCTGACCTGGCGCGGGCCCATGGCAGCAAGTGCGAATATTATGATGTCCCGTCAGTCCGTGAGTGGATCCGAGATCGCTACGGTACGAATGAGATCACGTTTTCGGCCATAGCACTCAATTGGAGGGGCTCAATGGCTTTACAATCAGCCCGGGGGCTGCGAAGCCTGGGAGTGAGCGGGGCGTTCCTTGGTCTACTTAGCTTTGTAACCTTGGAGTGCGGAAATTGGATCGTGAACCATTTCCACCGCTCAACTTATGCGGTCAGACAGAATGGTGGCTTAATCCCCTCTGGGGACCAGATAGCCCTTGCCACCCGGTCGGAATATGGCTGCGGTTCAAGCTCTCCGCCTAACATCTTAACTAAAAGAGCGAAAGCCTGGGCGAGGACTGTGGGAGGTCGGCGCGACATTCTTGCGGTATACTGGCCCAGGTGCATCATAGTTGGTTCAACCCACTCCACAGCAGAGGTTTGACAACGGATTCTGATAGATTGAACCCTCCTGACTAACGCTAGGTATGTTGTAGAGTCGGATTGTGGTATCAGTTTCGAGTTAAGAGGGTGTTTTTAAAGGTTACCAGAAGTGCAGCATGAAAACGAGGCTGAACGCAAATATTAAAAATTTTGGTGTAATCTCAATGCAAACAAGAGAGAATTGCTGAAATATCAAAAGAAAGCACACAATAATCATTAGAAATTAGTGTGGATTTTGAATTATCTATTTAAGTTCTTTTTTTCATGAAAGACATTTAGAGATTACTGCCCAAAGTGTTAGTGAAAAAATACCACCTACTTGTAATACATTTTTAAAGTATTTCTAAAAGACTATACTGATTTTTTTTCAATTTTGGAATCTCATTACTTCTTATCGCAACTTTCTACACCTATTTTGGCAATATTGTCAGATTTGTTTCTGCTTTGAGGACAATTTGCAAGACGACATCAGTCAGCCTCGTTTCCATACCGAGCCAAGATTCAAAATGGGTTACGGATAGGCTGTGTGTTGGCTCTCTATTTCTCAAAACCTTTGACAGGTAAGTGCTAAAATTCTGTTTGTACAAACTTTATACAAGAATTTGGGAGCTATAGAACACAGACAGTTTGAACTAAGTATCACCACAACGTGCATTAGCGTACAATATGAATTATATTTATGACAACGCTGACGACCCGCAAAATTCAAAACATTTCCCTCAGAAACTTCTTATGAATTGTCATCCGCTTCATCACATATCAGTATTCGCATTCGGTGTGTAATGTTATTTTATTTAGCATCTATGGTCTTTGAAATTGGAAAATTCTGGTCTACGGCAAATATTTTTAATTAGGCACTTCCACGTGCAAAACTAAAATGCAAATCGGGTGGTGTTGAAAAGCCACGTTTACAGTGCGGCTTTGTGTTTAACAAAAGTACCAAAAAGTCTATCAGTACCTTGGGGTTGACATCTCGCCCCGACGTACTAGGGCGAAGGTGGAGACGCTGTTGAGGGACGGTTTGGCGAGTATTTCGTCGGCCCCCCTCAAGCCCTACCAGAGGCTCTACATCGCCACGTACCATCTGTTGCCAAAGTGTCAACACCAGCTGGTGCTTGCACCAGCGTCCACGAAGTATCTTAAATGGCTCAATCGAATGGTGAGATCCGCGGTAAGATCCTGGCTGAAATTGCCGAAAGACACCACGATACCCTTCTTCCATGCCCCGGTGGTTGAGGGTGGGTTGGGAGTCCCTCTCCAGGAGCACGTTGTTCCACTCATGAAGGCTAAACGCCTTTCTAGACTGAAAACGTCACCGGATCCTGTGATCGCTGCAATGCTAAGAACAGTATCAGCAAGCGCGGGCCTGGCCAAGCAGACCCGTCGGTCGTCGCTGAAAGGTCGTGAGATTACATCGTCAAACGACCTGAAGGCGACTCTGGCGGCAATGCTACACCACTCGGCGGACGGTCGTGGCCTTGCAAATGCTTCACAGGTGCCAGAGTGCCATCGTTGGGTAAACTCGGTGAGAGGGAGCGGTGCTCCAAACACCGCGAGTTCGTACATTGCTGCCATTAAGGTTAGGGGTAACCTGATTGGTACCGCGCTAAGAACGAGTCGGGGCCGTCCCCAGGCCTCGACTAGATGCGACTGTTGCGGCAGGGTGGAGTCCTTGGGGCACATCTTACAGGTGTGTCCCAGAACTCACGCATCTCGTATTGCCCGGCACAATAAGATCCTCGATCTAGTCGGACAGGCGCTGACCCAGAAAGGGCACGCCATCACCCGAGAGCCAGCTATTCCCACTCCGGCGGGAATACGCAGGCCAGATCTGATGGTCATGCCTGGTTGGGCTGTGACTGTCATTGACGTCATGATCGTAGCCGACAATGCTGACCTGGCGCGGGCCCATGGCAGCAAGTGCGAATATTATGATGTCCCGTCAGTCCGTGAGTGGATCCGAGATCGCTACGGTACGAATGAGATCACGTTTTCGGCCATAGCACTCAATTGGAGGGGCTCAATGGCTTTACAATCAGCCCGGGGGCTGCGAAGCCTGGGAGTGAGCGGGGCGTTCCTTGGTCTACTTAGCTTTGTAACCTTGGAGTGCGGAAATTGGATCGTGAACCATTTCCACCGCTCAACTTATGCGGTCAGACAGAATGGTGGCTTAATCCCCTCTGGGGACCAGATAGCCCTTGCCACCCGGTCGGAATATGGCTGCGGTTCAAGCTCTCCGCCTAACATCTTAACTAAAAGAGCGAAAGCCTGGGCGAGGACTGTGGGAGGTCGGCGCGACATTCTTGCGGTATACTGGCCCAGGTGCATCATAGTTGGTTCAACCCACTCCACAGCAGAGGTTTGACAACGGATTCTGATAGATTGAACCCTCCTGACTAACGCTAGGTATGTTGTAGAGTCGGATTGTGGTATCAGTTTCGAGTTAAGAGGGTGTTTTTAAAGGTTACCAGAAGTGCAGCATGAAAACGAGGCTGAACGCAAATATTAAAAAGTTTGGTGTAATCTCAATGCAAACAAGAGAGAATTGCTGAAATATCAAAAGAAAGCACACAATAATCATTAGAAATTAGTGTGGATTTTGAATTATCTATTTAAGTTCTTTTTTTCATGAAAGACATTTAGAGATTACTGCCCAAAGTGTTAGTGAAAAAATACCACCTACTTGTAATACATTTTTAAAGTATTTCTAAAAGGCTATACTGATTTTTTTTCAATTTCGGAATCTCATTACTTCTTATCGCAACTTTCTACACCTATTTTGGCAATATTGTCAGATTTGTTTCTGCTTTGAGGACAATTTCCAAGACGACATCAGTCAGCCTCGTTTCCATACCGAGCCAAGATTCAAAATGGGTTACGGATAGGCTGTGTGTTGGCTCTCTATTTCTCAAAACCTTTGACAGGTAAGTGCTAAAATTCTGTTTGTACAAACTTTATACAAGAATTTGGGAGCTATAGAACACAGACAGTTTGAACTAAGTATCACCACAACGTGCATTAGCGTACAATATGAATTATATTTATGACAACGCTGACGACCCGCAAAATTCAAAACATTTCCCTCAGAAACTTCTTATGAATTGTCATCCGCTTCATCACATATCAGTATTCGCATTCGGTGTGTAATGTTATTTTATTTAGCATCTATGGTCTTTGAAATTGGAAAATTCTGGTCTACGGCAAATATTTTTAATTAGGCACTTCCACGTGCAAAACTAAAATGCAAATCGGGTGGTGTTGAAAAGCCACGTTTACAGTGCGGCTTTGTGTTTAACAAAAGTACCAAAAAGTCTATCAGTACCTTGGGGTTGACATCTCGCCCCGACGTACTAGGGCGAAGGTGGAGACGCTGTTGAGGGACGGTTTGGCGAGTATTTCGTCGGCCCCCGTCAAGCCCTACCAGAGGCTCTACATCGCCACGTACCATCTGTTGCCAAAGTGTCAACACCAGCTGGTGCTTGCACCAGCGTCCACGAAGTATCTTAAATGGCTCAATCGAATGGTGAGATCCGCGGTAAGATCCTGGCTGAAATTGCCGAAAGACACCACGATACCCTTCTTCCATGCCCCGGTGGTTGAGGGTGGGTTGGGAGTCCCTCTCCAGGAGCACGTTGTTCCACTCATGAAGGCTAAACGCCTTTCTAGACTGAAAACGTCACCGGATCCTGTGATCGCTGCAATGCTAAGAACAGTATCAGCAAGCGCGGGCCTGGCCAAGCAGACCCGTCGGTCGTCGCTGAAAGGTCGTGAGATTACATCGTCAAACGACCTGAAGGCGACTCTGGCGGCAATGCTACACCACTCGGCGGACGGTCGTGGCCTTGCAAATGCTTCACAGGTGCCAGAGTGCCATCGTTGGGTAAACTCGGTGAGAGGGAGCGGTGCTCCAAACACCGCGAGTTCGTACATTGCTGCCATTAAGGTTAGGGGTAACCTGATTGGTACCGCGCTAAGAACGAGTCGGGGCCGTCCCCAGGCCTCGACTAGATGCGACTGTTGCGGCAGGGTGGAGTCCTTGGGGCACATCTTACAGGTGTGTCCCAGAACTCACGCATCTCGTATTGCCCGGCACGATAAGATCCTCGATCTAGTCGGACAGGCGCTGACCCAGAAAGGGCACGCCATCACCCGAGAGCCAGCTATTCCCACTCCGGCGGGAATACGCAGGCCAGATCTGATGGTCATGCCTGGTTGGGCTGTGACTGTCATTGACGTCATGATCGTAGCCGACAATGCTGACCTGGCGCGGGCCCATGGCAGCAAGTGCGAATATTATGATGTCCCGTCAGTCCGTGAGTGGATCCGAGATCGCTACGGTACGAATGAGATCACGTTTTCGGCCATAGCACTCAATTGGAGGGGCTCAATGGCTTTACAATCAGCCCGGGGGCTGCGAAGCCTGGGAGTGAGCGGGGCGTTCCTTGGTCTACTTAGCTTTGTAACCTTGGAGTGCGGAAATTGGATCGTGAACCATTTCCACCGCTCAACTTATGCGGTCAGATAGAATGGTGGCTTAATCCCCTCTGGGGACCAGATAGCCCTTGCCACCCGGTCGGAATATGGCTGCGGTTCAAGCTCTCCGCCTAACATCTTAACTAAAAGAGCGAAAGCCTGGGCGAGGACTGTGGGAGGTCGGCGCGACATTCTTGCGGTATACTGGCCCAGGTGCATCATAGTTGGTTCAACCCACTCCACAGCAGAGGTTTGACAACGGATTCTGATAGATTGAACCCTCCTGACTAACGCTAGGTATGTTGTAGAGTCGGATTGTGGTATCAGTTTCGAGTTAAGAGGGTGTTTTTAAAGGTTACCAGAAGTGCAGCATGAAAACGAGGCTGAACGCAAATATTAAAAATTTTGGTGTAATCTCAATGCAAACAAGAGAGAATTGCTGAAATATCAAAAGAAAGCACACAATAATCATTAGAAATTAGTGTGGATTTTGAATTATCTATTTAAGTTCTTTTTTTCATGAAAGACATTTAGAGATTACTGCCCAAAGTGTTAGTGAAAAAATACCACCTACTTGTAATACATTTTTAAAGTATTTCTAAAAGACTATACTGATTTTTTTTCAATTTTGGAATCTCATTACTTCTTATCGCAACTTTCTACACCTATTTTGGCAATATTGTCAGATTTGTTTCTGCTTTGAGGACAATTTGCAAGACGACATCAGTCAGCCTCGTTTCCATACCGAGCCAAGATTCAAAATGGGTTACGGATAGGCTGTGTGTTGGCTCTCTATTTCTCAAAACCTTTGACAGGTAAGTGCTAAAATTCTGTTTGTACAAACTTTATACAAGAATTTGGGAGCTATAGAACACAGACAGTTTGAACTAAGTATCACCACAACGTGCATTAGCGTACAATATGAATTATATTTATGACAACGCTGACGACCCGCAAAATTCAAAACATTTCCCTCAGAAACTTCTTATGAATTGTCATCCGCTTCATCACATATCAGTATTCGCATTCGGTGTGTAATGTTATTTTATTTAGCATCTATGGTCTTTGAAATTGGAAAATTCTGGTCTACGGCAAATATTTTTAATTAGGCACTTCCACGTGCAAAACTAAAATGCAAATCGGGTGGTGTTGAAAAGCCACGTTTACAGTGCGGCTTTGTGTTTAACAAAAGTACCAAAAAGTCTATCAGTACCTTGGGGTTGACATCTCGCCCCGACGTACTAGGGCGAAGGTGGAGACGCTGTTGAGGGACGGTTTGGCGAGTATTTCGTCGGCCCCCCTCAAGCCCTACCAGAGGCTCTACATCGCCACGTACCATCTGTTGCCAAAGTGTCAACACCAGCTGGTGCTTGCACCAGCGTCCACGAAGTATCTTAAATGGCTCAATCGAATGGTGAGATCCGCGGTAAGATCCTGGCTGAAATTGCCGAAAGACACCACGATACCCTTCTTCCATGCCCCGGTGGTTGAGGGTGGGTTGGGAGTCCCTCTCCAGGAGCACGTTGTTCCACTCATGAAGGCTAAACGCCTTTCTAGACTGAAAACGTCACCGGATCCTGTGATCGCTGCAATGCTAAGAACAGTATCAGCAAGCGCGGGCCTGGCCAAGCAGACCCGTCGGTCGTCGCTGAAAGGTCGTGAGATTACATCGTCAAACGACCTGAAGGCGACTCTGGCGGCAATGCTACACCACTCGGCGGACGGTCGTGGCCTTGCAAATGCTTCACAGGTGCCAGAGTGCCATCGTTGGGTAAACTCGGTGAGAGGGAGCGGTGCTCCAAACACCGCGAGTTCGTACATTGCTGCCATTAAGGTTAGGGGTAACCTGATTGGTACCGCGCTAAGAACGAGTCGGGGCCGTCCCCAGGCCTCGACTAGATGCGACTGTTGCGGCAGGGTGGAGTCCTTGGGGCACATCTTACAGGTGTGTCCCAGAACTCACGCATCTCGTATTGCCCGGCACAATAAGATCCTCGATCTAGTCGGACAGGCGCTGACCCAGAAAGGGCACGCCATCACCCGAGAGCCAGCTATTCCCACTCCGGCGGGAATACGCAGGCCAGATCTGATGGTCATGCCTGGTTGGGCTGTGACTGTCATTGACGTCATGATCGTAGCCGACAATGCTGACCTGGCGCGGGCCCATGGCAGCAAGTGCGAATATTATGATGTCCCGTCAGTCCGTGAGTGGATCCGAGATCGCTACGGTACGAATGAGATCACGTTTTCGGCCATAGCACTCAATTGGAGGGGCTCAATGGCTTTACAATCAGCCCGGGGGCTGCGAAGCCTGGGAGTGAGCGGGGCGTTCCTTGGTCTACTTAGCTTTGTAACCTTGGAGTGCGGAAATTGGATCGTGAACCATTTCCACCGCTCAACTTATGCGGTCAGACAGAATGGTGGCTTAATCCCCTCTGGGGACCAGATAGCCCTTGCCACCCGGTCGGAATATGGCTGCGGTTCAAGCTCTCCGCCTAACATCTTAACTAAAAGAGCGAAAGCCTGGGCGAGGACTGTGGGAGGTCGGCGCGACATTCTTGCGGTATACTGGCCCAGGTGCATCATAGTTGGTTCAACCCACTCCACAGCAGAGGTTTGACAACGGATTCTGATAGATTGAACCCTCCTGACTAACGCTAGGTATGTTGTAGAGTCGGATTGTGGTATCAGTTTCGAGTTAAGAGGGTGTTTTTAAAGGTTACCAGAAGTGCAGCATGAAAACGAGGCTGAACGCAAATATTAAAAAGTTTGGTGTAATCTCAATGCAAACAAGAGAGAATTGCTGAAATATCAAAAGAAAGCACACAATAATCATTAGAAATTAGTGTGGATTTTGAATTATCTATTTAAGTTCTTTTTTTCATGAAAGACATTTAGAGATTACTGCCCAAAGTGTTAGTGAAAAAATACCACCTACTTGTAATACATTTTTAAAGTATTTCTAAAAGGCTATACTGATTTTTTTTCAATTTCGGAATCTCATTACTTCTTATCGCAACTTTCTACACCTATTTTGGCAATATTGTCAGATTTGTTTCTGCTTTGAGGACAATTTCCAAGACGACATCAGTCAGCCTCGTTTCCATACCGAGCCAAGATTCAAAATGGGTTACGGATAGGCTGTGTGTTGGCTCTCTATTTCTCAAAACCTTTGACAGGTAAGTGCTAAAATTCTGTTTGTACAAACTTTATACAAGAATTTGGGAGCTATAGAACACAGACAGTTTGAACTAAGTATCACCACAACGTGCATTAGCGTACAATATGAATTATATTTATGACAACGCTGACGACCCGCAAAATTCAAAACATTTCCCTCAGAAACTTCTTATGAATTGTCATCCGCTTCATCACATATCAGTATTCGCATTCGGTGTGTAATGTTATTTTATTTAGCATCTATGGTCTTTGAAATTGGAAAATTCTGGTCTACGGCAAATATTTTTAATTAGGCACTTCCACGTGCAAAACTAAAATGCAAATCGGGTGGTGTTGAAAAGCCACGTTTACAGTGCGGCTTTGTGTTTAACAAAAGTACCAAAAAGTCTATCAGTACCTTGGGGTTGACATCTCGCCCCGACGTACTAGGGCGAAGGTGGAGACGCTGTTGAGGGACGGTTTGGCGAGTATTTCGTCGGCCCCCGTCAAGCCCTACCAGAGGCTCTACATCGCCACGTACCATCTGTTGCCAAAGTGTCAACACCAGCTGGTGCTTGCACCAGCGTCCACGAAGTATCTTAAATGGCTCAATCGAATGGTGAGATCCGCGGTAAGATCCTGGCTGAAATTGCCGAAAGACACCACGATACCCTTCTTCCATGCCCCGGTGGTTGAGGGTGGGTTGGGAGTCCCTCTCCAGGAGCACGTTGTTCCACTCATGAAGGCTAAACGCCTTTCTAGACTGAAAACGTCACCGGATCCTGTGATCGCTGCAATGCTAAGAACAGTATCAGCAAGCGCGGGCCTGGCCAAGCAGACCCGTCGGTCGTCGCTGAAAGGTCGTGAGATTACATCGTCAAACGACCTGAAGGCGACTCTGGCGGCAATGCTACACCACTCGGCGGACGGTCGTGGCCTTGCAAATGCTTCACAGGTGCCAGAGTGCCATCGTTGGGTAAACTCGGTGAGAGGGAGCGGTGCTCCAAACACCGCGAGTTCGTACATTGCTGCCATTAAGGTTAGGGGTAACCTGATTGGTACCGCGCTAAGAACGAGTCGGGGCCGTCCCCAGGCCTCGACTAGATGCGACTGTTGCGGCAGGGTGGAGTCCTTGGGGCACATCTTACAGGTGTGTCCCAGAACTCACGCATCTCGTATTGCCCGGCACGATAAGATCCTCGATCTAGTCGGACAGGCGCTGACCCAGAAAGGGCACGCCATCACCCGAGAGCCAGCTATTCCCACTCCGGCGGGAATACGCAGGCCAGATCTGATGGTCATGCCTGGTTGGGCTGTGACTGTCATTGACGTCATGATCGTAGCCGACAATGCTGACCTGGCGCGGGCCCATGGCAGCAAGTGCGAATATTATGATGTCCCGTCAGTCCGTGAGTGGATCCGAGATCGCTACGGTACGAATGAGATCACGTTTTCGGCCATAGCACTCAATTGGAGGGGCTCAATGGCTTTACAATCAGCCCGGGGGCTGCGAAGCCTGGGAGTGAGCGGGGCGTTCCTTGGTCTACTTAGCTTTGTAACCTTGGAGTGCGGAAATTGGATCGTGAACCATTTCCACCGCTCAACTTATGCGGTCAGATAGAATGGTGGCTTAATCCCCTCTGGGGACCAGATAGCCCTTGCCACCCGGTCGGAATATGGCTGCGGTTCAAGCTCTCCGCCTAACATCTTAACTAAAAGAGCGAAAGCCTGGGCGAGGACTGTGGGAGGTCGGCGCGACATTCTTGCGGTATACTGGCCCAGGTGCATCATAGTTGGTTCAACCCACTCCACAGCAGAGGTTTGACAACGGATTCTGATAGATTGAACCCTCCTGACTAACGCTAGGTATGTTGTAGAGTCGGATTGTGGTATCAGTTTCGAGTTAAGAGGGTGTTTTTAAAGGTTACCAGAAGTGCAGCATGAAAACGAGGCTGAACGCAAATATTAAAAATTTTGGTGTAATCTCAATGCAAACAAGAGAGAATTGCTGAAATATCAAAAGAAAGCACACAATAATCATTAGAAATTAGTGTGGATTTTGAATTATCTATTTAAGTTCTTTTTTTCATGAAAGACATTTAGAGATTACTGCCCAAAGTGTTAGTGAAAAAATACCACCTACTTGTAATACATTTTTAAAGTATTTCTAAAAGACTATACTGATTTTTTTTCAATTTTGGAATCTCATTACTTCTTATCGCAACTTTCTACACCTATTTTGGCAATATTGTCAGATTTGTTTCTGCTTTGAGGACAATTTGCAAGACGACATCAGTCAGCCTCGTTTCCATACCGAGCCAAGATTCAAAATGGGTTACGGATAGGCTGTGTGTTGGCTCTCTATTTCTCAAAACCTTTGACAGGTAAGTGCTAAAATTCTGTTTGTACAAACTTTATACAAGAATTTGGGAGCTATAGAACACAGACAGTTTGAACTAAGTATCACCACAACGTGCATTAGCGTACAATATGAATTATATTTATGACAACGCTGACGACCCGCAAAATTCAAAACATTTCCCTCAGAAACTTCTTATGAATTGTCATCCGCTTCATCACATATCAGTATTCGCATTCGGTGTGTAATGTTATTTTATTTAGCATCTATGGTCTTTGAAATTGGAAAATTCTGGTCTACGGCAAATATTTTTAATTAGGCACTTCCACGTGCAAAACTAAAATGCAAATCGGGTGGTGTTGAAAAGCCACGTTTACAGTGCGGCTTTGTGTTTAACAAAAGTACCAAAAAGTCTATCAGTACCTTGGGGTTGACATCTCGCCCCGACGTACTAGGGCGAAGGTGGAGACGCTGTTGAGGGACGGTTTGGCGAGTATTTCGTCGGCCCCCCTCAAGCCCTACCAGAGGCTCTACATCGCCACGTACCATCTGTTGCCAAAGTGTCAACACCAGCTGGTGCTTGCACCAGCGTCCACGAAGTATCTTAAATGGCTCAATCGAATGGTGAGATCCGCGGTAAGATCCTGGCTGAAATTGCCGAAAGACACCACGATACCCTTCTTCCATGCCCCGGTGGTTGAGGGTGGGTTGGGAGTCCCTCTCCAGGAGCACGTTGTTCCACTCATGAAGGCTAAACGCCTTTCTAGACTGAAAACGTCACCGGATCCTGTGATCGCTGCAATGCTAAGAACAGTATCAGCAAGCGCGGGCCTGGCCAAGCAGACCCGTCGGTCGTCGCTGAAAGGTCGTGAGATTACATCGTCAAACGACCTGAAGGCGACTCTGGCGGCAATGCTACACCACTCGGCGGACGGTCGTGGCCTTGCAAATGCTTCACAGGTGCCAGAGTGCCATCGTTGGGTAAACTCGGTGAGAGGGAGCGGTGCTCCAAACACCGCGAGTTCGTACATTGCTGCCATTAAGGTTAGGGGTAACCTGATTGGTACCGCGCTAAGAACGAGTCGGGGCCGTCCCCAGGCCTCGACTAGATGCGACTGTTGCGGCAGGGTGGAGTCCTTGGGGCACATCTTACAGGTGTGTCCCAGAACTCACGCATCTCGTATTGCCCGGCACGATAAGATCCTCGATCTAGTCGGACAGGCGCTGACCCAGAAAGGGCACGCCATCACCCGAGAGCCAGCTATTCCCACTCCGGCGGGAATACGCAGGCCAGATCTGATGGTCATGCCTGGTTGGGCTGTGACTGTCATTGACGTCATGATCGTAGCCGACAATGCTGACCTGGCGCGGGCCCATGGCAGCAAGTGCGAATATTATGATGTCCCGTCAGTCCGTGAGTGGATCCGAGATCGCTACGGTACGAATGAGATCACGTTTTCGGCCATAGCACTCAATTGGAGGGGCTCAATGGCTTTACAATCAGCCCGGGGGCTGCGAAGCCTGGGAGTGAGCGGGGCGTTCCTTGGTCTACTTAGCTTTGTAACCTTGGAGTGCGGAAATTGGATCGTGAACCATTTCCACCGCTCAACTTATGCGGTCAGACAGAATGGTGGCTTAATCCCCTCTGGGGACCAGATAGCCCTTGCCACCCGGTCGGAATATGGCTGCGGTTCAAGCTCTCCGCCTAACATCTTAACTAAAAGAGCGAAAGCCTGGGCGAGGACTGTGGGAGGTCGGCGCGACATTCTTGCGGTATACTGGCCCAGGTGCATCATAGTTGGTTCAACCCACTCCACAGCAGAGGTTTGACAACGGATTCTGATAGATTGAACCCTCCTGACTAACGCTAGGTATGTTGTAGAGTCGGATTGTGGTATCAGTTTCGAGTTAAGAGGGTGTTTTTAAAGGTTACCAGAAGTGCAGCATGAAAACGAGGCTGAACGCAAATATTAAAAAGTTTGGTGTAATCTCAATGCAAACAAGAGAGAATTGCTGAAATATCAAAAGAAAGCACACAATAATCATTAGAAATTAGTGTGGATTTTGAATTATCTATTTAAGTTCTTTTTTTCATGAAAGACATTTAGAGATTACTGCCCAAAGTGTTAGTGAAAAAATACCACCTACTTGTAATACATTTTTAAAGTATTTCTAAAAGGCTATACTGATTTTTTTTCAATTTCGGAATCTCATTACTTCTTATCGCAACTTTCTACACCTATTTTGGCAATATTGTCAGATTTGTTTCTGCTTTGAGGACAATTTGCAAGACGACATCAGTCAGCCTCGTTTCCATACCGAGCCAAGATTCAAAATGGGTTACGGATAGGCTGTGTGTTGGCTCTCTATTTCTCAAAACCTTTGACAGGTAAGTGCTAAAATTCTGTTTGTACAAACTTTATACAAGAATTTGGGAGCTATAGAACACAGACAGTTTGAACTAAGTATCACCACAACGTGCATTAGCGTACAATATGAATTATATTTATGACAACGCTGACGACCCGCAAAATTCAAAACATTTCCCTCAGAAACTTCTTATGAATTGTCATCCGCTTCATCACATATCAGTATTCGCATTCGGTGTGTAATGTTATTTTATTTAGCATCTATGGTCTTTGAAATTGGAAAATTCTGGTCTACGGCAAATATTTTTAATTAGGCACTTCCACGTGCAAAACTAAAATGCAAATCGGGTGGTGTTGAAAAGCCACGTTTACAGTGCGGCTTTGTGTTTAACAAAAGTACCAAAAAGTCTATCAGTACCTTGGGGTTGACATCTCGCCCCGACGTACTAGGGCGAAGGTGGAGACGCTGTTGAGGGACGGTTTGGCGAGTATTTCGTCGGCCCCCCTCAAGCCCTACCAGAGGCTCTACATCGCCACGTACCATCTGTTGCCAAAGTGTCAACACCAGCTGGTGCTTGCACCAGCGTCCACGAAGTATCTTAAATGGCTCAATCGAATGGTGAGATCCGCGGTAAGATCCTGGCTGAAATTGCCGAAAGACACCACGATACCCTTCTTCCATGCCCCGGTGGTTGAGGGTGGGTTGGGAGTCCCTCTCCAGGAGCACGTTGTTCCACTCATGAAGGCTAAACGCCTTTCTAGACTGAAAACGTCACCGGATCCTGTGATCGCTGCAATGCTAAGAACAGTATCAGCAAGCGCGGGCCTGGCCAAGCAGACCCGTCGGTCGTCGCTGAAAGGTCGTGAGATTACATCGTCAAACGACCTGAAGGCGACTCTGGCGGCAATGCTACACCACTCGGCGGACGGTCGTGGCCTTGCAAATGCTTCACAGGTGCCAGAGTGCCATCGTTGGGTAAACTCGGTGAGAGGGAGCGGTGCTCCAAACACCGCGAGTTCGTACATTGCTGCCATTAAGGTTAGGGGTAACCTGATTGGTACCGCGCTAAGAACGAGTCGGGGCCGTCCCCAGGCCTCGACTAGATGCGACTGTTGCGGCAGGGTGGAGTCCTTGGGGCACATCTTACAGGTGTGTCCCAGAACTCACGCATCTCGTATTGCCCGGCACGATAAGATCCTCGATCTAGTCGGACAGGCGCTGACCCAGAAAGGGCACGCCATCACCCGAGAGCCAGCTATTCCCACTCCGGCGGGAATACGCAGGCCAGATCTGATGGTCATGCCTGGTTGGGCTGTGACTGTCATTGACGTCATGATCGTAGCCGACAATGCTGACCTGGCGCGGGCCCATGGCAGCAAGTGCGAATATTATGATGTCCCGTCAGTCCGTGAGTGGATCCGAGATCGCTACGGTACGAATGAGATCACGTTTTCGGCCATAGCACTCAATTGGAGGGGCTCAATGGCTTTACAATCAGCCCGGGGGCTGCGAAGCCTGGGAGTGAGCGGGGCGTTCCTTGGTCTACTTAGCTTTGTAACCTTGGAGTGCGGAAATTGGATCGTGAACCATTTCCACCGCTCAACTTATGCGGTCAGACAGAATGGTGGCTTAATCCCCTCTGGGGACCAGATAGCCCTTGCCACCCGGTCGGAATATGGCTGCGGTTCAAGCTCTCCGCCTAACATCTTAACTAAAAGAGCGAAAGCCTGGGCGAGGACTGTGGGAGGTCGGCGCGACATTCTTGCGGTATACTGGCCCAGGTGCATCATAGTTGGTTCAACCCACTCCACAGCAGAGGTTTGACAACGGATTCTGATAGATTGAACCCTCCTGACTAACGCTAGGTATGTTGTAGAGTCGGATTGTGGTATCAGTTTCGAGTTAAGAGGGTGTTTTTAAAGGTTACCAGAAGTGCAGCATGAAAACGAGGCTGAACGCAAATATTAAAAATTTTGGTGTAATCTCAATGCAAACAAGAGAGAATTGCTGAAATATCAAAAGAAAGCACACAATAATCATTAGAAATTAGTGTGGATTTTGAATTATCTATTTAAGTTCTTTTTTTCATGAAAGACATTTAGAGATTACTGCCCAAAGTGTTAGTGAAAAAATACCACCTACTTGTAATACATTTTTAAAGTATTTCTAAAAGACTATACTGATTTTTTTTCAATTTTGGAATCTCATTACTTCTTATCGCAACTTTCTACACCTATTTTGGCAATATTGTCAGATTTGTTTCTGCTTTGAGGACAATTTGCAAGACGACATCAGTCAGCCTCGTTTCCATACCGAGCCAAGATTCAAAATGGGTTACGGATAGGCTGTGTGTTGGCTCTCTATTTCTCAAAACCTTTGACAGGTAAGTGCTAAAATTCTGTTTGTACAAACTTTATACAAGAATTTGGGAGCTATAGAACACAGACAGTTTGAACTAAGTATCACCACAACGTGCATTAGCGTACAATATGAATTATATTTATGACAACGCTGACGACCCGCAAAATTCAAAACATTTCCCTCAGAAACTTCTTATGAATTGTCATCCGCTTCATCACATATCAGTATTCGCATTCGGTGTGTAATGTTATTTTATTTAGCATCTATGGTCTTTGAAATTGGAAAATTCTGGTCTACGGCAAATATTTTTAATTAGGCACTTCCACGTGCAAAACTAAAATGCAAATCGGGTGGTGTTGAAAAGCCACGTTTACAGTGCGGCTTTGTGTTTAACAAAAGTACCAAAAAGTCTATCAGTACCTTGGGGTTGACATCTCGCCCCGACGTACTAGGGCGAAGGTGGAGACGCTGTTGAGGGACGGTTTGGCGAGTATTTCGTCGGCCCCCCTCAAGCCCTACCAGAGGCTCTACATCGCCACGTACCATCTGTTGCCAAAGTGTCAACACCAGCTGGTGCTTGCACCAGCGTCCACGAAGTATCTTAAATGGCTCAATCGAATGGTGAGATCCGCGGTAAGATCCTGGCTGAAATTGCCGAAAGACACCACGATACCCTTCTTCCATGCCCCGGTGGTTGAGGGTGGGTTGGGAGTCCCTCTCCAGGAGCACGTTGTTCCACTCATGAAGGCTAAACGCCTTTCTAGACTGAAAACGTCACCGGATCCTGTGATCGCTGCAATGCTAAGAACAGTATCAGCAAGCGCGGGCCTGGCCAAGCAGACCCGTCGGTCGTCGCTGAAAGGTCGTGAGATTACATCGTCAAACGACCTGAAGGCGACTCTGGCGGCAATGCTACACCACTCGGCGGACGGTCGTGGCCTTGCAAATGCTTCACAGGTGCCAGAGTGCCATCGTTGGGTAAACTCGGTGAGAGGGAGCGGTGCTCCAAACACCGCGAGTTCGTACATTGCTGCCATTAAGGTTAGGGGTAACCTGATTGGTACCGCGCTAAGAACGAGTCGGGGCCGTCCCCAGGCCTCGACTAGATGCGACTGTTGCGGCAGGGTGGAGTCCTTGGGGCACATCTTACAGGTGTGTCCCAGAACTCACGCATCTCGTATTGCCCGGCACAATAAGATCCTCGATCTAGTCGGACAGGCGCTGACCCAGAAAGGGCACGCCATCACCCGAGAGCCAGCTATTCCCACTCCGGCGGGAATACGCAGGCCAGATCTGATGGTCATGCCTGGTTGGGCTGTGACTGTCATTGACGTCATGATCGTAGCCGACAATGCTGACCTGGCGCGGGCCCATGGCAGCAAGTGCGAATATTATGATGTCCCGTCAGTCCGTGAGTGGATCCGAGATCGCTACGGTACGAATGAGATCACGTTTTCGGCCATAGCACTCAATTGGAGGGGCTCAATGGCTTTACAATCAGCCCGGGGGCTGCGAAGCCTGGGAGTGAGCGGGGCGTTCCTTGGTCTACTTAGCTTTGTAACCTTGGAGTGCGGAAATTGGATCGTGAACCATTTCCACCGCTCAACTTATGCGGTCAGACAGAATGGTGGCTTAATCCCCTCTGGGGACCAGATAGCCCTTGCCACCCGGTCGGAATATGGCTGCGGTTCAAGCTCTCCGCCTAACATCTTAACTAAAAGAGCGAAAGCCTGGGCGAGGACTGTGGGAGGTCGGCGCGACATTCTTGCGGTATACTGGCCCAGGTGCATCATAGTTGGTTCAACCCACTCCACAGCAGAGGTTTGACAACGGATTCTGATAGATTGAACCCTCCTGACTAACGCTAGGTATGTTGTAGAGTCGGATTGTGGTATCAGTTTCGAGTTAAGAGGGTGTTTTTAAAGGTTACCAGAAGTGCAGCATGAAAACGAGGCTGAACGCAAATATTAAAAAGTTTGGTGTAATCTCAATGCAAACAAGAGAGAATTGCTGAAATATCAAAAGAAAGCACACAATAATCATTAGAAATTAGTGTGGATTTTGAATTATCTATTTAAGTTCTTTTTTTCATGAAAGACATTTAGAGATTACTGCCCAAAGTGTTAGTGAAAAAATACCACCTACTTGTAATACATTTTTAAAGTATTTCTAAAAGGCTATACTGATTTTTTTTCAATTTCGGAATCTCATTACTTCTTATCGCAACTTTCTACACCTATTTTGGCAATATTGTCAGATTTGTTTCTGCTTTGAGGACAATTTCCAAGACGACATCAGTCAGCCTCGTTTCCATACCGAGCCAAGATTCAAAATGGGTTACGGATAGGCTGTGTGTTGGCTCTCTATTTCTCAAAACCTTTGACAGGTAAGTGCTAAAATTCTGTTTGTACAAACTTTATACAAGAATTTGGGAGCTATAGAACACAGACAGTTTGAACTAAGTATCACCACAACGTGCATTAGCGTACAATATGAATTATATTTATGACAACGCTGACGACCCGCAAAATTCAAAACATTTCCCTCAGAAACTTCTTATGAATTGTCATCCGCTTCATCACATATCAGTATTCGCATTCGGTGTGTAATGTTATTTTATTTAGCATCTATGGTCTTTGAAATTGGAAAATTCTGGTCTACGGCAAATATTTTTAATTAGGCACTTCCACGTGCAAAACTAAAATGCAAATCGGGTGGTGTTGAAAAGCCACGTTTACAGTGCGGCTTTGTGTTTAACAAAAGTACCAAAAAGTCTATCAGTACCTTGGGGTTGACATCTCGCCCCGACGTACTAGGGCGAAGGTGGAGACGCTGTTGAGGGACGGTTTGGCGAGTATTTCGTCGGCCCCCGTCAAGCCCTACCAGAGGCTCTACATCGCCACGTACCATCTGTTGCCAAAGTGTCAACACCAGCTGGTGCTTGCACCAGCGTCCACGAAGTATCTTAAATGGCTCAATCGAATGGTGAGATCCGCGGTAAGATCCTGGCTGAAATTGCCGAAAGACACCACGATACCCTTCTTCCATGCCCCGGTGGTTGAGGGTGGGTTGGGAGTCCCTCTCCAGGAGCACGTTGTTCCACTCATGAAGGCTAAACGCCTTTCTAGACTGAAAACGTCACCGGATCCTGTGATCGCTGCAATGCTAAGAACAGTATCAGCAAGCGCGGGCCTGGCCAAGCAGACCCGTCGGTCGTCGCTGAAAGGTCGTGAGATTACATCGTCAAACGACCTGAAGGCGACTCTGGCGGCAATGCTACACCACTCGGCGGACGGTCGTGGCCTTGCAAATGCTTCACAGGTGCCAGAGTGCCATCGTTGGGTAAACTCGGTGAGAGGGAGCGGTGCTCCAAACACCGCGAGTTCGTACATTGCTGCCATTAAGGTTAGGGGTAACCTGATTGGTACCGCGCTAAGAACGAGTCGGGGCCGTCCCCAGGCCTCGACTAGATGCGACTGTTGCGGCAGGGTGGAGTCCTTGGGGCACATCTTACAGGTGTGTCCCAGAACTCACGCATCTCGTATTGCCCGGCACGATAAGATCCTCGATCTAGTCGGACAGGCGCTGACCCAGAAAGGGCACGCCATCACCCGAGAGCCAGCTATTCCCACTCCGGCGGGAATACGCAGGCCAGATCTGATGGTCATGCCTGGTTGGGCTGTGACTGTCATTGACGTCATGATCGTAGCCGACAATGCTGACCTGGCGCGGGCCCATGGCAGCAAGTGCGAATATTATGATGTCCCGTCAGTCCGTGAGTGGATCCGAGATCGCTACGGTACGAATGAGATCACGTTTTCGGCCATAGCACTCAATTGGAGGGGCTCAATGGCTTTACAATCAGCCCGGGGGCTGCGAAGCCTGGGAGTGAGCGGGGCGTTCCTTGGTCTACTTAGCTTTGTAACCTTGGAGTGCGGAAATTGGATCGTGAACCATTTCCACCGCTCAACTTATGCGGTCAGACAGAATGGTGGCTTAATCCCCTCTGGGGACCAGATAGCCCTTGCCACCCGGTCGGAATATGGCTGCGGTTCAAGCTCTCCGCCTAACATCTTAACTAAAAGAGCGAAAGCCTGGGCGAGGACTGTGGGAGGTCGGCGCGACATTCTTGCGGTATACTGGCCCAGGTGCATCATAGTTGGTTCAACCCACTCCACAGCAGAGGTTTGACAACGGATTCTGATAGATTGAACCCTCCTGACTAACGCTAGGTATGTTGTAGAGTCGGATTGTGGTATCAGTTTCGAGTTAAGAGGGTGTTTTTAAAGGTTACCAGAAGTGCAGCATGAAAACGAGGCTGAACGCAAATATTAAAAAGTTTGGTGTAATCTCAATGCAAACAAGAGAGAATTGCTGAAATATCAAAAGAAAGCACACAATAATCATTAGAAATTAGTGTGGATTTTGAATTATCTATTTAAGTTCTTTTTTTCATGAAAGACATTTAGAGATTACTGCCCAAAGTGTTAGTGAAAAAATACCACCTACTTGTAATACATTTTTAAAGTATTTCTAAAAGGCTATACTGATTTTTTTTCAATTTCGGAATCTCATTACTTCTTATCGCAACTTTCTACACCTATTTTGGCAATATTGTCAGATTTGTTTCTGCTTTGAGGACAATTTGCAAGACGACATCAGTCAGCCTCGTTTCCATACCGAGCCAAGATTCAAAATGGGTTACGGATAGGCTGTGTGTTGGCTCTCTATTTCTCAAAACCTTTGACAGGTAAGTGCTAAAATTCTGTTTGTACAAACTTTATACAAGAATTTGGGAGCTATAGAACACAGACAGTTTGAACTAAGTATCACCACAACGTGCATTAGCGTACAATATGAATTATATTTATGACAACGCTGACGACCCGCAAAATTCAAAACATTTCCCTCAGAAACTTCTTATGAATTGTCATCCGCTTCATCACATATCAGTATTCGCATTCGGTGTGTAATGTTATTTTATTTAGCATCTATGGTCTTTGAAATTGGAAAATTCTGGTCTACGGCAAATATTTTTAATTAGGCACTTCCACGTGCAAAACTAAAATGCAAATCGGGTGGTGTTGAAAAGCCACGTTTACAGTGCGGCTTTGTGTTTAACAAAAGTACCAAAAAGTCTATCAGTACCTTGGGGTTGACATCTCGCCCCGACGTACTAGGGCGAAGGTGGAGACGCTGTTGAGGGACGGTTTGGCGAGTATTTCGTCGGCCCCCCTCAAGCCCTACCAGAGGCTCTACATCGCCACGTACCATCTGTTGCCAAAGTGTCAACACCAGCTGGTGCTTGCACCAGCGTCCACGAAGTATCTTAAATGGCTCAATCGAATGGTGAGATCCGCGGTAAGATCCTGGCTGAAATTGCCGAAAGACACCACGATACCCTTCTTCCATGCCCCGGTGGTTGAGGGTGGGTTGGGAGTCCCTCTCCAGGAGCACGTTGTTCCACTCATGAAGGCTAAACGCCTTTCTAGACTGAAAACGTCACCGGATCCTGTGATCGCTGCAATGCTAAGAACAGTATCAGCAAGCGCGGGCCTGGCCAAGCAGACCCGTCGGTCGTCGCTGAAAGGTCGTGAGATTACATCGTCAAACGACCTGAAGGCGACTCTGGCGGCAATGCTACACCACTCGGCGGACGGTCGTGGCCTTGCAAATGCTTCACAGGTGCCAGAGTGCCATCGTTGGGTAAACTCGGTGAGAGGGAGCGGTGCTCCAAACACCGCGAGTTCGTACATTGCTGCCATTAAGGTTAGGGGTAACCTGATTGGTACCGCGCTAAGAACGAGTCGGGGCCGTCCCCAGGCCTCGACTAGATGCGACTGTTGCGGCAGGGTGGAGTCCTTGGGGCACATCTTACAGGTGTGTCCCAGAACTCACGCATCTCGTATTGCCCGGCACGATAAGATCCTCGATCTAGTCGGACAGGCGCTGACCCAGAAAGGGCACGCCATCACCCGAGAGCCAGCTATTCCCACTCCGGCGGGAATACGCAGGCCAGATCTGATGGTCATGCCTGGTTGGGCTGTGACTGTCATTGACGTCATGATCGTAGCCGACAATGCTGACCTGGCGCGGGCCCATGGCAGCAAGTGCGAATATTATGATGTCCCGTCAGTCCGTGAGTGGATCCGAGATCGCTACGGTACGAATGAGATCACGTTTTCGGCCATAGCACTCAATTGGAGGGGCTCAATGGCTTTACAATCAGCCCGGGGGCTGCGAAGCCTGGGAGTGAGCGGGGCGTTCCTTGGTCTACTTAGCTTTGTAACCTTGGAGTGCGGAAATTGGATCGTGAACCATTTCCACCGCTCAACTTATGCGGTCAGACAGAATGGTGGCTTAATCCCCTCTGGGGACCAGATAGCCCTTGCCACCCGGTCGGAATATGGCTGCGGTTCAAGCTCTCCGCCTAACATCTTAACTAAAAGAGCGAAAGCCTGGGCGAGGACTGTGGGAGGTCGGCGCGACATTCTTGCGGTATACTGGCCCAGGTGCATCATAGTTGGTTCAACCCACTCCACAGCAGAGGTTTGACAACGGATTCTGATAGATTGAACCCTCCTGACTAACGCTAGGTATGTTGTAGAGTCGGATTGTGGTATCAGTTTCGAGTTAAGAGGGTGTTTTTAAAGGTTACCAGAAGTGCAGCATGAAAACGAGGCTGAACGCAAATATTAAAAATTTTGGTGTAATCTCAATGCAAACAAGAGAGAATTGCTGAAATATCAAAAGAAAGCACACAATAATCATTAGAAATTAGTGTGGATTTTGAATTATCTATTTAAGTTCTTTTTTTCATGAAAGACATTTAGAGATTACTGCCCAAAGTGTTAGTGAAAAAATACCACCTACTTGTAATACATTTTTAAAGTATTTCTAAAAGACTATACTGATTTTTTTTCAATTTTGGAATCTCATTACTTCTTATCGCAACTTTCTACACCTATTTTGGCAATATTGTCAGATTTGTTTCTGCTTTGAGGACAATTTGCAAGACGACATCAGTCAGCCTCGTTTCCATACCGAGCCAAGATTCAAAATGGGTTACGGATAGGCTGTGTGTTGGCTCTCTATTTCTCAAAACCTTTGACAGGTAAGTGCTAAAATTCTGTTTGTACAAACTTTATACAAGAATTTGGGAGCTATAGAACACAGACAGTTTGAACTAAGTATCACCACAACGTGCATTAGCGTACAATATGAATTATATTTATGACAACGCTGACGACCCGCAAAATTCAAAACATTTCCCTCAGAAACTTCTTATGAATTGTCATCCGCTTCATCACATATCAGTATTCGCATTCGGTGTGTAATGTTATTTTATTTAGCATCTATGGTCTTTGAAATTGGAAAATTCTGGTCTACGGCAAATATTTTTAATTAGGCACTTCCACGTGCAAAACTAAAATGCAAATCGGGTGGTGTTGAAAAGCCACGTTTACAGTGCGGCTTTGTGTTTAACAAAAGTACCAAAAAGTCTATCAGTACCTTGGGGTTGACATCTCGCCCCGACGTACTAGGGCGAAGGTGGAGACGCTGTTGAGGGACGGTTTGGCGAGTATTTCGTCGGCCCCCCTCAAGCCCTACCAGAGGCTCTACATCGCCACGTACCATCTGTTGCCAAAGTGTCAACACCAGCTGGTGCTTGCACCAGCGTCCACGAAGTATCTTAAATGGCTCAATCGAATGGTGAGATCCGCGGTAAGATCCTGGCTGAAATTGCCGAAAGACACCACGATACCCTTCTTCCATGCCCCGGTGGTTGAGGGTGGGTTGGGAGTCCCTCTCCAGGAGCACGTTGTTCCACTCATGAAGGCTAAACGCCTTTCTAGACTGAAAACGTCACCGGATCCTGTGATCGCTGCAATGCTAAGAACAGTATCAGCAAGCGCGGGCCTGGCCAAGCAGACCCGTCGGTCGTCGCTGAAAGGTCGTGAGATTACATCGTCAAACGACCTGAAGGCGACTCTGGCGGCAATGCTACACCACTCGGCGGACGGTCGTGGCCTTGCAAATGCTTCACAGGTGCCAGAGTGCCATCGTTGGGTAAACTCGGTGAGAGGGAGCGGTGCTCCAAACACCGCGAGTTCGTACATTGCTGCCATTAAGGTTAGGGGTAACCTGATTGGTACCGCGCTAAGAACGAGTCGGGGCCGTCCCCAGGCCTCGACTAGATGCGACTGTTGCGGCAGGGTGGAGTCCTTGGGGCACATCTTACAGGTGTGTCCCAGAACTCACGCATCTCGTATTGCCCGGCACAATAAGATCCTCGATCTAGTCGGACAGGCGCTGACCCAGAAAGGGCACGCCATCACCCGAGAGCCAGCTATTCCCACTCCGGCGGGAATACGCAGGCCAGATCTGATGGTCATGCCTGGTTGGGCTGTGACTGTCATTGACGTCATGATCGTAGCCGACAATGCTGACCTGGCGCGGGCCCATGGCAGCAAGTGCGAATATTATGATGTCCCGTCAGTCCGTGAGTGGATCCGAGATCGCTACGGTACGAATGAGATCACGTTTTCGGCCATAGCACTCAATTGGAGGGGCTCAATGGCTTTACAATCAGCCCGGGGGCTGCGAAGCCTGGGAGTGAGCGGGGCGTTCCTTGGTCTACTTAGCTTTGTAACCTTGGAGTGCGGAAATTGGATCGTGAACCATTTCCACCGCTCAACTTATGCGGTCAGACAGAATGGTGGCTTAATCCCCTCTGGGGACCAGATAGCCCTTGCCACCCGGTCGGAATATGGCTGCGGTTCAAGCTCTCCGCCTAACATCTTAACTAAAAGAGCGAAAGCCTGGGCGAGGACTGTGGGAGGTCGGCGCGACATTCTTGCGGTATACTGGCCCAGGTGCATCATAGTTGGTTCAACCCACTCCACAGCAGAGGTTTGACAACGGATTCTGATAGATTGAACCCTCCTGACTAACGCTAGGTATGTTGTAGAGTCGGATTGTGGTATCAGTTTCGAGTTAAGAGGGTGTTTTTAAAGGTTACCAGAAGTGCAGCATGAAAACGAGGCTGAACGCAAATATTAAAAAGTTTGGTGTAATCTCAATGCAAACAAGAGAGAATTGCTGAAATATCAAAAGAAAGCACACAATAATCATTAGAAATTAGTGTGGATTTTGAATTATCTATTTAAGTTCTTTTTTTCATGAAAGACATTTAGAGATTACTGCCCAAAGTGTTAGTGAAAAAATACCACCTACTTGTAATACATTTTTAAAGTATTTCTAAAAGGCTATACTGATTTTTTTTCAATTTCGGAATCTCATTACTTCTTATCGCAACTTTCTACACCTATTTTGGCAATATTGTCAGATTTGTTTCTGCTTTGAGGACAATTTCCAAGACGACATCAGTCAGCCTCGTTTCCATACCGAGCCAAGATTCAAAATGGGTTACGGATAGGCTGTGTGTTGGCTCTCTATTTCTCAAAACCTTTGACAGGTAAGTGCTAAAATTCTGTTTGTACAAACTTTATACAAGAATTTGGGAGCTATAGAACACAGACAGTTTGAACTAAGTATCACCACAACGTGCATTAGCGTACAATATGAATTATATTTATGACAACGCTGACGACCCGCAAAATTCAAAACATTTCCCTCAGAAACTTCTTATGAATTGTCATCCGCTTCATCACATATCAGTATTCGCATTCGGTGTGTAATGTTATTTTATTTAGCATCTATGGTCTTTGAAATTGGAAAATTCTGGTCTACGGCAAATATTTTTAATTAGGCACTTCCACGTGCAAAACTAAAATGCAAATCGGGTGGTGTTGAAAAGCCACGTTTACAGTGCGGCTTTGTGTTTAACAAAAGTACCAAAAAGTCTATCAGTACCTTGGGGTTGACATCTCGCCCCGACGTACTAGGGCGAAGGTGGAGACGCTGTTGAGGGACGGTTTGGCGAGTATTTCGTCGGCCCCCGTCAAGCCCTACCAGAGGCTCTACATCGCCACGTACCATCTGTTGCCAAAGTGTCAACACCAGCTGGTGCTTGCACCAGCGTCCACGAAGTATCTTAAATGGCTCAATCGAATGGTGAGATCCGCGGTAAGATCCTGGCTGAAATTGCCGAAAGACACCACGATACCCTTCTTCCATGCCCCGGTGGTTGAGGGTGGGTTGGGAGTCCCTCTCCAGGAGCACGTTGTTCCACTCATGAAGGCTAAACGCCTTTCTAGACTGAAAACGTCACCGGATCCTGTGATCGCTGCAATGCTAAGAACAGTATCAGCAAGCGCGGGCCTGGCCAAGCAGACCCGTCGGTCGTCGCTGAAAGGTCGTGAGATTACATCGTCAAACGACCTGAAGGCGACTCTGGCGGCAATGCTACACCACTCGGCGGACGGTCGTGGCCTTGCAAATGCTTCACAGGTGCCAGAGTGCCATCGTTGGGTAAACTCGGTGAGAGGGAGCGGTGCTCCAAACACCGCGAGTTCGTACATTGCTGCCATTAAGGTTAGGGGTAACCTGATTGGTACCGCGCTAAGAACGAGTCGGGGCCGTCCCCAGGCCTCGACTAGATGCGACTGTTGCGGCAGGGTGGAGTCCTTGGGGCACATCTTACAGGTGTGTCCCAGAACTCACGCATCTCGTATTGCCCGGCACGATAAGATCCTCGATCTAGTCGGACAGGCGCTGACCCAGAAAGGGCACGCCATCACCCGAGAGCCAGCTATTCCCACTCCGGCGGGAATACGCAGGCCAGATCTGATGGTCATGCCTGGTTGGGCTGTGACTGTCATTGACGTCATGATCGTAGCCGACAATGCTGACCTGGCGCGGGCCCATGGCAGCAAGTGCGAATATTATGATGTCCCGTCAGTCCGTGAGTGGATCCGAGATCGCTACGGTACGAATGAGATCACGTTTTCGGCCATAGCACTCAATTGGAGGGGCTCAATGGCTTTACAATCAGCCCGGGGGCTGCGAAGCCTGGGAGTGAGCGGGGCGTTCCTTGGTCTACTTAGCTTTGTAACCTTGGAGTGCGGAAATTGGATCGTGAACCATTTCCACCGCTCAACTTATGCGGTCAGATAGAATGGTGGCTTAATCCCCTCTGGGGACCAGATAGCCCTTGCCACCCGGTCGGAATATGGCTGCGGTTCAAGCTCTCCGCCTAACATCTTAACTAAAAGAGCGAAAGCCTGGGCGAGGACTGTGGGAGGTCGGCGCGACATTCTTGCGGTATACTGGCCCAGGTGCATCATAGTTGGTTCAACCCACTCCACAGCAGAGGTTTGACAACGGATTCTGATAGATTGAACCCTCCTGACTAACGCTAGGTATGTTGTAGAGTCGGATTGTGGTATCAGTTTCGAGTTAAGAGGGTGTTTTTAAAGGTTACCAGAAGTGCAGCATGAAAACGAGGCTGAACGCAAATATTAAAAATTTTGGTGTAATCTCAATGCAAACAAGAGAGAATTGCTGAAATATCAAAAGAAAGCACACAATAATCATTAGAAATTAGTGTGGATTTTGAATTATCTATTTAAGTTCTTTTTTTCATGAAAGACATTTAGAGATTACTGCCCAAAGTGTTAGTGAAAAAATACCACCTACTTGTAATACATTTTTAAAGTATTTCTAAAAGACTATACTGATTTTTTTTCAATTTTGGAATCTCATTACTTCTTATCGCAACTTTCTACACCTATTTTGGCAATATTGTCAGATTTGTTTCTGCTTTGAGGACAATTTGCAAGACGACATCAGTCAGCCTCGTTTCCATACCGAGCCAAGATTCAAAATGGGTTACGGATAGGCTGTGTGTTGGCTCTCTATTTCTCAAAACCTTTGACAGGTAAGTGCTAAAATTCTGTTTGTACAAACTTTATACAAGAATTTGGGAGCTATAGAACACAGACAGTTTGAACTAAGTATCACCACAACGTGCATTAGCGTACAATATGAATTATATTTATGACAACGCTGACGACCCGCAAAATTCAAAACATTTCCCTCAGAAACTTCTTATGAATTGTCATCCGCTTCATCACATATCAGTATTCGCATTCGGTGTGTAATGTTATTTTATTTAGCATCTATGGTCTTTGAAATTGGAAAATTCTGGTCTACGGCAAATATTTTTAATTAGGCACTTCCACGTGCAAAACTAAAATGCAAATCGGGTGGTGTTGAAAAGCCACGTTTACAGTGCGGCTTTGTGTTTAACAAAAGTACCAAAAAGTCTATCAGTACCTTGGGGTTGACATCTCGCCCCGACGTACTAGGGCGAAGGTGGAGACGCTGTTGAGGGACGGTTTGGCGAGTATTTCGTCGGCCCCCCTCAAGCCCTACCAGAGGCTCTACATCGCCACGTACCATCTGTTGCCAAAGTGTCAACACCAGCTGGTGCTTGCACCAGCGTCCACGAAGTATCTTAAATGGCTCAATCGAATGGTGAGATCCGCGGTAAGATCCTGGCTGAAATTGCCGAAAGACACCACGATACCCTTCTTCCATGCCCCGGTGGTTGAGGGTGGGTTGGGAGTCCCTCTCCAGGAGCACGTTGTTCCACTCATGAAGGCTAAACGCCTTTCTAGACTGAAAACGTCACCGGATCCTGTGATCGCTGCAATGCTAAGAACAGTATCAGCAAGCGCGGGCCTGGCCAAGCAGACCCGTCGGTCGTCGCTGAAAGGTCGTGAGATTACATCGTCAAACGACCTGAAGGCGACTCTGGCGGCAATGCTACACCACTCGGCGGACGGTCGTGGCCTTGCAAATGCTTCACAGGTGCCAGAGTGCCATCGTTGGGTAAACTCGGTGAGAGGGAGCGGTGCTCCAAACACCGCGAGTTCGTACATTGCTGCCATTAAGGTTAGGGGTAACCTGATTGGTACCGCGCTAAGAACGAGTCGGGGCCGTCCCCAGGCCTCGACTAGATGCGACTGTTGCGGCAGGGTGGAGTCCTTGGGGCACATCTTACAGGTGTGTCCCAGAACTCACGCATCTCGTATTGCCCGGCACGATAAGATCCTCGATCTAGTCGGACAGGCGCTGACCCAGAAAGGGCACGCCATCACCCGAGAGCCAGCTATTCCCACTCCGGCGGGAATACGCAGGCCAGATCTGATGGTCATGCCTGGTTGGGCTGTGACTGTCATTGACGTCATGATCGTAGCCGACAATGCTGACCTGGCGCGGGCCCATGGCAGCAAGTGCGAATATTATGATGTCCCGTCAGTCCGTGAGTGGATCCGAGATCGCTACGGTACGAATGAGATCACGTTTTCGGCCATAGCACTCAATTGGAGGGGCTCAATGGCTTTACAATCAGCCCGGGGGCTGCGAAGCCTGGGAGTGAGCGGGGCGTTCCTTGGTCTACTTAGCTTTGTAACCTTGGAGTGCGGAAATTGGATCGTGAACCATTTCCACCGCTCAACTTATGCGGTCAGACAGAATGGTGGCTTAATCCCCTCTGGGGACCAGATAGCCCTTGCCACCCGGTCGGAATATGGCTGCGGTTCAAGCTCTCCGCCTAACATCTTAACTAAAAGAGCGAAAGCCTGGGCGAGGACTGTGGGAGGTCGGCGCGACATTCTTGCGGTATACTGGCCCAGGTGCATCATAGTTGGTTCAACCCACTCCACAGCAGAGGTTTGACAACGGATTCTGATAGATTGAACCCTCCTGACTAACGCTAGGTATGTTGTAGAGTCGGATTGTGGTATCAGTTTCGAGTTAAGAGGGTGTTTTTAAAGGTTACCAGAAGTGCAGCATGAAAACGAGGCTGAACGCAAATATTAAAAAGTTTGGTGTAATCTCAATGCAAACAAGAGAGAATTGCTGAAATATCAAAAGAAAGCACACAATAATCATTAGAAATTAGTGTGGATTTTGAATTATCTATTTAAGTTCTTTTTTTCATGAAAGACATTTAGAGATTACTGCCCAAAGTGTTAGTGAAAAAATACCACCTACTTGTAATACATTTTTAAAGTATTTCTAAAAGGCTATACTGATTTTTTTTCAATTTCGGAATCTCATTACTTCTTATCGCAACTTTCTACACCTATTTTGGCAATATTGTCAGATTTGTTTCTGCTTTGAGGACAATTTCCAAGACGACATCAGTCAGCCTCGTTTCCATACCGAGCCAAGATTCAAAATGGGTTACGGATAGGCTGTGTGTTGGCTCTCTATTTCTCAAAACCTTTGACAGGTAAGTGCTAAAATTCTGTTTGTACAAACTTTATACAAGAATTTGGGAGCTATAGAACACAGACAGTTTGAACTAAGTATCACCACAACGTGCATTAGCGTACAATATGAATTATATTTATGACAACGCTGACGACCCGCAAAATTCAAAACATTTCCCTCAGAAACTTCTTATGAATTGTCATCCGCTTCATCACATATCAGTATTCGCATTCGGTGTGTAATGTTATTTTATTTAGCATCTATGGTCTTTGAAATTGGAAAATTCTGGTCTACGGCAAATATTTTTAATTAGGCACTTCCACGTGCAAAACTAAAATGCAAATCGGGTGGTGTTGAAAAGCCACGTTTACAGTGCGGCTTTGTGTTTAACAAAAGTACCAAAAAGTCTATCAGTACCTTGGGGTTGACATCTCGCCCCGACGTACTAGGGCGAAGGTGGAGACGCTGTTGAGGGACGGTTTGGCGAGTATTTCGTCGGCCCCCGTCAAGCCCTACCAGAGGCTCTACATCGCCACGTACCATCTGTTGCCAAAGTGTCAACACCAGCTGGTGCTTGCACCAGCGTCCACGAAGTATCTTAAATGGCTCAATCGAATGGTGAGATCCGCGGTAAGATCCTGGCTGAAATTGCCGAAAGACACCACGATACCCTTCTTCCATGCCCCGGTGGTTGAGGGTGGGTTGGGAGTCCCTCTCCAGGAGCACGTTGTTCCACTCATGAAGGCTAAACGCCTTTCTAGACTGAAAACGTCACCGGATCCTGTGATCGCTGCAATGCTAAGAACAGTATCAGCAAGCGCGGGCCTGGCCAAGCAGACCCGTCGGTCGTCGCTGAAAGGTCGTGAGATTACATCGTCAAACGACCTGAAGGCGACTCTGGCGGCAATGCTACACCACTCGGCGGACGGTCGTGGCCTTGCAAATGCTTCACAGGTGCCAGAGTGCCATCGTTGGGTAAACTCGGTGAGAGGGAGCGGTGCTCCAAACACCGCGAGTTCGTACATTGCTGCCATTAAGGTTAGGGGTAACCTGATTGGTACCGCGCTAAGAACGAGTCGGGGCCGTCCCCAGGCCTCGACTAGATGCGACTGTTGCGGCAGGGTGGAGTCCTTGGGGCACATCTTACAGGTGTGTCCCAGAACTCACGCATCTCGTATTGCCCGGCACGATAAGATCCTCGATCTAGTCGGACAGGCGCTGACCCAGAAAGGGCACGCCATCACCCGAGAGCCAGCTATTCCCACTCCGGCGGGAATACGCAGGCCAGATCTGATGGTCATGCCTGGTTGGGCTGTGACTGTCATTGACGTCATGATCGTAGCCGACAATGCTGACCTGGCGCGGGCCCATGGCAGCAAGTGCGAATATTATGATGTCCCGTCAGTCCGTGAGTGGATCCGAGATCGCTACGGTACGAATGAGATCACGTTTTCGGCCATAGCACTCAATTGGAGGGGCTCAATGGCTTTACAATCAGCCCGGGGGCTGCGAAGCCTGGGAGTGAGCGGGGCGTTCCTTGGTCTACTTAGCTTTGTAACCTTGGAGTGCGGAAATTGGATCGTGAACCATTTCCACCGCTCAACTTATGCGGTCAGATAGAATGGTGGCTTAATCCCCTCTGGGGACCAGATAGCCCTTGCCACCCGGTCGGAATATGGCTGCGGTTCAAGCTCTCCGCCTAACATCTTAACTAAAAGAGCGAAAGCCTGGGCGAGGACTGTGGGAGGTCGGCGCGACATTCTTGCGGTATACTGGCCCAGGTGCATCATAGTTGGTTCAACCCACTCCACAGCAGAGGTTTGACAACGGATTCTGATAGATTGAACCCTCCTGACTAACGCTAGGTATGTTGTAGAGTCGGATTGTGGTATCAGTTTCGAGTTAAGAGGGTGTTTTTAAAGGTTACCAGAAGTGCAGCATGAAAACGAGGCTGAACGCAAATATTAAAAATTTTGGTGTAATCTCAATGCAAACAAGAGAGAATTGCTGAAATATCAAAAGAAAGCACACAATAATCATTAGAAATTAGTGTGGATTTTGAATTATCTATTTAAGTTCTTTTTTTCATGAAAGACATTTAGAGATTACTGCCCAAAGTGTTAGTGAAAAAATACCACCTACTTGTAATACATTTTTAAAGTATTTCTAAAAGACTATACTGATTTTTTTTCAATTTTGGAATCTCATTACTTCTTATCGCAACTTTCTACACCTATTTTGGCAATATTGTCAGATTTGTTTCTGCTTTGAGGACAATTTGCAAGACGACATCAGTCAGCCTCGTTTCCATACCGAGCCAAGATTCAAAATGGGTTACGGATAGGCTGTGTGTTGGCTCTCTATTTCTCAAAACCTTTGACAGGTAAGTGCTAAAATTCTGTTTGTACAAACTTTATACAAGAATTTGGGAGCTATAGAACACAGACAGTTTGAACTAAGTATCACCACAACGTGCATTAGCGTACAATATGAATTATATTTATGACAACGCTGACGACCCGCAAAATTCAAAACATTTCCCTCAGAAACTTCTTATGAATTGTCATCCGCTTCATCACATATCAGTATTCGCATTCGGTGTGTAATGTTATTTTATTTAGCATCTATGGTCTTTGAAATTGGAAAATTCTGGTCTACGGCAAATATTTTTAATTAGGCACTTCCACGTGCAAAACTAAAATGCAAATCGGGTGGTGTTGAAAAGCCACGTTTACAGTGCGGCTTTGTGTTTAACAAAAGTACCAAAAAGTCTATCAGTACCTTGGGGTTGACATCTCGCCCCGACGTACTAGGGCGAAGGTGGAGACGCTGTTGAGGGACGGTTTGGCGAGTATTTCGTCGGCCCCCCTCAAGCCCTACCAGAGGCTCTACATCGCCACGTACCATCTGTTGCCAAAGTGTCAACACCAGCTGGTGCTTGCACCAGCGTCCACGAAGTATCTTAAATGGCTCAATCGAATGGTGAGATCCGCGGTAAGATCCTGGCTGAAATTGCCGAAAGACACCACGATACCCTTCTTCCATGCCCCGGTGGTTGAGGGTGGGTTGGGAGTCCCTCTCCAGGAGCACGTTGTTCCACTCATGAAGGCTAAACGCCTTTCTAGACTGAAAACGTCACCGGATCCTGTGATCGCTGCAATGCTAAGAACAGTATCAGCAAGCGCGGGCCTGGCCAAGCAGACCCGTCGGTCGTCGCTGAAAGGTCGTGAGATTACATCGTCAAACGACCTGAAGGCGACTCTGGCGGCAATGCTACACCACTCGGCGGACGGTCGTGGCCTTGCAAATGCTTCACAGGTGCCAGAGTGCCATCGTTGGGTAAACTCGGTGAGAGGGAGCGGTGCTCCAAACACCGCGAGTTCGTACATTGCTGCCATTAAGGTTAGGGGTAACCTGATTGGTACCGCGCTAAGAACGAGTCGGGGCCGTCCCCAGGCCTCGACTAGATGCGACTGTTGCGGCAGGGTGGAGTCCTTGGGGCACATCTTACAGGTGTGTCCCAGAACTCACGCATCTCGTATTGCCCGGCACGATAAGATCCTCGATCTAGTCGGACAGGCGCTGACCCAGAAAGGGCACGCCATCACCCGAGAGCCAGCTATTCCCACTCCGGCGGGAATACGCAGGCCAGATCTGATGGTCATGCCTGGTTGGGCTGTGACTGTCATTGACGTCATGATCGTAGCCGACAATGCTGACCTGGCGCAGGCCCATGGCAGCAAGTGCGAATATTATGATGTCCCGTCAGTCCGTGAGTGGATCCGAGATCGCTACGGTACGAATGAGATCACGTTTTCGGCCATAGCACTCAATTGGAGGGGCTCAATGGCTTTACAATCAGCCCGGGGGCTGCGAAGCCTGGAAGTGAGCGGGGCGTTCCTTGGTCTACTTAGCTTTGTAACCTTGGAGTGCGGAAATTGGATCGTGAACCATTTCCACCGCTCAACTTATGCGGTCAGATAGAATGGTGGCTTAATCCCCTCTGGGGACCAGATAGCCCTTGCCACCCGGTCGGAATATGGCTGCGGTTCAAGCTCTCCGCCTAACATCTTAACTAAAAGAGCGAAAGCCTGGGCGAGGACTGTGGGAGGTCGGCGCGACATTCTTGCGGTATACTGGCCCAGGTGCATCATAGTTGGTTCAACCCACTCCACAGCAGAGGTTTGACAACGGATTCTGATAGATTGAACCCTCCTGACTAACGCTAGGTATGTTGTAGAGTCGGATTGTGGTATCAGTTTCGAGTTAAGAGGGTGTTTTTAAAGGTTACCAGAAGTGCAGCATGAAAACGAGGCTGAACGCAAATATTAAAAATTTTGGTGTAATCTCAATGCAAACAAGAGAGAATTGCTGAAATATCAAAAGAAAGCACACAATAATCATTAGAAATTAGTGTGGATTTTGAATTATCTATTTAAGTTCTTTTTTTCATGAAAGACATTTAGAGATTACTGCCCAAAGTGTTAGTGAAAAAATACCACCTACTTGTAATACATTTTTAAAGTATTTCTAAAAGACTATACTGATTTTTTTTCAATTTTGGAATCTCATTACTTCTTATCGCAACTTTCTACACCTATTTTGGCAATATTGTCAGATTTGTTTCTGCTTTGAGGACAATTTGCAAGACGACATCAGTCAGCCTCGTTTCCATACCGAGCCAAGATTCAAAATGGGTTACGGATAGGCTGTGTGTTGGCTCTCTATTTCTCAAAACCTTTGACAGGTAAGTGCTAAAATTCTGTTTGTACAAACTTTATACAAGAATTTGGGAGCTATAGAACACAGACAGTTTGAACTAAGTATCACCACAACGTGCATTAGCGTACAATATGAATTATATTTATGACAACGCTGACGACCCGCAAAATTCAAAACATTTCCCTCAGAAACTTCTTATGAATTGTCATCCGCTTCATCACATATCAGTATTCGCATTCGGTGTGTAATGTTATTTTATTTAGCATCTATGGTCTTTGAAATTGGAAAATTCTGGTCTACGGCAAATATTTTTAATTAGGCACTTCCACGTGCAAAACTAAAATGCAAATCGGGTGGTGTTGAAAAGCCACGTTTACAGTGCGGCTTTGTGTTTAACAAAAGTACCAAAAAGTCTATCAGTACCTTGGGGTTGACATCTCGCCCCGACGTACTAGGGCGAAGGTGGAGACGCTGTTGAGGGACGGTTTGGCGAGTATTTCGTCGGCCCCCCTCAAGCCCTACCAGAGGCTCTACATCGCCACGTACCATCTGTTGCCAAAGTGTCAACACCAGCTGGTGCTTGCACCAGCGTCCACGAAGTATCTTAAATGGCTCAATCGAATGGTGAGATCCGCGGTAAGATCCTGGCTGAAATTGCCGAAAGACACCACGATACCCTTCTTCCATGCCCCGGTGGTTGAGGGTGGGTTGGGAGTCCCTCTCCAGGAGCACGTTGTTCCACTCATGAAGGCTAAACGCCTTTCTAGACTGAAAACGTCACCGGATCCTGTGATCGCTGCAATGCTAAGAACAGTATCAGCAAGCGCGGGCCTGGCCAAGCAGACCCGTCGGTCGTCGCTGAAAGGTCGTGAGATTACATCGTCAAACGACCTGAAGGCGACTCTGGCGGCAATGCTACACCACTCGGCGGACGGTCGTGGCCTTGCAAATGCTTCACAGGTGCCAGAGTGCCATCGTTGGGTAAACTCGGTGAGAGGGAGCGGTGCTCCAAACACCGCGAGTTCGTACATTGCTGCCATTAAGGTTAGGGGTAACCTGATTGGTACCGCGCTAAGAACGAGTCGGGGCCGTCCCCAGGCCTCGACTAGATGCGACTGTTGCGGCAGGGTGGAGTCCTTGGGGCACATCTTACAGGTGTGTCCCAGAACTCACGCATCTCGTATTGCCCGGCACGATAAGATCCTCGATCTAGTCGGACAGGCGCTGACCCAGAAAGGGCACGCCATCACCCGAGAGCCAGCTATTCCCACTCCGGCGGGAATACGCAGGCCAGATCTGATGGTCATGCCTGGTTGGGCTGTGACTGTCATTGACGTCATGATCGTAGCCGACAATGCTGACCTGGCGCGGGCCCATGGCAGCAAGTGCGAATATTATGATGTCCCGTCAGTCCGTGAGTGGATCCGAGATCGCTACGGTACGAATGAGATCACGTTTTCGGCCATAGCACTCAATTGGAGGGGCTCAATGGCTTTACAATCAGCCCGGGGGCTGCGAAGCCTGGGAGTGAGCGGGGCGTTCCTTGGTCTACTTAGCTTTGTAACCTTGGAGTGCGGAAATTGGATCGTGAACCATTTCCACCGCTCAACTTATGCGGTCAGACAGAATGGTGGCTTAATCCCCTCTGGGGACCAGATAGCCCTTGCCACCCGGTCGGAATATGGCTGCGGTTCAAGCTCTCCGCCTAACATCTTAACTAAAAGAGCGAAAGCCTGGGCGAGGACTGTGGGAGGTCGGCGCGACATTCTTGCGGTATACTGGCCCAGGTGCATCATAGTTGGTTCAACCCACTCCACAGCAGAGGTTTGACAACGGATTCTGATAGATTGAACCCTCCTGACTAACGCTAGGTATGTTGTAGAGTCGGATTGTGGTATCAGTTTCGAGTTAAGAGGGTGTTTTTAAAGGTTACCAGAAGTGCAGCATGAAAACGAGGCTGAACGCAAATATTAAAAAGTTTGGTGTAATCTCAATGCAAACAAGAGAGAATTGCTGAAATATCAAAAGAAAGCACACAATAATCATTAGAAATTAGTGTGGATTTTGAATTATCTATTTAAGTTCTTTTTTTCATGAAAGACATTTAGAGATTACTGCCCAAAGTGTTAGTGAAAAAATACCACCTACTTGTAATACATTTTTAAAGTATTTCTAAAAGGCTATACTGATTTTTTTTCAATTTCGGAATCTCATTACTTCTTATCGCAACTTTCTACACCTATTTTGGCAATATTGTCAGATTTGTTTCTGCTTTGAGGACAATTTGCAAGACGACATCAGTCAGCCTCGTTTCCATACCGAGCCAAGATTCAAAATGGGTTACGGATAGGCTGTGTGTTGGCTCTCTATTTCTCAAAACCTTTGACAGGTAAGTGCTAAAATTCTGTTTGTACAAACTTTATACAAGAATTTGGGAGCTATAGAACACAGACAGTTTGAACTAAGTATCACCACAACGTGCATTAGCGTACAATATGAATTATATTTATGACAACGCTGACGACCCGCAAAATTCAAAACATTTCCCTCAGAAACTTCTTATGAATTGTCATCCGCTTCATCACATATCAGTATTCGCATTCGGTGTGTAATGTTATTTTATTTAGCATCTATGGTCTTTGAAATTGGAAAATTCTGGTCTACGGCAAATATTTTTAATTAGGCACTTCCACGTGCAAAACTAAAATGCAAATCGGGTGGTGTTGAAAAGCCACGTTTACAGTGCGGCTTTGTGTTTAACAAAAGTACCAAAAAGTCTATCAGTACCTTGGGGTTGACATCTCGCCCCGACGTACTAGGGCGAAGGTGGAGACGCTGTTGAGGGACGGTTTGGCGAGTATTTCGTCGGCCCCCCTCAAGCCCTACCAGAGGCTCTACATCGCCACGTACCATCTGTTGCCAAAGTGTCAACACCAGCTGGTGCTTGCACCAGCGTCCACGAAGTATCTTAAATGGCTCAATCGAATGGTGAGATCCGCGGTAAGATCCTGGCTGAAATTGCCGAAAGACACCACGATACCCTTCTTCCATGCCCCGGTGGTTGAGGGTGGGTTGGGAGTCCCTCTCCAGGAGCACGTTGTTCCACTCATGAAGGCTAAACGCCTTTCTAGACTGAAAACGTCACCGGATCCTGTGATCGCTGCAATGCTAAGAACAGTATCAGCAAGCGCGGGCCTGGCCAAGCAGACCCGTCGGTCGTCGCTGAAAGGTCGTGAGATTACATCGTCAAACGACCTGAAGGCGACTCTGGCGGCAATGCTACACCACTCGGCGGACGGTCGTGGCCTTGCAAATGCTTCACAGGTGCCAGAGTGCCATCGTTGGGTAAACTCGGTGAGAGGGAGCGGTGCTCCAAACACCGCGAGTTCGTACATTGCTGCCATTAAGGTTAGGGGTAACCTGATTGGTACCGCGCTAAGAACGAGTCGGGGCCGTCCCCAGGCCTCGACTAGATGCGACTGTTGCGGCAGGGTGGAGTCCTTGGGGCACATCTTACAGGTGTGTCCCAGAACTCACGCATCTCGTATTGCCCGGCACGATAAGATCCTCGATCTAGTCGGACAGGCGCTGACCCAGAAAGGGCACGCCATCACCCGAGAGCCAGCTATTCCCACTCCGGCGGGAATACGCAGGCCAGATCTGATGGTCATGCCTGGTTGGGCTGTGACTGTCATTGACGTCATGATCGTAGCCGACAATGCTGACCTGGCGCGGGCCCATGGCAGCAAGTGCGAATATTATGATGTCCCGTCAGTCCGTGAGTGGATCCGAGATCGCTACGGTACGAATGAGATCACGTTTTCGGCCATAGCACTCAATTGGAGGGGCTCAATGGCTTTACAATCAGCCCGGGGGCTGCGAAGCCTGGGAGTGAGCGGGGCGTTCCTTGGTCTACTTAGCTTTGTAACCTTGGAGTGCGGAAATTGGATCGTGAACCATTTCCACCGCTCAACTTATGCGGTCAGACAGAATGGTGGCTTAATCCCCTCTGGGGACCAGATAGCCCTTGCCACCCGGTCGGAATATGGCTGCGGTTCAAGCTCTCCGCCTAACATCTTAACTAAAAGAGCGAAAGCCTGGGCGAGGACTGTGGGAGGTCGGCGCGACATTCTTGCGGTATACTGGCCCAGGTGCATCATAGTTGGTTCAACCCACTCCACAGCAGAGGTTTGACAACGGATTCTGATAGATTGAACCCTCCTGACTAACGCTAGGTATGTTGTAGAGTCGGATTGTGGTATCAGTTTCGAGTTAAGAGGGTGTTTTTAAAGGTTACCAGAAGTGCAGCATGAAAACGAGGCTGAACGCAAATATTAAAAAGTTTGGTGTAATCTCAATGCAAACAAGAGAGAATTGCTGAAATATCAAAAGAAAGCACACAATAATCATTAGAAATTAGTGTGGATTTTGAATTATCTATTTAAGTTCTTTTTTTCATGAAAGACATTTAGAGATTACTGCCCAAAGTGTTAGTGAAAAAATACCACCTACTTGTAATACATTTTTAAAGTATTTCTAAAAGGCTATACTGATTTTTTTTCAATTTCGGAATCTCATTACTTCTTATCGCAACTTTCTACACCTATTTTGGCAATATTGTCAGATTTGTTTCTGCTTTGAGGACAATTTCCAAGACGACATCAGTCAGCCTCGTTTCCATACCGAGCCAAGATTCAAAATGGGTTACAGATAGGCTGTGTGTTGGCTCTCTATTTCTCAAAACCTTTGACAGGTAAGTGCTAAAATTCTGTTTGTACAAACTTTATACAAGAATTTGGGAGCTATAGAACACAGACAGTTTGAACTAAGTATCACCACAACGTGCATTAGCGTACAATATGAATTATATTTATGACAACGCTGACGACCCGCAAAATTCAAAACATTTCCCTCAGAAACTTCTTATGAATTGTCATCCGCTTCATCACATATCAGTATTCGCATTCGGTGTGTAATGTTATTTTATTTAGCATCTATGGTCTTTGAAATTGGAAAATTCTGGTCTACGGCAAATATTTTTAATTAGGCACTTCCACGTGCAAAACTAAAATGCAAATCGGGTGGTGTTGAAAAGCCACGTTTACAGTGCGGCTTTGTGTTTAACAAAAGTACCAAAAAGTCTATCAGTACCTTGGGGTTGACATCTCGCCCCGACGTACTAGGGCGAAGGTGGAGACGCTGTTGAGGGACGGTTTGGCGAGTATTTCGTCGGCCCCCCTCAAGCCCTACCAGAGGCTCTACATCGCCACGTACCATCTGTTGCCAAAGTGTCAACACCAGCTGGTGCTTGCACCAGCGTCCACGAAGTATCTTAAATGGCTCAATCGAATGGTGAGATCCGCGGTAAGATCCTGGCTGAAATTGCCGAAAGACACCACGATACCCTTCTTCCATGCCCCGGTGGTTGAGGGTGGGTTGGGAGTCCCTCTCCAGGAGCACGTTGTTCCACTCATGAAGGCTAAACGCCTTTCTAGACTGAAAACGTCACCGGATCCTGTGATCGCTGCAATGCTAAGAACAGTATCAGCAAGCGCGGGCCTGGCCAAGCAGACCCGTCGGTCGTCGCTGAAAGGTCGTGAGATTACATCGTCAAACGACCTGAAGGCGACTCTGGCGGCAATGCTACACCACTCGGCGGACGGTCGTGGCCTTGCAAATGCTTCACAGGTGCCAGAGTGCCATCGTTGGGTAAACTCGGTGAGAGGGAGCGGTGCTCCAAACACCGCGAGTTCGTACATTGCTGCCATTAAGGTTAGGGGTAACCTGATTGGTACCGCGCTAAGAACGAGTCGGGGCCGTCCCCAGGCCTCGACTAGATGCGACTGTTGCGGCAGGGTGGAGTCCTTGGGGCACATCTTACAGGTGTGTCCCAGAACTCACGCATCTCGTATTGCCCGGCACGATAAGATCCTCGATCTAGTCGGACAGGCGCTGACCCAGAAAGGGCACGCCATCACCCGAGAGCCAGCTATTCCCACTCCGGCGGGAATACGCAGGCCAGATCTGATGGTCATGCCTGGTTGGGCTGTGACTGTCATTGACGTCATGATCGTAGCCGACAATGCTGACCTGGCGCGGGCCCATGGCAGCAAGTGCGAATATTATGATGTCCCGTCAGTCCGTGAGTGGATCCGAGATCGCTACGGTACGAATGAGATCACGTTTTCGGCCATAGCACTCAATTGGAGGGGCTCAATGGCTTTACAATCAGCCCGGGGGCTGCGAAGCCTGGGAGTGAGCGGGGCGTTCCTTGGTCTACTTAGCTTTGTAACCTTGGAGTGCGGAAATTGGATCGTGAACCATTTCCACCGCTCAACTTATGCGGTCAGACAGAATGGTGGCTTAATCCCCTCTGGGGACCAGATAGCCCTTGCCACCCGGTCGGAATATGGCTGCGGTTCAAGCTCTCCGCCTAACATCTTAACTAAAAGAGCGAAAGCCTGGGCGAGGACTGTGGGAGGTCGGCGCGACATTCTTGCGGTATACTGGCCCAGGTGCATCATAGTTGGTTCAACCCACTCCACAGCAGAGGTTTGACAACGGATTCTGATAGATTGAACCCTCCTGACTAACGCTAGGTATGTTGTAGAGTCGGATTGTGGTATCAGTTTCGAGTTAAGAGGGTGTTTTTAAAGGTTACCAGAAGTGCAGCATGAAAACGAGGCTGAACGCAAATATTAAAAAGTTTGGTGTAATCTCAATGCAAACAAGAGAGAATTGCTGAAATATCAAAAGAAAGCACACAATAATCATTAGAAATTAGTGTGGATTTTGAATTATCTATTTAAGTTCTTTTTTTCATGAAAGACATTTAGAGATTACTGCCCAAAGTGTTAGTGAAAAAATACCACCTACTTGTAATACATTTTTAAAGTATTTCTAAAAGGCTATACTGATTTTTTTTCAATTTCGGAATCTCATTACTTCTTATCGCAACTTTCTACACCTATTTTGGCAATATTGTCAGATTTGTTTCTGCTTTGAGGACAATTTCCAAGACGACATCAGTCAGCCTCGTTTCCATACCGAGCCAAGATTCAAAATGGGTTACGGATAGGCTGTGTGTTGGCTCTCTATTTCTCAAAACCTTTGACAGGTAAGTGCTAAAATTCTGTTTGTACAAACTTTATACAAGAATTTGGGAGCTATAGAACACAGACAGTTTGAACTAAGTATCACCACAACGTGCATTAGCGTACAATATGAATTATATTTATGACAACGCTGACGACCCGCAAAATTCAAAACATTTCCCTCAGAAACTTCTTATGAATTGTCATCCGCTTCATCACATATCAGTATTCGCATTCGGTGTGTAATGTTATTTTATTTAGCATCTATGGTCTTTGAAATTGGAAAATTCTGGTCTACGGCAAATATTTTTAATTAGGCACTTCCACGTGCAAAACTAAAATGCAAATCGGGTGGTGTTGAAAAGCCACGTTTACAGTGCGGCTTTGTGTTTAACAAAAGTACCAAAAAGTCTATCAGTACCTTGGGGTTGACATCTCGCCCCGACGTACTAGGGCGAAGGTGGAGACGCTGTTGAGGGACGGTTTGGCGAGTATTTCGTCGGCCCCCCTCAAGCCCTACCAGAGGCTCTACATCGCCACGTACCATCTGTTGCCAAAGTGTCAACACCAGCTGGTGCTTGCACCAGCGTCCACGAAGTATCTTAAATGGCTCAATCGAATGGTGAGATCCGCGGTAAGATCCTGGCTGAAATTGCCGAAAGACACCACGATACCCTTCTTCCATGCCCCGGTGGTTGAGGGTGGGTTGGGAGTCCCTCTCCAGGAGCACGTTGTTCCACTCATGAAGGCTAAACGCCTTTCTAGACTGAAAACGTCACCGGATCCTGTGATCGCTGCAATGCTAAGAACAGTATCAGCAAGCGCGGGCCTGGCCAAGCAGACCCGTCGGTCGTCGCTGAAAGGTCGTGAGATTACATCGTCAAACGACCTGAAGGCGACTCTGGCGGCAATGCTACACCACTCGGCGGACGGTCGTGGCCTTGCAAATGCTTCACAGGTGCCAGAGTGCCATCGTTGGGTAAACTCAGTGAGAGGGAGCGGTGCTCCAAACACCGCGAGTTCGTACATTGCTGCCATTAAGGTTAGGGGTAACCTGATTGGTACCGCGCTAAGAACGAGTCGGGGCCGTCCCCAGGCCTCGACTAGATGCGACTGTTGCGGCAGGGTGGAGTCCTTGGGGCACATCTTACAGGTGTGTCCCAGAACTCACGCATCTCGTATTGCCCGGCACAATTCAAAACATTTCCCTCAGAAACTTCTTATGAACTGTCATCCGCTTCATCACATATCAGTATTCGCATTCGGTGTGTAATGTTATTTTATTTAGCATCTATGGTCTTTGAAATTGGAAAATTCTGGTCTACGGCAAATATGTTTAATTAGGCACTTCCACGTGCAAAACTAAAATGCAAATCGGGTGGTGTTGAAAAGCCACGTTTACAGTGCGGCTTTGTGTTTAACAAAAGTACCAAAAAAACAACTTATCTTAACTAAAATTGAAACTTATCCAAGACGCAGACGTACTGTAATTAATGTTTCAATAGAAGAGGCAACGCAAAACTAGACTTTAGAGAAAAAACTACTTTGTTTTGCAGCCATAATGGCAGATAAAGGAAATGGAAGTGATGATAATGACCTGTATGAATGCCAAATGCCTCTTCCACCTTTGCCAAAGAAACGACGAACAACTATTTTTACTAAGTGTATCATCTGTGAAACGGACTGAGAAAAGGCAAAGAAACATCTGTTGCTAACTTTGTATCCAAACTAAATGTTCGACGGGATAGTGTTTACGAGAAGCTTTCTCCTGATTTGGAGTTATTATATGAAAATGAAGTTCTTTGGCACGCCTCCTGCTATGAGACGTACACAAGTACTCAAGATATCAAATATGCCGCTACAAGTAAAACATCAGTGGTGGTAGAGGAAGATATGGAAGAGGAGTCACCCGAATCTTCCTCTAGAGTTTTACGATCCAGCATTTACCCCCAAGACTGGTCAAAATGCCTGTTTTGCAAAAATCGGACCTGCAAGAAAGAGAAGATAATGCAAAATGTGTCCACAATTGAAGTAGCTAATACTGTAAGGCAGAGTGCGGAAGCTAAAGGAGACCAAGACATGCGCCATTTGCTCCTTGGTATCAATATGGATTTAGTTGCTTCAGAAGCTAAATACCATAAGACATGCTTTGCATCTTACGTCAGTGTTCGACATCTCCGCTAGCCCAGTAGCCCGAGGCTAGTAAAAATCGACGTTTAATAGCCCGCTGGCTAGTAGAAAAATGGAAATAAACTAGATATAATTAGTTTTAGTTTGAAGTTCACAGTTGATTAAAAAAACAAGAAAGTTTAAAATGTAACGATAATACCAATAATTTTATAAAGAAAACAAATCTATCATCTTCTGGCGTCTCTTTTATCTTGCGTGTCGTTCGTAAACATCGCTAGATCCCAGACTCTGAGCTTAATGGTTAATGTCTTCCCCAGTCTTCTCCCTACCAATGTTGTGATGCCTTGCACATCGCCTCGCACGATCGCTTCGCAATTGAACCGATTGTAAAGATGGAGCGATTTTTGACAAATTACGAGGCGCCACCATGTAAAAAGGGGAAAGCGGCCGAAACTGAAAGTACCAGTAAACAGGAAAGCAGGAAGATTTATGAGAGCACTCAGAGAAAGAGAACTTTTAATCCATCGTGGAAAGCAAGCTTCCCGTGGCTTGTGCACTGGCATTCTACGGTTAGCCTTCGCCGCGTGCACAAGTGAATGTGAAACGAACATTTTGTTAGCTTTTTTCCTTAAATAACACATTATGTTATCACAATGGAAGAAAAAATTCCATTCTTTATCATTTTAAAAGACCTTGCCAATAAGTTTAGAGGAAGGTTTGCGTGTTTGGGGTTGAAGCACAGGTAACCCAGGCTCACTGTGTGTAGGTAAATATAGAGAACATATGAGTCGAAGTTTAGGTCTGAAAATTTGCTAGAAAATCGAAATAAAAATCGATAAAACTTACCATGTGGTGAGCTGTTGTTGTCTTTAATACGTACACGAAGTTTCGGGAAAAATGGTCCCCGTTCACCTTCCTTCATAGTATAGTGACAAGGTAGGAGACGGAAGCCAGCTTATGGACTCCGATCGACCCAAAACAAGCACGATTTTTTTCGCGAAAATCGAATCCAGTCGCTAAATAAACACGCCAGCCTCGTGGAACATGAATTTCTCTAAACCATGAATCCACTGAAGCAAATCCAAGTAGCAACACGAAGCCACCAGACTCCGTAAAACTTGTAAGTTAACCTGCTAAAATGGCGGCCAGAAAGGGTTGCACTCGCGAAGTGTCCAATTCAAAACGCCTGGTGACGAGTATAATAAGTCCCCCTGGAGGGAGGGGAGTCCCAGATTTCTCAGTGAGTTTTGTTTTTAGCAATGTGGGACTCCCCTCCCTCCAGAACTTATTAAACTCGTCACCAGGCGTCTAGAGTTCAGTGCCATTTTGAATTGGACACTTCGCGAGTACAACGATTTGTGGCCGCCATTTTAGCAGGTAACTTACAAGTTTTACGGAGTCTGGTGGCTTCGCGTTGCTACCTGGAGATGCTTCAGTGGATTCATGGTTTAGAAAAATTCATGTTCCACGAGTCTGGCGTGTTTATTTAGCGACTGGATTCGATTTTCGCGAAAACAATCGTGCTTGTTTTGGGTTGATCGGAGTCCATAAGCTGGCTTCCGTCTCCTACCTTGTCACTATATTATGAAGGAAGGTGAACGGGGACCATTTTCCCCGAAACTTCATGTACGTATTAAATACAACAACAGCTCACCACATGGTACGTTTTATCGATTTTTATTTCGATTTTCTAGCAAATTTTCAGACCTAAACTTCGCCTCATATGTTCTCTATACAGGTATTTACCTACACACGGTGAGCCTGGGGTACCTGTGGTTGAAGTAGACCTCGAGGGAAATTGATCCGGGCTACCAAGTTTTGCTTCGGGCTAGTAAATTCTAGAAATCACTAGCCCGGTGGCTAGTAATGCAGGTAGCCAGGTGTCGAACCCTGTTACGTGCGCAAATCTAACTTGAAATCTTGAGCTTTTAAAGACGAAGTTGGACAAGAATCAGGGGATGATAAATCATTCCTTGAAATGGCTCCTGAATTCAGGAAAGGACTAGAATCTGGCAAAGCTTACGACATGTCATCTTTGTTAAAGAAATATATTGGCTTGCTCGAAAAAAGGGGCATCTTGGGCTCAAATTACACCAATCAGAAATTGAAGCTTCCCATGAAAAGCTATTTTGGTGAAACGATTGTGTTCCATCAGCCTTATCAGAAGAACAGTCCAGAGATTGTTTACTCAAGTTCTATTTCAGTGCAAGATGTCATTAACCGTTCTGCAATACAAAACAACACAGAATCGTCAACTCCACAAGCAGATTACCTAAATCAACCTTCACAAGATCCTTCTGCAAAGGTTATGTTGTACAGAACGGCAAAGTTGATAAAAGATCAAATAAAGCACTGTAAAGGCATGTCAATTTATCCAGTTAGCGTCAACGATATAGACTTGGCAACAGCAAAGCAGATAGTGCCCACAGATGTATACTTGTTTTTATGATGGGTGATTACGAATGACGACTTGTATGCAGACCTTGAATCAAGTTGTAGTATTGCTGCCGATGAAAGGAGAGTTCTTTGTCTTGCCCAAGATCTGATTCACTGTGCGTCTCGTGGTCGGGTTAAGCTTCCCAAACACGTTGGTCTAGCCATGTCTGTGCGCCGTATGACTGGATCGAAGCATTCTCAATCGAATAGGACACTGTTCGTCCTATGACGAGATTGAGAGCATGGATACTGGCCTAGCAAAGGAGATCTTGGCCAAATCACATGATTGTGGTACTGTTATACCATCCAACATATCACCAGGGGCGTTTATCCAGTTTGCAGCAGATAACAATGATCTCAATGAGGAAACTCTAGACGGAAAGAGTACGACTCGCTCTACGACTCTTGTCGTGTAGCAGAAGGAACCGTTCGGGCCGATGCCGCTGCCAAAAGTGCATGCTGACCACGTAGGAGAAGAGAGATCTCTTACTAGGATTAATGCCTATGACGAAATCTTGGAGTGTTCAGCCCATGGCAAGCGACCTAACGTAAAAGATTTCATCGGAAAATTAAAACCAGGAGGGGCAGTCTTCACCACAATAGATGAATACAAGTCATCATGTGCAATGGATCTGACATGGGCAGTAACACGGCTTTCCCCGACCAATTTGTTCACCGCAGAAGACCCTACGCAAGAAGATGAAGAGAAAACTACCAAGCAGACTATACCAGGCTGGAGTGGGTATAACTCCTCACGGCCGACTGTTATCAGGTACTGGCCAATGATGTAGCATCATCCAACTGAGTTCAGCACTATCAAAACAGTCATGAAGAAAGCACAGAACATATGCACTAGTTTTGATCAGAAAGACGTGGTTATCTCCTTTGATCTGGCGATCTACTCCAAAGCGAAACAGATCATATGGAAATATCCAGACGAATTTCCCGACACCCTCATTCGACTAGGTGGTTTTCACATTACTCTGAATTTCCTAGCGGTCTTAGGGAAACGATATCAGAGCTCGGGTATTGAAGATGCCTTGGTTGAGTCTGGTGCCTATGGCCCAGGAACTGTGACCTCCCTGATGAAGGGGAAGTCACAATCGAGGAGTCAGGGCACACAAGCTAACCATGGAGGCGCTATTTCGTTTAATGTGGCAGGCATTCATTCGAATCGGGACCAGAAGGGCCTCGTAAGCAGTATGCAATCATTCCACCTGGCAATAAAGAGCAAAGAGGATGTCCCTCAGAGATGTACGAGTATCACAGTTGAGTTGAAGACCGTGATGGAGCTATTTGAAACCTTTCGAGAACAAGAAAGAGCTCGATCGCCAATGTTTTCGTTTTGGGACGAGTACATACACATGGTCATGATGCTTTTGCAGTTTGTAAAAGCAGAAAAAACAAGAAACTGGCACCTTCATCTCGCAGCAGCCTCTTCAATGACTCCGTATTTCTTCGCACATGACCGGCATAACTATTCCCGTTGGCTTCCCGTTTACTTAGCAGACATATAACAACTGCAGCAGAAGCACCCTACAGTGTACCAGAGGTTCGTGGAAGGCGACCATGTCATAAGCCGCTCAAGCCAACCTTTCTCTAGTGTATGGACCGACATGGCACTAGAACAGTCAATCAATTCTCTCCATGGCTCTTGCTCAGGCAGAAGATTGGACTTCGAGAACAGAAAACTAGCTGGTGTGATAAGCAGAAGCTGAACGTCCATAAGACAATGGGCGTCGGTTGAGTTGAGTCTGCACTTCCAGTACGACATCACAGAGCTCGCACCAGGACAGCATACCGCCATCAACGGTTTTAAAGAAAGCACTTTTAAAGAGGCCCACTAAACGCTCGAATTGGCCACCCCACCTGGGTGCTCTGCTCAAGTTGAATCTCCAAAGGATTTTCTCCGCTGCTAGGTATCCTTGGAGCTGCTCATCTCTCTGAACCTTCTTTAGCCATTTTTCCACGCCAATAAAGGTCTGCCCGTTGTCAGAGTAGATAACCGAAGGTCTTCCATGACGTGCAATGAAGCGTTTCAAACTTCCGAGAAATGTTTCAGTCTCCAGGTTCGGCAAAACTTCTAGGTACAGGGCTCTTGTCAAGCTGAAAGCGAACAAAACTAAGTAGGCTCTCCCTTCTTGCCGTGAAGACTTGTGGTACTTGATAGGCCCGGCGAAATCTACTCCCACTACTTCAAATACACCAGCTGCCTTTCTTCTCTCTTGTGGTAGAAGGCCTGGTGGTGGTTTGGCTAACGCAACAGCTTGGAACCTTTTACATCCATAGCACTTCTTCACAGTTCTTTTTACGAGTAGTCTGAGTCGAGGAATCCAAAATTGCTCTCTGATTCGTGCCCTGGTGAGGCCAACTCCCCCGTGAAGTGTGGCATTGTGAGCATGTTGAACGATCTTCTCGGCAAGGATAGTGGAATCTGGTATATAAATTGGATAGTCGCCCTCTGCACTCTAATAGTCCGTCATCATTCTTTTGCAGGTTCAATGTCAATCTATCTTCCTCCATGCCTTTAGCTCCACGTGCTTGGACTCGACGTACCCAGAAAAGCTCTTGGTTTCTTATTTCTTCAGTTGTGAGTGGACCATTGATTCTTTGAGGTTTTGACTTCTTTGCGTTGTCAATGAACCGCCTTATCCACGCACAGACTCGAAGAGTTCACCAATAGGAAGTCTTAGAGAGGAGGTCATCAAGTTCATCAGTCACGTCTATGGCGAGGGCAAACAGCTCTTTTGTAGGCTTCACTTCTGCATTTGATTTGTAGGATCTGCTAGCCAGGTCGGCCCTTTCCACCACAACTGATTACCCTCCGTGAGCATCCCACCTCTACTAGCATAGTCTGTTGTCTTTGGTAGGCACATGCCGCCACGTTACATTGTTGTGGTCACGAATTTTCCGCACAAGGTTGGCTACAAATTGCTTGTAATCCCCATTTCCACATATCCAATGAAGTGCTACGGTGCTGTCCAACCAGCAATGTAGAGAGGTTACTGGAAAACCTTGAAGTGCATCCAGAGCATTTGTAATGAGGTTTACCGCCATGTGGCGAGAGACTAGTTCTCGCCGAGGTATGGTCAGCCCTTGTTTGGCCAATCTTGCTTTCGCCGTCACCAATCCTTGACTTTCTGACGATGAGTGTGTGACGACAGCATATACGACTGCTGCAACACCCCTTCCGCTAGCATCCCCGAAGGCATGGAGCTTAATTCCCTTGATAGATTCTCTAATAGGTGTCAGCGATCTTGGACAGTTGATTCTCTGGGGCAATGAATTCTCCCACTTTTTCCACTGGCGAGTCAGAGTAGGCGGAAGCGGTGAATCCCACGCGCATTTCTTGTCACAAGCATCATGGTATAACAGCTTCCCTTGTAGTGTGATTGGAGCCACAAGTCCAAGAGGATCGTAGATCTTGGCAACCTTTCCCAGAATGCCTCTTTTTGTTGGCGAGGAAGCATCGACTGGAAACGTGATTCCAAAGTTGTCGGTTGACTTGTCCCATTTCAAACCAAGCAGGCCACATTCTCTTGGTTTTACTCCTGACTGTTGCTTTGCATAGCTTAAGTCGTCTTCGCAGTCGGCTGTTGGATCATCTTCCAAAGCTTTCACGTTAGAGTGCCACTTGACTAAAGATATCGATGGTTTCGATCTTCTTCTCCTTGACTTCTGCAGTGGTCGCTCCTCCCATCAGAAGGTCATCCACGTATAGCTTATGCTCAATCTCTCCCACGCATTCTGGGTGCTCAGCACGGCAGGTATTTAAATGATGTCGCATCACGCCACTAAGTAAGAAAGGTGAAGGCCCCAACCCAAACAGTGCCCTGGTAAACCTGTATGTGCGTACTTGATGAGGGTCCTCAT
>OX421454.1:17879774-17882274 GCA_949126865.1 Montipora capitata | reverse complement strand
GATGTATACCGCAACAAAGTCTCTCGAGAGATTTCGCCAGCCGAAAAGTGTGGTGGATGAGAAGAAAACTGTTGATAACGCAGTACCGAAATCAACAGCTTATAAAACCAAATGGTTGTGTAAGGTTTTCGAGGAATGGAAACAGAATCGATTAGTAAAGTCCTGTATACTTTGGAACCCGGCGGCTTTTTTACCACGAAAGACTTTGAAGAAGGAGTACAAACTTTGGACACGGCCATTACAGAGATGTCTGTAATAAATATTCATTGATTTTGTGCAAGTTGTCAATGTACATATTCACTAGAGAGTGGTATATTGTTTTTCATTGGGTATACATGCAGTGATTTGTAGTTGACTTTATGAATTATTAATGAGTTTGAGAAATATAAATTAAGTAATGTAGTATATTTTGTGAAGTTGTGAGGGATTCTGAGTTCCAAAACAATGGCTATTTCAAAATGTGCGTTCAGCCTTGTTTTCATGCCGCACTTGTGGTCACCTTTAAAAACACCCCCTTAACTCAAAACCGATACCACAATCCAACTCTACAACGTACCTAGTGTTAATCAGGAGGGTTCAATCTATCAGAATCCGTTGTCAAACCTCTACTGTGGAGTGGGTTGAACGGAACGATTTTTTTCTGGGCCTAGCTCCCCGACTAATAATTGTAAAAGTTGGTAATGCCACAGGAACATAAAGATAATCAGAATCATAATATATAGCGAGGAAAGGAAAATTTGCTGCAGTAGCAAGATATTTCTGAAAATTTCAGAAATGTTCTTTTTTTTGCATGATAAATGTTGCATGTGCATGTAAGCCAAGGAAACCTTTTGAGAAAGAGCTGGGGAAGGGGGAAGTGACTGGAGGGAAGAAGAAGTAAAAGAGTGAAAGAAGCAATTGAGATTTTGGTAAAAAAGGAAACTGAAGTTGGCATCAACCAAATGGTTCATTAGGTCATTTAAGACCATGGGAGTGTATGAGAAAGGTTGTCACTAGTGATAAGTTGAAGCTGGAAAAACCTGAAGCTGTAACAAGTACCAGGCTTCGAAAATGTGACCTCTCACGCGAAAACGTTCCTAACCACTAGTCGTAAGCCATGAAGTAGCCGTGAAATCGCAGTGTGAACGGAAAGGGAAGTCGTTGTCACGAGTTAAGGAGTCGTTCTTAAGTAATAGTGACTTGTGAAAACGGAATTGGACATTCACAAGAGAAAGCAAAAATATTGCTCGCCTTTCGAACGAGTTTTGAGCTTCTGCTTGCAGCCATTGTTTGTCAATCGAACAACTCAAGCAACAGGAGATGATCAAGTCTTGCACTTTCGCTGGCCATCGCATTACGAACTTCCCAAAACACTGTTGTAAAACTGAAGACTTTCCTATCAAGCTGCCTGACCTTAAACAGAATAAAATATTTTTGTCCGTAATTCTCAAATCAATATTACTGTTAATATTATTATTATTTGTGCTCTATTTGTTTCCTAGAAAATTGACAGAAGGCTTTCAGTCCTACAGCGGATGCCTTGGTCCCTTGACAAGAAGGCTGAAATACGAAATGCCATTGGCATGAAAGAATACACTAGCTCAGACCAATCAGATTTCTCAGAAGATGAAGAAGGGAACTGCAGACTTTCAGCATATTTGGTCAAGAAGTTGCCATGGGAGAGGTCTGCTCTAACAAATGTGACCTCTTACGGGAAAACGTACACTAACGACTTTCCGGGAAACGGTTTTTCACACGGCTCCCTCACGGGTCGCTCACGGCTTGAAAAGTTGAGTGAACGAGTGGCACTGCACGACCAAACGGGTTCTCAGAAATCCCACACGAGTGGTTGAAAATTTTACACAGCTTCAAAAAAATTTTGCACGAGTGGGTCAATTTCACGGGTTAATGCAAACGGCTCTTAAAAATTATAGTCGTTTGGACGAAACCTGACCTTAAAAACGAAAAGCGCAAAACTGTGCTAAGAACCGAGACACCATAATGAGTAACAAATCAAACGGGCATCTTGGCATCACAGCTACGAACAACAATGAGATTGAGAAAATTTAATTCCCTTTCAATGTCAATATGTGGATGTCCACATAATTTCGCGAGTTTAGAAGCTCGTAAAGGTCAGCAGTCAACTGCTAAATCATATGAAAATAATTATTTTGTTTAACAAGGTAGTCATAAGCGATCAAAATCGGCAACCAAAACAGCCGCGAACCAGGAAAGGTTAAGCATTGAAATTCCAAAGAAATTTTTTTTTTAAACCTATCCAACGGCTTAACGGTGAGAAATATTTATTTTTCATTTGCGAAAAAGATTACAATCTTTTCATCACCCTGGAGAGATCAGGAAAAACGTGAAGATCAAAATCTTATATTCGCATCATTAACGCACGAGTTCCCACATTCCTTGCAAAATTTCATAACACAAAAGAGAAAAATCATGTGACAGGTAACGCAACAATCAGTTCAACTCATGTTATCATGGCGGAATGCGATCAAGACGTGCTCAG
>OX421454.1:17852274-17862274 GCA_949126865.1 Montipora capitata | reverse complement strand
ACAGTATAGTTTGGAAACGCCATGGAATTGGGACAGGGAAAGTATTCAGAAAGCAAATGGCTGCTATCACACATGTTGCTTGTTTCAATTTCTTGTTTCGTGGATAGTGGGAATGAATACTCTGGCTGTCATCAAGCCAGTTAGCATTAAGCTTCAAAAGAAGTCTAATAACATCCCCAAAGCGTACAACATGATAGCAGAGATGGAAAAACAGTTAAGGCAAATCAGAAACAATGCCGACACCATATTCAAGGCACGGTATGCAAATGGTGTAGCCCTTGCCTCAGACCTTGGTACCAAGCCGAGCGTCCCAAGAACGGCCTCGGGACAGCTACACAGAGAGAACACCTCTCATGACTCCCCAGAAGAATATTACCGTCAGACCTTGTTCGTTCCTTTCCTTGACCATATCACGGAAGAGATGACATCAAGGTATATATATGTATGATATATAATGTATTGCATTAGCTTTTATTTGTCTTGTCGGTTTCAAGTTACACACATTTATGATAAAGCTCCTCTCGATAGTTTAGCTTCTTAATACTCAAATTAATAATATAAAATAGCATCCTTATGATGTTTACCTTGCCAAGCGAGCGATTTGTCGGATCTTGGGTGATTGTGTTGCCCGAAAAAGCCAATCACCATTAATATTCTTCAAGTTGTTTGGTCATTTCGATTACCATAATCCTTTGCATGTTTGCTTTATTTTTAGTAACTTTCTTTTCATTCTTGCATATATCCAATTTAGTGCCTTACAAGTTGTCCGACATCGGAGACCCTCTGCCTTGTTATTTTACCCTTTCTAGCGTGACTTTTACCGCGCAAAGGGCCCTACTGCGCATCACACATATCAAAACTATACAATTTGGGAAACAGGCGTTAGAAGTCCTATTGCCTCGTATCCCTGGCTCACCTCTTTTCCCTGTAACAGCCCTCGAAGAGTATTTAGCCAGGTTTCGGCTACCGCCTTGTTCCCCTTTATTTGTTTGTAATGCACAGGGAATAACCAGACCTATTCTGGCACACCAGTATAATGCATTTATTAAGGCTTCGCTTTCGGCTATTGGATTAAAATCCCACTCAATACTCCTTGCACAGATTTCGTAGAGGAGGTGCGACATTCGCTTTCTCCCATGGAGCTCCTAACGTGTTTATAAAAGCACAAGGCGATTGGAAGAGTGACGCCTATTTAGTAAATCTTACTCTGAACATAAATATAAAATTCTCCATTCCATCACAAACAGACTCTCTCCATCCCCTTCATCAAGTGTCCCACCCACCTCTCCCGGGTGTTTCAGGTGCTACAAGTTTTTGTAGCTTTGCAGTAAATGATTTTTACCCCATCTCTGAGTCTGTCTGTTTGTGATAGTAATTTAGGCTCTTGTGTACTTCAAGGCCCAGATCCATGCAGAGGACATAAACGATATCATAAACCACGCAAATTAAACCATCCAGTAGAGTTAAAAATTAACCAAAAAATTGGTTTTATCAACAGAGTTGATAATGCAAATTGCCCACCATACAGGGATTCTAAAAGCTGACGTTTCAAGCATTAGCCCTTAGTCAGAGTGAACCAGTCAACCAGTTTATTTTCATTTCATTTAATATATAACACATGGATCATAATTATTTTGCTCTCTCAAAATTGCAATTGCTTTCGTGAACTCCCCTAGGGCCCTGCAACTCCAACAGTACTCAACAAAATGCATGTTGTGAAAACATAGTTATGCATGAATGAAACCCGCATTAAGTTCAAAGATGGGACCTATTTTTACCAGTTCATTCCCATCAAGCCTGGTCACTTTGGAATGAAGTGTTTCACTGTTGCCAAGGCAAGTTCTGGCTATGGACTCGTCAGCAAAATATACATGTACACTGGAAAAAATAATGGTGTGTTGCAGACAGATATTGCAAGAAAAGCAGTCATCGGCCCAGCCCTATGGAAGCATTTTTGTCAAAGGCTATTAACTATTAAACCTCAGTGCCATTTTTCAAATGCCTTAAAGGCCTAGGCATACTAGCCTGTGGGACAGTGCAATTAAACACAAAAGGGCTCCCAGGGGACATAACAGATTCTCACAATGAAGAGACTTGAAGAGAGTAGAAAGTGTGTATTGACAGAGAGGCACCAACCATGTAGACCATGGCAAAATGGTCAACACGCAATTCAGAGGCGGAAAGATCTGTAAAAGTGGCAAACAAATGGCAGAAGACAGCTGTCACCCAGCCATCAGACATTTGTAATAATTATTACAGTCAGAACATGGGAGGTATTGACCTTTCAGATCAATAGGTACACATGCCTAGTGAAAGTATCTGTGTGGTACTATAAACTATTTTTTAATCTGAATTTGGAGTTCAGCGTTTCAAATGCCCAAAGTATTATGATTAAGTCCTTTAGAACTGCTTTTAAAATGCTCTAAGCCTGTTCTGGAACTGCAAGTGAATGGAAGGGCATTTTGGTTGACAGAACAAGACCCAGAAACACAAACCCCCATCCCTCATTTCCGTTTTAACATATTAATCAATTTGGGTTTTACAAGGAATGTAAAAATATGCTTTAATCACTTCTCTTGGTCTTCCTGGCCTAACCCTGGGTCTTGCATGAGGCTCTGCCAGTCTTCTTGTGCCTTGCTTTCTTCCATGATTGAAGTACATGTAGTAGTTGTAAGTCATCAGATGCCACCAGGACAGTTAACTTGGAATTTAAACCCCATACACTCCCCACAGCTTCAAATTTCACAAAATTGGCCAACATGTCAGTTCCGTGTAATGCTCTTGCCATCCCATATCTCTCGCACATATGGGCCAGATATGGGCCATAAGTTGCCATATCAAACCCATACTTTTACTTTGGTAAGGGAGTCCACCATTGTATGATATTTCATAAAACAATAGTGAGGACACATACAACCACCACAGATTGCACAATTATGCTGGGTGTCAATTCGTTGAATGTGCTCTTTGCAGGCCAATCCATTGTTGTGTGAAATTACATGTACATGTACATGTAGGTACTGGAAGTAGTTCCACTTGTTTTACATGTATGCAGGATAAAGTTTTGTTGTTTACGCTGTAGATTATGTACATGTAGTATTAATTAATTTTGCAGAACTACACTTTATTCTCAAAACTGTGAAAAAAAACTAGGAGATAAAATGTGTGCTTGAAAGGTTTTCACACCTCTTGTCCTTTTCCCAAATTTGGTCAAATTTGGTACCGCTATTACAAATAACAACTAGTCAGCTTGTGCTTGTAAATGGACATTTACGGCATTCCTCAGCCACCAAAAATAAATTTCTTCAATCAGAACTACTCAAAAAACAAGAGGCTTTCATCAATGACCCCACAGGATAATATCAAGGCACAATTATAGTGCTCTGGGGACACCACACTGACTGTCACTCTCAAAGAAGGATGCACCTACATGTACATGTACCTGTACTTGTACCTGTTTAACAAACCAAGAGTAAAAGTATTCTATCAAGATAAATATCTAAACACACCAAAGAAAGAATATGGATGTACAGTACTATTCCTTGAGTGGAAGACTTTGAAGTAGAGAATACAGTATTTCTGCTTCCATGAAGGTTACAGCAAATGAACTTGGGGTAACTAGATGTAACTTCAACAATTACACTCCTTCCTTTTGCTGTAACAAGGATGTTACAGTGAAAGGCAAGAATGCCATGTGCCAGTTTTTCCGGCCATAGGGGAAAATTTATACAAACGTCTCCACAGCTCCGACGGCCTACCTCCTCGATTTTATGGTTTACCGAAAGTCCATAAGAACGGATGCCCTTTACGGCCCATTGTTTCATTCATATCAACTCCTACATACAACCTCTCTAAGCATGTGGCTAAAATATTAAGACCCCTGACTGGTAATTCCGACTACACTGTCAAAAACAGCACTGAATTCTGTGAAGGTATTACTGACATCAAACTTCAGGATGACGACGTACTTGTTTCTTTCGACGTCGTTTCATTGTTTACATCGATTCCAGTGGATGTAGCTATTAGTGTTGCTCACAATCGCCTGATTAACGACGAAAATTTACAAGACAGGACAGCCATACCTATTACTGACATTATCAAATTGCTTGACTTTTGCCTGTCAACCACCAATTTTCAGTATGACCACAAGCATTACAAGCAAATTCATGGGACAGCTATGGGCTCCCCCGTTTCCGCTATAATGGCAAACATGGTCATGGAAGACCTGGAAGAAAGAGCACTAGCTTCACTAACCAATCCACCTTTATTTTGGAAGAGAATTGTGGACGACGTGATTACAACCGCAAATTCTGGAAGTACACAGACCTTTCTGGAACATTTGAATTCAGTTGAACCTTGCATTACTTTCACAATTGAACGTGAAAACGAGAGTAAAATTGCCTTTCTTGACACCATGGTTCATCACCAGGAAGACGGAAAATTAATCACCACCGTCTACCGAAAACCTACCCACACTGATCGCTATCTGTCATATTTATCGCACCATCCCAGTATGCACAAGCGAGCTGTGGTCAAATCATTAATGGATCGGGCCGAGAGAATTCCCTCAACAAAATCCGACCGAAACAAGGAAAAACATTACAATCAAATGGATACCCCAAACGCTTTATCTTGAATGCCAGCAAACCTAAACCACCATTAAACCAACCCTTAACTGGTGCAGAGTCAGAAGAGAAATATTGCACAATACCATACGTTAGCGGGACCTCCGAACCCATAAAGAGAGTTTTGGACAATTATGGTATCAAAGTGACTTTTAAACCCTACAAGACAATTGGCCAGATATTCCCAAAGCCGAAAGACGAAATGGGCAAAGAAGAAATTCGAGATCTCGTGTATGACATTCCCTGCGCAGTTTGTAGCAAGAATTACGTCGGAGAAACGCAAAGAAAATTTACAACTAGAAAAGGCGAGCATCAAAAGGCCGTCGCACGGCTACAAAAAGAAAAATCAGCACTTGCGGACCAAGTTATAAAAACAAATCATGACATCGCGTGGAATGAGGCCACTATTCTTAGAACTAACAATAACTGGCGACAAAGGAAAATTCTTGAGGCTTGTGCTAAAGACCCCCTCAACCGAGACGATGGAGCACTACTCCCCAAGGAGTACTTGCTTCTGGGAGAGCAATTGTCTTTTTTATGCTGTTTTTTGACAATGAACTCATCGAACAAATTGTTCGATTTACGAACGCCAATGCTGAGGTGAAGGAAGCGAGAAATTGGCAGGCTGTCATGAGCGAGGAAATGAAAGTGTTTCTAGCCTACTTAGTCATTTCTAACGACTTGGTGGTACTTCTGCAGGATGAACTGTACTTTCTATCAACCTGGGATACGAAGATTTTTCACACCCCAAATATCAGAAACCTGTTTTGTTCTCAAAAACGACTGTTCCAACTAAAAAAGTATATTTACTTTGTGGACCCTTGGCACATTTGCACCGAAGATGAAGAAAACGATCATCTGTACAAAATAAGAAATGTCAGCTCATCCGTTATTGAAAAGTGTAAAACGCTTTTTAACTGTGGCCAGGAAGTTTCTGTTGATGAAGCCATGAAATCATAAAAGTCCTCATGGCGAACGGACACGGCTGCGCTAGCTGCAGCGTTCGCTGGTGCTTTAAGTTTATTTTACTCTTTCTACTCATCAGAAGCACAAAGAATTTATCTACAGACGATGGTCCAACTGACACAACCTTGTATGGGTCAGCGAGAACCCTGGACCAACTGATAAAAAACCGAAATACCAACAGTGCTCTAGGACCATTGCTTTGAACCATCGTATCATCATCTGCAGTTCGTGTGACTCAACATATCACATCAAATGCGGAGGTGTCACACCAAAGCAACACAAGACCATAACAACAAGTAACCAAACCTGGAAATGCTTGCACTGTGCACAATTAACTGCGACTTTAAACAACGATGCATTGACCAAATTACCATTCAGCCATGCCACCAATGAATTGTTTTCCTCGTTGTTTGGCGCTAACCAACAAGACTCAATCGGAAATCTGACCGCTGACGCTGCTCCAAAAGATGTTCGTGTTGGTCATCTGAATATCTGTAGCTTGCGTAATAAAATTGATGAACTTAGATTGATACAAAATATATGCCGCTTCAACATACTGGGGATCACTGAAACACACTTAAACTCAACATACACTGACCGTGATATTCACATCAACGGTCTTGAGTTTTTACGCCTTGATAGAAAGGATCGTAAAGGCGGCGGATGTGTATTGTATTATGCCGATTACTTAAATATTATCCATTGAAAGGATCAGGCCAAATTTCCAACCACTAATGCATTGTTTTCTGTAATTTACAGATCTGAACTGCACTTGCTAAATTTCTTCAATAATTTACAGGACGTGATCAAAAAAGCCAGGATGAAAACAGACAATATTGTTCTACTTGGTGATTTGAATTGTAACTTGCTTGGAGTAAACCAAAGTTCTTCGTTCTCAGACTTACGAACCAAAACAAGAAATTTACTGCATATTTTTGACGTGTTTAATATGCAAAATGTGATAAAGGAAGCAACACGTATAACACCTTCGACAGAGCCAGAATTCTTCACATAAGTGGAGTCATAAAAACAGATCCATTCTGTATATTAAAGGAGGAAGAAAGGTTCTACAAAAACTTGTATAAAAGCAGTACTACTGATCCAGATCTTGCATTTAAAATTGATTCTTTCCTAAACGATTTAAATATACCCACACTTTCTGAAGACCAGAAAAAATTTTGTGAAGGCAATATTTCAGCAGAAGAATGTTTTCGTCTCCTAGATAGCTTTGACAATAATAAAACTCCTGGTAATGACGGCATTCCTATTGAATTTTATAAGACATTTTGGTCAGTAATTAGCGATAGCTCTATGAACTGCATTAATAAATCCTTTGAAAAAGGTGAGATGTCTAGCTCTCAAAAACAAGCAATCATTACACTAATTGAAAAGAAAGGGAAAGATCGTTCACTTTTAGAAAATTGGCGTCCAATCTCCCTTGTTAATGTAGACACCAAAATAATGACAAAAGCAATTGCATCCAGAATGAAAAATGTTTTGCCCGATATTATTCATCCTAATCAGACAGGATATGTAAAAGATCGGTTTATAGGCGAAACTATACGATCTATTTATGATGTTATGGACTTTACAGTGAAAGAAAACATTCCCGGTTTAATGTTATTCATTGATTTTCAAAAGGCTTTCAATAGTGTTGAACGGGAATTTCTTTTTAAATGCTTAGAGGCATTCAATTTTGGTTCAGATTTCCTTCATTGGGTTAAAGTATTCTACAAAAATATACAAAGCTGTATCTTGAATAACGGCAGGACATCAAATTTCTTTACGCTGGAACGAGGAGTTCAGCAGGGAGACCCGTTGTCTCCATATCTGTTCGTAATAGCTGTGGAAACACTGGCTATCGCCATTAGACAGAATTCGGACATCAAAGGAATTTATATCGGAGATGAGCAAGAAACGAAACTTTTACAGTATGCAGACGACACCACAGCTATATTAGCAGATACTAACTCAGCCAAAGTATTATTTGAACTACTGGACCAGTTTCGAAGCATTTCCGGTCTTAAGATTAATTGTTCAAAAACTGAGGGTATGTGAATAGGATCATTGAGAGAAAGTAAAGAACAACATTTTGGTATTAAGTGGCCTAAAATCCCGATTAAAGCTCTGGGGGTATATTTCACATATGATCAGAAATTATTAAAGGAAAAGAACTTTATTGAAAGGCTCTCTATTTACGGTAAAGTGACAATAATTACAATGTAAATCTTTTTTGATCCCAAAATTCGTCTACGTATGTTCGCTACCCCCTACACCAAAGGAAATTGTGAATAAACTGAATCAATTGTTATTCAAGTTCTTATGGAAAGGTACAGATAAAGTGACTCGCGTGTCTGTAATAAACGATTATGAGAGAGGTGGTCTAAAAATGATAGATTTGGAAAGCATCGTTAAATCTTTAAGGTTGGCCCTGGCTAAAACGACTATTTAGCAATTCAAACGCAACATGGAAGACGTATTTACTTCATCTATTAGAGCCCGTAGGAGGTCGCTTTTTTCTAAATTGTAATTATGAAGTTTCTGATTATATGATATCTTCTCAATTTTACCACGAACTTTTGTTATGGTGGTCGGAGTTCCACAAATCTTTCGCTTCAGAAGGTGACTGGAAAATAACTGTTTGGAATAATAAAGAGATTCGAATAGATAATAAGCCAGTGTACTATAAAAATTATTTTAAATCTGGAATTATTTACATACAGGATCTTCTTTTTAACTTAAATACAACGGACTCCTATAACTATTTTTCAAACAAAATTGTCAAAAACAATTTTCTGCAATGGGCGGGCCTTAGGCGTTCTGTGCCTTCTCATTTAAAATAAATCAGGCTAGATAGATTAACCATATCCCCATCACTTCTAATTGGAAATAAAATTTTCGATATTAAAGACAAAAAATCAAAAGATTATTATTTGCTTCTGGTCTCAAAAAAAGCTCAACCTCCTAATATTATCTGCAAATTGAAGAGTGATTTTAATTTCACAACCCAACAATTTAAAGAAATCTTTTCGTTACCACATTTGGTTGCACTTGAGTCATATGTTAAGGCTTTCCAATACAAAGTAATTAATTCTATTCTTTACACTAACAGCAAAGTATGCAAAATTGGATTTAGAATTAATGATGCATGTACTTTTTGTAATGATGAACCTGAGAATTTATATCACCTTTTCTATGAATGCCCTCACTCCAAAACATTCTGGACTAATTTCGAATCATACTGGTACCTTCTATCGAATCAGCCAATCCATCTTTCAGTGCAAAACGTTTTATTTGGAGTTTTATCAAAACAATGCCCTTTAACAAATTTATTAAACTATTTCATATTAATTGGAAAATTATTTTTGTGGGACTGCAGAAGAAGCCAAACACTTCCTAAAATTCAAGGACTGCAATCGAAACTAAAGATTAAATATGAAACTGAAAAAAAGATCAACAAAAACAACTTCTTTGAAAAGAAATGGGTACTCACTTTAATATAATTAATTAAGTTATTTATTTATTTATTTATTTTTAATATGCATGTATCTTTTATTTTGTTGCTCATTGTTTTTTGTAATTGTATTATTTTGTAAGTAGTGTATAAATTGGTATTGCAAGTTTAAAAAGTAATCATTGTTTTTGTACAGTAAGTATTGCAATTGTATTATTGTAAGTAGCACCTGTAATTGTAGGTGCATTGTATTGTAAGTAGTGCGTACGCAATTCAATTGTTTAAATAGTTTTGATGGTAATATAATGGATTTTAGTAGTTGTTAATTGTGTAATTTTTGTAAATTGTGTAAGTAGATGTACCAGTGTTGTAAGTAGTGTGAATCATAATAACAAGCTATGCGTCAAAAAAAAAAAAAAAAAAGAAAAAAAATACAAATAAGCCGGAATTGGTTAGGAGAACTGGAGTACTGCCGCTGGGCATCACAGATCATAGCCTAGTATATGCAACCTTCTGGTTAAAACAAAAAAGACCACTGCCCATAGTCCTTACAGTCAGGAACTTCAAACAATTTAACACAGAGAATTTCAAAGCAGACCTGGAACAAACACCCTTCCACATTGCATCTGTGTTTGACGACATGGATGATATCCTTTGGGCATGGAATCAATTGTTCAGGGGCGTTTGCGATTCACACGCACCACTGAAAGAAATTAAAGTGCGAAGCGTATTGTCACCGTGGATCAATAACAATATTAGGTTAAAAATGAATCGTCGATTTAAGTTATTCAAGAGAGCCTTATGAACCATTTCTTCTCTAAGATAGCTGAGCAACTCCAAGCACCACAATTCTCGACTAGCCTACATTGTATGCCCCATACCTGTATCACATATATCCGACATTAGTCTATCTAGCTCTGATGTTGACAGGAAAATTACATTACTGAAGAATAAT
>OX421454.1:17844774-17847274 GCA_949126865.1 Montipora capitata | reverse complement strand
AATATTGTCATCATCACATATTAATTTTTGGAATTTTGCAACTTCAAAGTATTCTTTGATCTTAGGAATGAATTTTTTCTGCATGAAAGAGAATCTATCAGAGATTAAAAATATGTGGGACTTCTTTTTAAAAAAAAAGGTTCCTTCTGCGTGTAAAATTGATTTGAAGACAACCTGTCAATTTTGGGTTGGATTCCCAAAATGCCCTGGTGTCCTGGGCAATTTTTACCCAAAATTCCCGGTGGTGAAATGGTTAATAACCTCTCTTCGATAGCCAATCAGACCGCAAGTTTACCCTTAGCTATGTGATGCCATGAAAAATTCAATAGCATTCAGAGCATCTATTGTGTGGAGCGTCCTTACATGTACTTAGGATCTTGCAAAGACATCCAACAAAAAAAACAAAACAAAAAAAACTAGACTAATTTAGACTCTCAGGTAGAATCTCCTCACATAATGCCCCACAATAATAACGATAATTTTTTCATAATCTTATTATTAACTCCTTGACACCCAAACCGGCCAGACTTAGTATTTTACTCAGTCTAATGCCAGACGATTTTACTCGTCAGTGGGGAACCCCCAGGAGTCAATGATGATTTTAATACACTTTTATTGCTTAAGTTGTAGTTAGCTTAAATGCATGACCCCATAGGCGGCACTGCTTTAATCACCATTGTACAATATATTGCATTGCAAAGTTATTGCATTGTATTATATTGTATTGTACTGTCAGCAACAAGAAAAGGGCCTTTTCCTCTGAGGGTAATTGGACAAAAGAAAATGCAAGACACATGCACTTCTCTATTGTCATCTCTCCCAGGTCAAGTACTCTGTGCAAGAACTTGAATTTGACCAAGTTGTTTGCAATGCTTAGTGCCCTTCTGTAGTATTCGCTTAAGTAATCAGTGTACTCCTCAACTTCTACAGCTGGTAGATGAACCTACATGTATCTCATAGAACATGCATTGCTTAAATGCAGAGACCAAGCATCTTGGATCAATGGGCACTACACTACGCTGCCCCAAGCACAACAGGAAAACAGAAGGGGGTAAAACCTTTTTAATATCATCAATCTTATTATGGAATTCCTTACCTGTGAAAATAAGATCCAGCGTACAAATATATTGAGTACGTTAAGGAGGGGTACACTAATATTGACCATTTTCAAATATCTTAATTATTGTAATTATTGTGATTATTTGTGTATTTATATATATACATCCTTTTATTCATTGTAAGTTTTCCTTGTTATAATTTAGGTGAGGGCCACAGGTTTCTCAGTTTACGACTGTGAAGTGTTTTCCCTCGTTAAATAAAGCTATTTATTTTATGGGCCAAGCCCTGCTAGACACCATATGTGCAGGCAAATGTAGGCACCACAACCATATCTATTGCTCTGCTGGCTGAGGTACATCATCCTTGGTATTACGGATAAAGCCCACTCCTCCAAGTTGCAGCTAAGGTCAAGAGCCTTCAAGACAGAAAGCATTTTGTTAAGTGCCTTCTGTGTGAAAGGTTTCAGAAAGCTACATCTAGGACAATCACTAATTTCTTCTTTGGAAGGACTGTTAGGAGAAACAAGTGTTCTGATCAAGTACCTAGTGTTGTAAGGTGTCATGATCAGATCTTGCATGGATGGTCACTTGCCTTGTTGAAGGTGCTTGGCTACAAGAGCACTCTTGCCCTTTTCAAAACGCCCTTAATACCGTTTACACTTTGACATCTTTCTCTTGACCAGCAGATTGGATCAATTTGAAGTAATCATCTACTGCATAACAAAATTTGTCAGTCAGTTGTCTTGCAAGTTATCTAAGTTGCCAACCAAGCTCTACAATTCATTCATATACATCAAACTGCAAGCTCCATGGAAGGCTTTCAATCCTTTCAAGGTTGCATCAATTTAAGTGCCTATATACATGTACATGTAAATGGGGAAAAAATGGGAATTTGTTTCTGAACAAAGACTGGAGTTCATTGGAAAGACCCTGCTTGACAGAACAATTTTGCTTTTCCGTTGTTGTTACAGAGCTGACAAAGCTGTGGCCTTCAGATCCAAGATAGAAAGTTGGAATTGGAGAATAATGTTGGTTTTTTTCAGGGGAAGGCAAAACCAGAACATAACCCTGCAGCAAAAACGTCAGACCAAGGATGGGAACCAACAACAAACTCAACCTCCATAATACCACCATTGAACCTGAGCCACACCTGGTGGGAGGTGAGCATTCACACCACTGAACCATCCTTGCTCCCCACAACCATTCTTAACATCTCTATCCTTTGATTCTCTATTCAGTGACTGATGTAGTGACAAACACTCAAATACATTGTAAATGTCCCAAATCATTATGCTTAGTAACTTTCAGACTAATTTAAATTGAATTTGATTTTAAGACTGTTCAAAATACATGTACATGTATATCATGCCTGAAATGAAGTGATATACATGTATGTAATACCAACTGAAGGGAGATTCATAAATATAAACCAACAGAAGTAC
>OX421454.1:17829774-17839774 GCA_949126865.1 Montipora capitata | reverse complement strand
TGCTAATTTTTGGTTTATTTTATGGCCATGATATATTTTGATGAATTTTGAAAAACGGTTCCTTCGGTGCCCCTGTTTGTTGAAGTCGATATTTTTATAATTCAATTCGGTTTTGTATATATTCTTTCTGTTTGGCAATGAGATGGGCCGTCATACTGTGATAATAATAGGCTGATTTAGCAACAGAACGGGAACGTCAATGGCGACGTCGCGCGCAGGAAAACTACCAATGAGAACTTAGAATAGAGAAGAAAAGAGAAAAGTCTACTCTATTCTGAATTCTCATTGGTGTTTTTTCTGCGCGCGCCGTCGCCACTGACGTTCCCGTTCTGTTGCTAAATCAGCCTAATAAGGAGCTTATGAAACGACGCCGACGGCAACGACGACGCTACAAAACAATAGGTTTAGTCGGAGCAAAAACAATGGCTCTGCACGCTCTGCACGTGCGTTTTACATTTTGGTACATTTCTTTGCCGTCATCTCCTAAATGACGACGTGAAATGACCAAATTCAAGGTTCTGTGGGGGACGTTAGCACATGACGATGAATTTTCAGTTCTCTCTCTACGCTTCCAGCCCACTCATACCAGTTTTAATTCCTCGACAGTTACTACACATTTTTAACGCGAAACGACATGAAATAGTCTCGTAGTGATATGAATAACGCGAACTTGTATTTTTAAATGAAGTCTTCGTAGCCGTCGTCGTCCTTGTTTCGTAAGCTCCCTAATTGGGGAGCTTAAGCACGCGCGTTTTGAGACGCGGACGGCAACCGGAAGAGAACATTTCTCGTGCCAGGACAGTGGTGTCTACTAGATTTTTATACTAATCATCTCTAATGGAGAAAAGATACTTAGGAATGTAAATGTAGTAGTGTCAAGACATGATAAAAGGGAAAGCAGCTCACTTCCGGTTGCCGTCCGCGTCTCAAAAACGCGCGTGCTTAAGCTCCCTAATAGTTAACGGTTCACGGTATTAACTTCTTACTAACCGAGCGCGAGGGCCGTACTGGGGAGCGAGGTCCGTACAAAAACGACCGAAGGCCAATATTCCCCAGTACGGCTCGAGCTAGCTCGGTTAGTAAGTAGTTTACTATATGGCTTTTTAATTACCTTTTGCTTTGGTTTTGCAAATCCCGTAATCGGCCCGTGGGCATTACGGGAGAATAATGCCCTACAACTCAGTCACAATTAGCCAATCAGAGCGCGTGTTATATCGGCTACAAACACAAGCCATATAATAATAGAGGGTAATTTGAAAATCTATTTTCTCCCCATGTAAACCATGTGAGCGTTAGCCCTACTAATGGAATTAGGTCCACACCTTGTAGCTCAGTCGGTAGAGCAGCGGTGATCTCACCCGAAGGTCGTGGGTTCAATTCCCACCCTGGTCAACCCTGGTCAGAGTTTTCTCTGTCCTTGTGTAAGCCCTATACGCCGTTTTCGAAATATTAATATTCAGCTTGATATCGAGGCAGAGAGGGCAAAAACAGTAGAAACAAGTTGGCATTAATGTGAAAGATATTAGGGGCACCCAACGTCAATTTTCGGAAAATATCTGTTCAGAAGACGATTTGAGATCTATGATAATTTTCGGAACATTTGTTGTAAAATTTCAGTGCTTGCCTGCGTCTCCTAGGATTTTCGAACAACGGAAAAATGGTATAATTGCCCATTTTTAACGGATTTTTCCCTTAAAAGGTCGCCTAGAGTTTTCGGGAGCCTTTTTTCTGGCTGAAATTTTCGAAAAGGTAAGTTTTGATCCCTGTAATTTTCGGATCACTAGACTTTCAGCTAGGAAATCCGAACAGATGAAAAATGTTTAGGGGATAAAAATATGCCTATATCTACCGTTTAAATACTAAAATACGTTTAACAATGCTATGTTTAAGTGGTTTTGAACTATATTCTCGTTCGGTGCCCCTGAGATATTAACATATCACGCCACTTCCCTGTGTCTTTGTCCTCTAAACCTCTCTTTCACGCTGAATTTTAATATAAGGAAAGTGGCCTATTCCATTACTGATCACGCATGACTGACACCAAAATACATTTCAATATTTAACGCATGCTCAATACGAAATGTCGAGGTGGCTGGCAGAGTCTGCTTCCTCTTCCCGATTTTTTTATGAAGACCGAAAGGGACTCCCCTCACGGGGTAAATCGGCGAGCAGACAGGTGGCACCAAACCCTTGAGTTACATGTATGCGCTTATTCAGAAGCGAAAACTCCATGTTCATAAATTAACCCGATCATTGGTGAACAAAATAATAGGATACCATGTCTGTAACCGCAATAAAAAAGAGCAAAACGCCTGTTTATGCATTTAAATTAACACATAGATTGGTTTTAAAGCACTGCGAGATGATTTCTCGCGTCACGACACCACCGCAGATCTTGCAAACATTCAAGATTTTAGGTTGCTGTTATTCATCGTGGTGAAGTACAATAATAATAAAGTGTTCTCGTTTGCCTCACGATGTGGTCAGTTGTGATGTTGATCGCGACGTTTCGACTGCATACTGCTAGTCTTAAAAAGTGACGCTTAACCTATCGACCTCATGGCCTGATGACGACTAGCAGTGTGCAGTCGAAACGTCGCAATCTACATCACAAGTGACCACATCGTGAGACAAACGGGAATACTTTATTATTATTCAAGATTTTGTAAGTTACTAATTTATTTCTCGTTAAATGAAACAATTTCTTTTGTAAATTAGGATATTTCTTCGAGCATTGAAAAAGTGTGGTCATTTGAGTTAACACATTTTACGATGAAATCCTTGATGAGATCATTTCCTTTCCAACTTTTTTGTCCAGGATGTCATGTTTAATACCGATTAATTCTCCATGATATCGTTTGATGTTTCCCAATTGGTCTCTTCTCTTTTAATATCTACTCTCCTTTCTCGCGCCATGCCTTCTCACTTGTCGTTCCAATGCTCTGCCTTTCACGCCTCTATTCTCCGCACGCTTTATCTTTACCGTTAAAAGCACACCATTTTAATCGACGGACAAAGGATCAAGTGTACTTCCCTTATTCATGGATCACCCAATCAGAAGGCTGGATTTACTTTTACGTGACACGAATGGATCAATGACAGCGCAATGCATCTCATGGAGTGTCTGCTCTGTGTTTTAATGAGGCTAAGACTGGGAAGAATGGTGAAAGAAGGCAAAGTTGTATCGCCATGCACACAGCGTTGCAACGTCACGGCTCTACAGCTGAGGGAAGTAACATAATCAATTCCGGAAACAAGAAGATGGAGACACCTTTGTTCGTGCCAGGTTCTTTTGGGGAAGCATCGGTAACTTTTTTCCTTCAGTTGGAAACAAATCTGGTCGTATTGTAAGGCCCAAATTGAAATGGCATCACAATTACTGTACGTTGACAATCTTGATTTGCTAAAGGAAAGTACAATAATTTTATTGTTACTATTGTTCTAGTTTTGGTACACAAACCAGAAGCAAAACAAGGAACATTATTTTAAAGAATTGAAAGAACTAAGAGCAAACTAATAATGATTATTATTGGTTAGTATTTCTGTCCTGAATGATGTAATTGCTTATCTGGATAACTGTGAACACTATTATTAAGTTTATATCACACAGCTCACTGTTACCTATGAACGAGTCAATTATTTTCCGTGATGTCATGGGTTTTGAAATGCTGGGAGGTTCAACAAGTCAGTTATAGGGTCTGATAGACCACTTAAAGAGGGATGGTCCAATCCCTTAATTCCCATGATTCTATTTGTGCATGTGTGTAATAATTAAGTACAAGGCGTATGCTATGCTATGCTATGCTATATGAAACGTTACAAATGGTAAACCTGCTTACGAAGCAGGAAATTCATCTGTCAACGCATGAGGGAAGTTTGCTGTTCTCAAATTCATGTGTTACACGTTTAACAACATGCACTCCTTTGAGTTAAACCTCACCATTTGAATGGATAATTTCTTTGGAAATATTGAACGCTCAGGATATGCGGCATCTCTACCATGAGAATCAAAAATTTTAAACATTTCTGCATGTATTGAATATTATAAACACCAACAGCGATACATCGTATAGTTAAGATAAATGACACAATGTTCTGACTTCAAGGATTCAAATGTTCTGTCCAAGGGTATGCAATGCAGATATTCCTGTATGTATGTCATAATGTGTTTTTAACTCGGTCAAGGATAGTGGAACTAATAAACTCCTCGAAATCAAGACACAATTTGCCATTAAGAAAAAACGCCACTGGGGGAGTGGCAGAATTATAAAATTTCCCCTCGAAGTCGCCTTTAAAGGGGACCAAAAAATCGGAAATGTTGACCCAGCGGGCGATGTAGGAAAAAATCTCATCTTTCTTTGGGTGTTCTGACAGAATAAACTTCCAGTAAGGCTGGTGCCAACACAGTTCCCCAGCCAAAAAACTACTGGGATCTCAGAAATTAACATCTTGAAGAGTGGCATGATCGATTCCTTTGGAAACCATGTATGGCGAGGGGTTCGCGCCTGCAACGCAAGGCTTTTTTCCCTTTCCAATTGCACCACAGAAAAAAATTTGAAGAGACTTCGTCCGGGCGAAAATCATAACGAGATTTCTTGCACGGGGGTGTCTAAGCCAAAAAGAACAACAATAAAAGCGCCAATGAAACACGATAGAGAAAAGGGGAAAAGCCAACCGCGAAGCAGCCCCGAAATACCCCGTCCAGGGACAGAGCAATTAAGGGCATAAGAAGACCCCTTCGAAGGCATACCAGCGGTTATGGTCAATTGCCGGCTTTACTCGATATTTCTGTTTCTCCGTACTCCCTTTCAGGCTTAGCTCCGCTTGCTATTGTTTTACGAAGCTTTTACGCCCGTTAGTTAAGAGATGGCGTTCAATGTCACATACCTGTTTTGTCTATTTAGACGACGGCATTTTCGGAAGTCGCGATTTCGTCTCCGCTACGGCTGCTAGTAATATCCAGCGCAATAACCTGGCTTCGGCAGGCTTTGTTACCAATGAAGAAAAGTCTAACTGGGAGCCTGTTCAAATCGGACAATGGCTAGGTTTTTGATAAACACTATAAGGCTCACGTTCCAGATTCCTCAGAAGAAGCTTGAGAAGCTCAGAAGTTCGCTGGAGCTTTTGGTCCGGGCGAAAATCATAACGAGATTTCTTGCACGGGGACGTCTAAAACAAAAAGAACAACAATAAAAGCGCCAATGAAACACGATATAGAAAAGGGGAAAAGCCAACCGCGAAGCAGCCCCGAAATACCCCGTCCAGGGACAGAGCAATTAAGGGCATAAGAAGACCCCTTCGAAGGCATACCAGCGGTCATGGTCAATTGCCGGCTTTACTCGATATTTCTGTTTCTCAGTACTCCCTTTCGGGCTTAGCTCTGCTTGCTATTGTTTTACGAAGCTTTTACGCCCGTTAGTTAAGAGATGGCGTTCAACGTCACATAACTGTTTTGTCTATTTAAACGACGGCATTTCCGGAAGTCGCGATTTCGTCTCCGCTACGGCTGCTAGTAATATCCAGCGCAATAACCTGGCTTCGGCAGGCTTTGTTACCAATGAAGAAAAGTCTAACTGGGAGCCTGTTCAAATCGGACAATGGCTAGGTTTTTGATAAACACTATAAGCTCACGTTCCAGATTCCTCAGAAGAAGCTTGAGAAGTTCAGAAGTTCGCTGGAGCTTTTGGTCAATGACGGCCATTCGACCTACCGTTCCCTGGCTCGTTTTGCTGGTTTCATTATGTCATTATCCTTAGCCGTACAATAGCCCGCACTTTTATCAGGCAAATGCATTATGCCATACACACCAGACCTAGTTGGGATACAACTCTTGTGTTTAGCGATCCGTGAATGCAGGAGTTGAAATTTATTTTTCAAAACATTCATACATTCGAAAGATTTCCACTGAAACCGACTTTTTTCGCAGACTCAGTTCTTTTCACGGATGCAAGTGAATAGACCACTTGCACTAAGAGGTCACGTGACCAATGCTTCCCTTAAGCAGTGAGTTGTAATCTTACTGTTGCCAAAAATTGACAGAACACATAAAAATTATCTCACAAGCGAAATTTGAGAGGAAACGCATTTAAGGGAGATATTTTATGGTACTTTTTTTCAACAAAGTAGCATGATTTGTCTTGGCCGCCATGTTGGAGGGCATACTCTTGCCCTCCAACATGGCGGCCAAAACTACTTTTTGCTTATGTCTTGTTAAATGTTTGATAGTTGAGTTCAGATGTGCCATAAACGTTGCCACATCATCTTTTCAACATTTTCCTTGAAGTTCAAGTGCAAAATTTGTGTCAGAAAGCGGTAATTCATAATTTTAAAAAAATCAAGTTTTGGTCACGTGACCAGCTACGGACTTTCTCATTTTAAGGAAATGGTGCGGGTTTGAAAAACCAAATCACTATTATTTTGTTTAAGAGATGACCCACTAATAGTGTTTCGAAGGCAAAATCATGTAACTTTCATTTTCTTAAAAACGATGTCACGTGACCTCTTAGTGCAAGTGGCCTATTTGCTTTTGGTAGTTACATTGCCACGCTTGAAGGTGTCCCAGCAAGTGGCATGTTTCCCGAGTCTGATTTGCATACCAGTTCTACTTTCCGAGAATTAAAAGCAGTAATGTACGTTCTACAATCATATGCCGGAAAATTGGCAAATCAATCAGTCAAAATTTTCGTCAATAATCAGGGCGCGTCTCGTATCCTAACGATTGGAAGCCCAAAGCCTCACTTGCAGGGAGTATTGTTAGAGGTCTTAAAGCTCTGTTTCTGTTTCGGAATTTCTATTGAGGCGCAGTGGCTACCCCTTGAGCAGAATCTTTGTGCTGACCTTCTTAGTAGGTTCATAGACAAGGATGACTGGCGCCTGCACCCCTGCGTATTCAGTATGATTGATAAGAAATGGGGGGCTCATTCGATAGATCGATTTTCCCCGCACCTTAACAACCAAGTTCCTAAATTAAACTCGAAGTTCTTCTCGCCCGATTGTTTCGGAGTCGACGCCTTAGCACAGAACTGGAGTACAGACAACAACTGGCTGTGTCCCCCAGTCCATCTGATTCCAGCATCTCTGAGAAAGCTGGCTAGCCACAAAGCCGTTGGTACTTTAGTAGTGCCGGAATGGCCCTCAGCATCGTTTTGGCCTCTGTTACACAGCACTCCGGGCAGATTCGCCCCATTTATCCTTGTCGTCTTCGTGCTTCCACGAATTGCGGATCTCCTTATCCCAGGCCCAGGGCAGAAAGAGTATTATCGTCAGCGAGACTCAGTGTTTTCGGGATGTCCGTCCTTTAGCATTCTAGTATTAAGGGTGGATTTCACATAGTTCCATGTTGATTTGCATTTAATCCCGTTGTACTTGTTGTAAAATTATTTTTCTTCATCTATTTGGTTGAACACAAGCGCCTATTTCGGCGTTTTCCTGCCTTATTGGTCAGGTGTAATTGTGTTATTAGCTCCATTGTAGAGCGTATGAGTTCTATTGGCTTTAATTTTATTAAAAAAAAAGAGAAATCAGTAGTAATTTTTTGCTGCCTTCCTTGTTATTTTATCGACAGATATTTGGTCAGTCGGTATCTGGGGAGAAGCCTTGAGCTTGGAAGACGCTGGCCTGTACAGTCCAGTTCCGCTGTTATTAGAGTTGGTCCTGTCAGCCAACACCCCAGGCATCATTGCCAGATACACCAGTGGATGGAATCGCTTTTGCGCAGTTGGCCCAAATCCAGAGTCGGTGTTCCTCATGTGCCCGCAGAGCCGCTGCATGTCGCCCTTTATATCTTGGAACTAACCAACACAGCTCTCCAGAACGGTCACTGGATTGCAGTCATCGACAAGGCTGTATATAGCATTAGATGTGGACCACCCTATGGTTACCTCTGCAGCTGAGGGAGCGAGAAGGAGGTTGGCGAGACTCGTTCAGCCTAAGGAGCTATTAACGAGCATATGCTACTTGAGATAGCAGAACGTTAATACGCCTTCGGCTTCGTTACTAACGCTACGTTTTCTTTTCATTCTCCTCATTGGTTTTTCCGGCTTGTTTAGAATTAATGAAATACTCGGGATACGACATTCAGATTAGCGATTCACATTTGTCAATTTTCATTCGCGGTCGTAAGAATGACCAGTATCGCGACGGTCACACCAGTATACTAGCTAGATCTGGTAAAATTACTTGTCCTGTGTCAAGTACGGAAAAGATTATGTCATTTTTGCCCTCGACCCACAAGAGTCAATAAGCTCCGATCGTTCTTAGAGTTGTTAAGTGTAAGAAGCAGGAGCGATTTCATGAATATGCCGGTATTTGTTATTCTACCGCTCTAGACAACATCAGAAAATTCTTGGCTCCATTAGTAGAGGGTGTTAAGGAGTTTGCCACACACAGCTTGAAAAATGGTGGCGCTAGCTGATCCAGAGCTCAAGGATAGACACGCTGGTTGGAAGAACCTTAACACTAAGCTGAGATATCAGAAATGGTCTACCGAGGAATTAATCGAGATCACAAAGTGTATGAGAGTTTGATTTGAGTTCCATTACCTATTAGTGTCAATTTGCAGCTCAGCGGGGGAGCGAGAGTTGCGTCTTGGCCCCGTCAAGATTTCCTCCATCGTCTCTATGCTGCGATATATGGGGGCTTTTTCTGGCCTCCCTGATGCGCTCTCGATTGTCAATTGGCACGGTGTTTAGCATCGTGTTATGGTATGGTAAAACTAGACCCTCCCTGAGGGTACACTGGGTTGCCTGTGGTACGTGCACCGTTCCAGACAATTTTTTCAAGTTGGGGGGTCATTAAGACCATTTAAGGGGTCACCCAGAAGTCATACCAGCAGAGGCCCTTTGGCTCACAGGTTCTCACACGTTCGTACGACGAAAAAAATCTGTCCTTGCGTAATATGTAGCTCTAACAGTGCACGATATTGTTTTGGTATTGTCTATCATTGTAGTGCCATGGTAGAAGCCTCGGGTAAATAGCCTGAGAAGACATGTGGTTACTAGCAAATAACTGAACCCAGAAAGATTGAAGAAAATAAATGGGAAGTGAGAAACATTGGCTTCTGGGCTGACATGTTGATAAACTTCTTTTAACCACAAGTTTAAGCGTGCCCTCTGAGCATCTGACAGCTTTGTACAGCTTTGTCTGGATAGGTGACCAAAAACATATACGCCTTCGTAAAACAGAAGCATTGGACCGAAAATACTATTAACGCTAACAAATGCGAACTTAGCAAGGTACAGATTTTGTTAGCTTCCTTTATGCAAAAACAAATATTGATGCAAAAGTAAATAAATATTGATACACAGTTTTCAGAAAGAGCAGAAGGAAGTTTCCAGGAGGGTCGCTCGAGAATAACATATTTACGACATGAAAACAACATTAATTTTGAACCGTGAATATAGAATATAAACAGTTACGATCAGCGACAAACATTTTGGGAGATTTTTGCTACGTTCAATTTTGTTATATTACGTTTTGGCTCCACAAATAAATCGCGAAATCGAAAGTGACATCGCCGGAATTCAGCGGGCGCCGTGATTACTAGTAAGTTACCGCGGCATGTTTACTTGCCAAACAGTCAAGCATCTGTGTCAAATGATGGCAAGATATCGGGTTTTCGTAAGTTTCTTTTCTGTCAAGTGTTATAAAGTTTGACAATAAATGAGCGAATTCAAAACAAAGATCACAATCGCCCACCATTGTTTCTGCAAAGTCAAAAATTTACTCTCCAAGACAAGGTTATTTATCACCAGGTAATTCCATCATTTTGGAAATAGCAGCTACTTTATTATTCACCGGCGTCACAATTTTTTGCTGATTTTGGGGCTCATTTTGTTGAAACTCAAGCACGCTTCCAACAGACCTGTTTATTTTCATGAAACCTTTCCTACTTACAGAGTTATACTAAAAATATCCTCCCGTATCACGTTTCAACCTTAAGCTCGAAAATTCAATACACAACATGATATTATAATTCACAAAGGCAGAAAATATCACAGAA
>OX421454.1:17802274-17809774 GCA_949126865.1 Montipora capitata | reverse complement strand
CAAACTAATTACCGTTGCTGTTTGCCTGCTTCCCACGACCCACACGTGATGGAGATATACAGAAATAGATTCGCGCAAACAACCAGAAGACTCTTTTTCTCTTCACGATTGTTGGCAATAATGCCATCAAAGCTGAACGCAGTGTTTCCTTGTTTGAAGAAAGAAGTCAGAAGCACAGAAAAAAGATCGTTGATAATATATTTACATCGAGAATTGTGAGAACATGTCGTGACTGGTTCCAAGCCTCGTTACTTCCCTTTTAATGTAAACTGTTTTTTTTTGTCAGTCTCTGTAATTCTGCAACACTTATTCATTCACAGTCTAGAATGATAAAAATTACTTTTTGTTCCTTGTCATTCCGGTCCACACTAATCAGCTTGATTCTGGTTTCCTTCTGGTTTATTCTGCCTTATAATGTTGTAATTCTGCCTCGTTCCGGTATATTCCCGTAGCATTCTTGTAAATTCCGTCTCATTCTGGTGTCATTCGGTCTTATTCCAGAGTCATTCCGCCTTGTTCTGGCATATTCTGGTTTATTCCGGTATATTCTGCTTTATTTGTGTGTCATTCCAGCTCATTTCGGTATATTCCGGTACAATTCTCGTCCATTCCATCTCATTCAGGTGTCATTCCGCCTCATTCTGGCATATTCCGGTTTATTCCGGTATATTCCGTTCTGTTCCTGTGTTTAGTACCACCCACAATTATTAAACTAATCCAGAGCTTTCAAGTGTTAAAGTTTCCAAAGAGTGAGATGCTTGCTGGTAATTGCACCAAAGGCACAAGTGTCCTTTATTTCTTGTGACGGAGGTGCCAAAAAATTCTCAGGGGGTGCGGGGGCATGCTCCCCTGGAAAATTTTTGACATGTTGTACTTCTCAAATCGCTGAAAATGCACCATTGAGTCCATGATTTTGGTTTTTTCTTGCTGCTTGCTAAGAAAGAGAGCCCATGTCATTATGGTCAGCCTGAGGTAACATATCGGCCTATACTGAACCTATATTTACTGGTGAAATTCCTGAAAAAACAAGAAAATTGGTCAGACATGAAGCGATTGAACATTGGCGGAAGTTCAGTGCCAGTGAATTCCTGAACGAATTCGGAATTCATGAGCACTTCTGAAAGCTTAAAAGGTAGAGTTACCTATGGGAAAAGTGCCCATGCGTGAGAAATGCTCATGTTGGTGTGAGAGCGTGAGGTTGCATCGAATTCTTGAGACTCTGCTAATTGCGCTTGTAAAGCATGATCCTGCGCCGCAAGGAGGAAGGTTGTAGAGTTTTCAATTTCTTTCCCCCTGGAGCAACCATACATGTAATTCTGTGACGCAATTTCTGTACTGACTTCGTGTTGGTCCATAAACACTCAAAAAAAGAACTTGGCCAATATCCAGCCATCTTTTTCGAACATTAGCTTGGTCAATAACCCATATATAGTAGTCCTATAGCTAGGGTATACACTCAGACATTCATTATATATTTTTTGCTTTTGCAGGAATAATTTTGGAGTATGAGCAGTCTGGATTGATGAAATCTAAGTCGATAGATTTGTTGGATTTAAAACCAACGTAAGTTTGATCCAAATGATAGTCACTGTATTATCATTTGAAAATTGAAATGTTCTCTGACCTAATGTAATTACCAACATTGAAATCAAATGGCATGTTCAGATTTTTCATTTCATTTTCATAATGACGACAAAATGTAAGTGTCTCACCAATGTGCTAATGAATAGGGATTGTCTAGTGGTTGCCATGCTAGAGTGGCTGGTTTCTACATTGTGTTATTTGTTATGTTTACTGATGGTATTCAGGTGATGGTGATCGATTGTTTGTGAGTCACTTGCTTTGATGTGATTGGTTGGGTTTTAGTACCTGTGATTGGTACTGTTTGGCCAAGAGCATGTACCAGTATTGACCACATTTGAGGACCAACCCTACAAACGTAGTTCATTCCAAAGTAGTTGGTGTCCAGTGTTGTTAGGATTTGGTTTTTAATTTTCCTTGTTTTCCTTGATTCTGCCTTGTACATGTATAATGTCTTGATCAGTATTGCTGACGCAGATTTTGCAAATTCATTCATATGAAATTATGTCTGAAGAATATAGTGATTTAGGACCCCACATCTGTAAGGCTAAGTAAATGTACAGCACTAGTTACATGTACATGTACAATTGTACCTGTATTGCCTGAATGGGGTGGCAAGTAATGCAGAAATGTGTTCTCTCTCTGGTTGTGTTGACTTGACTAAGCCACAGGGGATACTAAAAAGGCCTGTTTTTTGTCATTGTTTTTTTGAATTTTTGATATTATAATTTTGTGATATACTTTGTTTGTTGGTAGAACGGATGTGGACATGCTTCTTGATGATATTGTTGCCAAGGAACCGTTAATCACACCGTCCAAAATGGAGCAAGTACGGAAGCTGATCCTCAGTATCCCTTAGAAATAAATGTTGCAAGCCATGTTGTTTTTTGTGAACTGGTCATTTTAAAACACGTACATGTAATTATTTTGTTTTTTAAAATTTCATGAGATTTTTCCTTTGATTCGTATTTCAATTCACAAAACACTTTGTTTTGATTGGTATTGGTAATGCTATGTTGTAAACTGCCAACTTGACCTGAGCTGATTTTTGGGGGTTTTGTTTGCATCATTCCCAAAATTCAAGATTCAGTTTTTAACTGGTTTAAAATTGCCTTAACCAATATTTATCAGGATTGCAGGAAAAGCAAGCAGAAAGCATGGATCACCACTTTTATCTTTTTAAGGTATAACGTTACTGCAACATTGAAATGGATAAGATATCCAATCCAACCAACATGTCAAACAATGCACTGGCCAACGTGTTGGTCATGCAACAGTCATCTGATGTGTTGGTCATCAATAATTATTATTGAATAATCTTTGAAGTTCCTATATTGGCGGTGTGTTGGTGATCAATTTTTCCCATAATTTTTATTTTAATTGTAAAAGTAAATTTAGTGGGTATTGGTGATCAATTTTTTAAATAAAGATGACTGTTTTTTTATTGCCGGTACCTTTTTAACCTATTGACTAACTAGGAGTGGGACTTAATAGATTTTACTCTGCCTTAATTACGCCAGACGATGGTACTCGTCAAGAGGGGCAGTCCAGGGCAGTTCAGGTCTCAATGGGTTAAATATCCCACCAATGCGTTGGTCAACACTTTGGTTGGATGAGATTCATTACCAACACCTATAATAGCTATTTACAATAATATTAGTTCTTGTGAAGTGGAAACTGAGTGACAGTGCAACATCTACACTTATCACTGTACATGCTTGTGCAGTTTAAATTGTCAATTACTTTGTCTGAAAGAACAAAATAGAGGATCCGGTTTTGGACTTGATATTCTAAAAGAAATACCGGTATCTTGATCAAAAACTATTTCTTAAAACATACAGTGTAAGCAAGCAAACATACAGTGTAAATTGGCGTCATTGTGACACCATTGTCAAGGCAAAGTGAGTAAGTAATGCAAAGATTTGATTTCTATAGTCACTACGAATTAGCATAATAACAATTAAAGGATCACAAGCTCTTCAAGTGAATACCTTTGCGCGAATTGAGTCCGTTTGCACATTTAGGGATGGTTTGAGTTTTCTCATAAAAAGCATCTCATTAATTAGGCAATCACATTTTTAGAGCATTTGAAGAAGGCTATATGGAAAAACTTGCTATGTGACGATTTTTTCAATTTTTTGAATTTTTAGAATTTTTTCTTAAATTTCCACAGATGTATTGGAAATGTAAATAAAAACAATGTTTTGGGTTTTTTTTGGCATTTTTGCGGTTTATATTCGAGAATTATCGTATGCAAAAACTCCGGCGGTGTCGTTTGTTAAACAAGAAACAAAAGAAACCTTTTGTGTTTTAGATGCATGTGAAATTGAAAGACAAGGTGGTACATTCGAGTTATGTTCGCTAAAATAATGTTCACAAATTGACGACGATTTTTGTTTGTGCCCATCAACGCGTTCGTGGAGGTGGCCGCGAGTCTAACCAACATATCCTGCATCGCACAGGTTGCATTGAAATTTATAAGCTACATGTAAACATTGTTGGTCAACAATGGCTTGACTTCTCGAACTTGAAGGTCTTCGTCAAGTTTTCTGCTGATGAACACGCTCTGAATTGTGGTTTTAATTTTTGAGCTGAGGTCTGTGAGATGTTTTTTCACCACATTAGCAAAAACTGAGACCTAATCTTTAAATGGTATGATACACCGTAACTCGGATGGGGTGTGTAGTCGTGTTGGTTGATGGAATGTGCTGCTGGTCTGCTACCTTGGAATCTACGAATTGCTTGACAGCCAGATTGAATAAGTGCCTTGGGTACTTAAGCTTTAAGAATACTATCTCAAGCTGATCACATTCTTGTGAGAAGTAAGACCAGTCGGAAGATATACGGTAAGCTTGATCTAACATGGTGGTAATATCATTAGACTGTGCTTGTACCGATTATCCATGTGGCTCTGGTAGTGGTACCTCCCATGCTAAGTAGTGTCATGGTGTGTAGAGTCTTCTGCGTGCATGTTTGGTAAGTTTGAGGGGGTACTTACCAATGCATAGATTTTATCCGTTGGACGCAGTAGAATGGTATTTAACTTAACCTGCAATGGCGTCAAAAGTCATTGTAATGTGAATGGCATTTTAGTGGATCTTTAAACAAAAATACCCTTATGCCTTATGGAGCTCAATAATGGAAAGTCAACTGAATAAGCAAGACAGGCAGTGGAAAATAAATATCTGGAATTGTCAAAGCGCAAAGTAGTGGTCTTTGACAACAATAAATTGCTTTCTTCACTGTCGGCCGATATCACAACTTCTAACTTAATTTGGCTAAATCTGATGTTATGTACAACATTAAAATCAAATGGCAAATTCTGTATGGATTTAACAAACATTGAAGGAATCATACGCCTTGAATGCATCTCAGTCTGTGTTTACTGAAGTCGCAGTCAGTTGTCTGGCAATTTACATTATTTTGTACTCGACTCTGCACTGTCTTCAGGGGGCGTTACTAAACACAGGAACGGAACGGAATGGAATGGAATATACCAGAATAAACAGGAATATGCTGGAATGAGGCGGAATGACACTGGAATGAGACGGAATGAACAAGAATGGTACAGGAACATACTGGAACGAGCCGGAATGACACCGGAATGAGGCAGAATGACACACAAATAACGCAGAATATACCGGAATAAACCAGAATATGCCGGAACAAGGCGAATGACTCTTGAATAAAACCGAATGACACCGGAATGAGACGGAATGAACAAGAATGGTACAGGAACATACTGGAACGAGCCGGAATGACACCGGAATGAGGCAGAATGACACCCAAATAAAGCGGAATATACCGGAATGAACCTGAAAATGCCAAAATTTGGTGTTTTAGTTAGCGCCGACCGATTTTCAGTGTTTTCAGTCAGCTTTTGTTGGGTCACGTGATTCCCTAAGGGAATTGCATGTGTTTTTGCCTTTTGTAACATTTGGAACACTTTGATCAAGAGAGAAATTTGACAGGTACATCTGTCGCTAAATGAATAATTATTTCTTGTGGAAGTAACATTTTTTTCATGAACAAATACAGTAGCAGGAAAAACAGAATGTTATTCTAATTGTTTTTGTCTATGGATCTCGGAGGCGGCTTTCAGTGTGCGAGTCAGAAAACCCGTGAACATTTTTATTTCATTCTGACAGGTCAATTGTGTATTGACCAATCACAATCAAGTTAAGCAAACCACAAACTAATTACAGTTGCTGCTTGCCTGCTTCCCACGACCCACATGTGATAGAGATATGAGAAAATAGATTAGCGCAAACGGCCGGAAGACTGTTTTTCTCTTCCCGATTGTTGGCAATAATGCCATCGAAACCTGAACGCAGTGTTTCCTTGTTTGAAGAAAGAAGTCAGAAGCACAGAAATAAACATAGATCGTTGATAATATATTTACATGAAGAATTGTGAGAACATATCGTGACTCATTCCAAGCCTTGTTACTTCCCCATAATGTAAATTGTTTTTTTTTTGTCAGTCTCTCTATTCTGCAACATTTATTCATTCACAGAATGAATCATTTTTTGTTCCTTGTCATTCCGGTCCACGCTAATCAGCTTGATTCTGGTGTCCTTCTGTTTTATTCTGCCTTATTCTGTTGTCATTCCACCTCGTTCCGGTATATTCCCGTAGCATTCTTGTTTATTCCGTCTCATTCTGATGTCATTCGGTCTTATTCCAGAGTCATTCCGCCTTGTTCCGGCATATTCCGGTTTATTCCGGTATATGCCGCTTTATTTGTCAATTGTGTGTCATTCCGCCTCATTCCGGTGTTATTCCGGCCCATTTCGGTATATTCCGGTACCATTCTTGTTCATTCCGTCTCATTCAGGTGTCATTCCGCATCATTCCGGCATATTCCGGTTTATTCTGGTATATTCCGTTCCGTTCTGTTTCGTTCCTGTGTTTAGTAACACCCGTCTTAGGAGAAAAAAAATTGGAATGTGGCAGTGAAGAATTATTTGAAAGAAAGCTTGTTGTCTGTTTTGTGCTTCATTATTCACGGAAAAGGTTCTTCAGAAAAGGGGTTCTTCCTGAACTGTCAGAAATTTATTTAATTGCATATGCTTTGTGATACGGATTGTGTGTCTTGTGTGCAGGTAAGCAATTGAAATACTGTAGGAAGGGTTTTTTGCCTCTATATACATGTAATAGCAAATATGTTGTTTGTTTCAATAACTTTTACGCTGGAAAAGGTTTTTGTGACATTTTTCGGATACCCTTATGGAGCTCAAGAAAGGAACGTCAATTGGCAATTGGTGGTGAAAAATAATTATCTGGAATCTTAAAAGCGACGAGTAATGGACTTCGACAGCAATCTTTTGCCCGTCGAGCTGTAATCAAAGCAGATTAAAGTGAGCTGTATTTCTAATATTTTACCAAGTGTGGTATTATATGTTCTTGTTATATTTATTTTGTGCTCAACTCTACACAGTCTTCAGGTAAAAAAATTATTGGAAATGTGACAGCCAAGAATTATTTGAAAGATTGGAACGTCAATAGACCATATTCGTATTCTCAGTATTGGACTGGAACTAGCTTGCAATGGAGGCTAAGGCGGGGAAATCTTTTCAAATGCAAATACTTTTTAATATATTCCCCCGCATTAGCCTCCATTGCAAGCTAGTTCCAGTCCAATACTGGGAATACGAATATGGTCTATTGGCAATTGGTGGTGGAAAATAAATATCTGGAATCTTAAAAGCAACGAGTAATGGACTTTGACAACAATCTTTCACTCATTGAGCTGTAATCAAAGCAGATCAAAGTGAGCTGTATTTCTAATATTTTACCAAGTGTGGTATTATTTACAACACTGAAACCAAATGGAAATTTCTCTGGTAACTTATGGGTTAACAAAGACAGAGAAGGTATCGTAAGCAGATTGTCTGGCTATTTAAATTAATTTCAACT
>OX421454.1:17789774-17792274 GCA_949126865.1 Montipora capitata | reverse complement strand
AAAAAATAGCAAACGGTTTAGTGCCCAAGGAAAGAATTTGTGTGCTAAGTTTGAGCTATTACTGGTATTCTGTTTTGTCGTTGCCATTCTCTTTCGCTCAGTCTTTCTGTTCTAGTCATAGGTCCTCCAGGCATCATGTAACCTTATCAGAGCTTCTAAAGATATGCCAAAAATTGCAATACAGAGAAAAAAAGCAGCTCTAAGCAAATTAAAAATAAACACTCAGCTTTAAGTTTATATCCCTCCAATGCTTGACTTGAATAACTGCGTAGCCACCAGTGTGGACCACAGATATCATGATATGTCAAACTGGATTGAAACCATGCAGAAAGAAAACATCATCAAAACTGTTTTCCACCTGAACACAAAAAGCGTTGACTGTGTAAGAACTTTCATTGATATATAGTATGGCCGTGTAGCCGCGTTGAGCCACAGAAAGTTCGCGAAAAATGAAGCCTCGCTTATGTTCAGGTGAGTTAACCTTGGTTGAGCCTGCAATCCCATCGAAAACCAGTACCTGGTCAGCGGTCAACGAAAAAAAAAACCGCTGACCTCGATGACCTTAAGCTTGAGCCCGCGATATGGTCATGTGATACTGGTCAGCGGATACCTTGTTCTGGCAGGTGTCAATCAAAAGATGGATGTCCAATATCAAAGATGTATGCTGTAAACTAGCATGATACTGGTCACATTGGCATACATGGATGGGTGGACGGACGGACTTACGTACGGACGTTCATGATGTCATGGCTATAAAACCAAATTTTCTCGCATCGATGGGTTACCATATTTTCTTAACAATGGTGCTCTGCGTGCGGAGCTCCGCTATAAGCACCCATTTGATTAGCACTGATAAACAGCATTTAAGTCTATAATGCACCCATAGACTGTGTGACTTGCATGTTAACTCGCTTAGTGCACCCTCTTGGCTCGCATTACTTGCAGCCAATTGGCTCACTGGCTTGCACATTGTCGTCACTCTGACGTTTTGAGCGTCAGCCCTTCCTCAGAGCTAAACCCTTTTTTGTCTTTCACATAGTAGGACTACCTTTTGTAATGAAAAAAGCAGTGATATTCTTTATTTTAATAAGTCATTTGGCAATATAACTTGTTTATTACAAAACTTGCCGCTCAGATTTTCAAGTAACAAGAGCAGTATACAACTACCGGAAATTAGTAACCACAGTACAATAATGTTACAATGTCATTATTATTTTGTACTGTAACAATTTAATAAACTTCAATTTATCTTGAAATGAAGTTACTCATTTTGCAAAATGGTCTGTTTACAAGCTCGATCACGTAAAGGAAATTCCTTTGGAATAGTCAAAAGTAACATTAGTAGCACTGCATGCACAGATCTAATCTTGGAGGAGATATAAGTGATGAGATTTTTCTAAATTTGGTCACTATGCGAGCAGAATGATTTTTCAATATCAGTTATTTTTTGTAAAAGCAAGTACATGTACAGCTGTACTGTTGGGGTACAATCGGTTTCCTTTTAGCATTCAGTCAATCCCTATCAAGGAGAGGAATGTTGGAGCTGCCATTGATTGGTGGACATTTTCTATGGATGGAATAAGCTCATTTTGATGAGTGTGTTAACAACTTTCTGGCTGATTTGTGCGTAATTTCTTGAAGCCACTTTGTCATACTTGTGTCCTCTGTGAGAAATTCGACTCTTGTACATGGGACAAGATTTGAAACAGTTCCCATTTTGAGACTACTTTCTTGGTGTTCCTGTGAAGAGGTTGGCGTTGCTGTAAAAATCATATTAGAAATAACAATTTATTTGTGAGTCTTTTCAATTCCTCTTTTACTCTATAAAAATCTATTTCATTTACGCTATTGCATTGGCGTGAATCTGTCATTTTATCACTGATACATGTATATTTACCACAAGTGGCTCTGGTGTCTAAATGTGAATAAATTAAAGTTTGGACCAAGAGTGGCCTGGGATTAATAAGAAAATATTCTGGTGAATAATTTAACAAGTTAGGTTGAGTATAAAGGAAAATCTTGAGATTTGTTTGAACAGTCTGTGAGGGGTGTTGTAGAGAGAGTGGGGGTAAGGGTATGCAAGGAGGGAGCTACCTGTAAGGTCAGGGAGGATAGAACTGTGAAAGAAGGGTGGCGTGGGATAAAGGTAATGGGAAAGATGAGCAAGGGGTAGGAGAAGTAGAGCGAAAGAAAGGAATTTCGTGTTCTTTTTGAGACCCCCCAAAAAAGCAAACCCCTGTTTTTAAACTACACCCCCAAAAAAGGAAAATCCCTTTTTTAGACAGTTGATAAAAATAAACCAGTATAATTAAAATTGTACCAGTTAAACTACTGTAGTTTGTACCAGTTCAAAAGCAAATTATACCAGCAGTCAAAATTGAACTACAACATATCTATAGTAAGTGTCCAGCCACTGTACAAATTTCTTCAAATTGGACAGTTTATTAGACAGACTGGATGTACAGCTGCCCTTCAGCAGCCAAATAAACTAAAAACCGAT
>OX421454.1:17757274-17787274 GCA_949126865.1 Montipora capitata | reverse complement strand
TTGTAAGTAGTTTGTTTTGGTATGTGTATTTTATTGTGTAATAAATAATACAATACAGTCAGTACCAAAAGAAATGCATGGAGAGTGCCAACAACTAATTATAGTCAAAGAGTAAAAACTTTCCATGGTTAAAATTATATTTTCAAAGACTATTAGAAGCTGTGCTAAGATAACTGCCAATGACTGACATCTTGATCAACTAGCTTCAATTGCAGTACGTACTCTCGATCGCCACTTAAGTTGATTCCACTGTGTGCAAAACCAGTTATTTTACCGATTCTTCTGCCAATGAAGTCTGTCATGGATGCTATTTAATTTACAGGTGTATGATGGTGGGTTTCAGACTACTGATACGTGTTCTAAAAAATGTAGCGTTTTCTGGTTGGATCGTCATGTTGCAACCTGCAGTTCCAATCTCGATCTATGGGTTTTTCCTGCAAATTAATTTGGTCCTCAACAAAAAGTAACCATTTTGAGTGCAAAATATGAATGCACCTTATTATACAAGTTTTGTTTTTGGTAGAGTTAATTACACTTTTATTCTGACTAGTGTAAAGTCTGCCCTTTTAGTGTGAGTTTATGGCAGGTGACTTTATCAAATGCCTTTTCTCCTGGTCATTATAGGCAACATTTTAAAACGGAGTGTTCAATAGTATTCTCAGCTGGTAGAAGTCAAGGTTAATATAGCATAAGCTATAGTGCATCTTCTAATCCCTTGTGAAAGGCAAACATGTCCTCTGCTCTGCTATAGATTGTATATTAAAGGTAAAGGGTAACATGTGACAGTGAACTAGCATTACTGATAAACTTTACCTCCCTCCCTCTGTCAGTGCTCTGTTTAGTCGGGTATTCAAAGCTTCAACTGCTGTACATGGATCACGGGACACTTGAAAGAGACTTCGATCAAATGAGCCTGGGATCGAACTGGCAACCTCCAGAAGGTTGTGCACTAATCGACTGTGCTACAGATATGCCTGTCTCAATATATTTAATTCATCTGCATGTGGTGCAAAACGTTTTAATTTTTGGTATTTCTTGTGTGTGGTTAAAGTAACCACTGATTCAATGGAATGAATGTAATAAAATAAAATAATAATATACATGTACAGTGAAGTTTTTACATACATACATGTACATATGTACATTCTTTATTTAACAACGCAGGTTAAGAGATTGCAGCGAAAGCTGATCTGGAAATGCTATGTATAAATGTGTAAAATCATCAGTGTGTTTGAATGTTATGGTACATGTAGAACTACGACCAAAAGTTATTCTGTCAAATTATAGATTTGGAGTGTTTTACAAGATTTGCTTTAAACGATGCAAAAGAAGGTAAAGACTTGATCTTTACGGGTATACTGTTCCAAATTGTACTGGCTTGATGAGTGAAGGAATCATTATTTCCTTTCCAGAAAGTATGGGTTAGATCAAATTTAAGGTTCTCTCTTAGATTGCTTAATAAAGAGATTTGTGATACTGGGTGGTGCTAAGTTATAATAAGCTTGGTAAACTATGCATGCCAGTCTCTTTTTTGTAAAAATATGATAATTAGGAGTGCCATTTGACTTCAGATAAAACTTTAAGCTTTGGGATAGAGGGGTTAAGATTATGAACAAGTCAAGCAGCACAGATTCCTCCAAAACCTGTAATGAACTTGAACAACCCCATAGAGAAATACAATAAATGTGCTTGGTAATGTGCCTTTAAAATAGACGCTATGGTGGGGAGGTCAAATGACTTAATCTGTTTAAGTTTGTTTATTTTTGCATTAAAGCTAAGCTTATTGTCTTATGTGACTCTCAGACATAATGATTGAGTTGTACAGTTAATCAGATGATTGTCCATAGATTAAAGGTTAAATTGGTCCAGTGAAAGGAGACTTGGGTATACACATAATTTTGGTTTTAATAGGATAAATTGACATGCAATTGAGTAGTGCCCAGCTATGAAGTTGTTGCAAAACGTTTTGGATGTGGACAGCAAAAATTAATAGAGTCAACAGATTCACCAATCACAAAAGCAGTGGAATTGTCGGCAAACTTTTCCATATTTGAAGAATTTGATGATTCTAGACAGCTGCAGCTTGGGAGGTCATTTGTGAAGATAGTAAAAAGTCTGGGACTAGTAAGGACCCCTGTGGTACCCCCGAGGGAATCTTCATTGTCGTAGAATTGTAGCCGTTGATTGAAACTTATTGGTTTCTGTTACAGAGATAATCTAATTAAGATCCAGTTTAAGGCATTATTGTAGATACCAGAAGCTTGCAGGTTTGGAGGAAGGAGATGATGGGAAACACATGTAGTCAAAAGCTTTTTGGAAATCTATAAAGATTAAGCTGATAGATTTCCCTTGATTTAGAGTGTATCTCCATTTTTCTGTCATGTGAAGTAGTAAGCAACTCCGTAGATCTGCCTTTCCGAAAACCCCATTGTGAGTTAATTGTTGCTTATACATGTAGCAGATTATGGTGCTCCAGAAAAGCACCCAGTTGTTGGCAGACCAGAATTTCTAATAACTTGCTTGATTCACTGAGCAAATAAATCGGACAATAGTTTCCACAATTCAACTGGCAGGCTTTTTTGTGGATGCAGCGTACTTTCCATGCACTTTTGAGGAAATTTGCAATCAGCAAAGCTCTTTTTTGCAATTATGTAATAGCTCTCAATGAAGGTATCTCCAAGTAAGCGAAGCACTTTGCTGTCAATATTATCAGGCCCAGAGGCCTTACCCTCTTTAATATGGTGTTTTGCGCAATGTGATAAGCCGGTTCCTGATAAACAGTTAGAGATGGAAGAGTAGGGGTAATTCTGTAGATGTAGTTTGTTAATGAAGGAGGATGAGGTACACCATTAGTGTTCAAGGTGGAGCAAATATTTGTAAAGTAAGAGTTGAAAGCATATGCTCTCTGGATATTATCTGTTAAAAGCAATCCTTGCGGATCTTTGATGGGCCCAATTAAGGAGGACTTGTTGTTGCCTTGATATAATTTGACTGTTTTCTAAAATTCTTTGCTGGATTTCACATTGCAGAATTTATCCTTCCAGTAAGCTGTGTAGTTTGGTCTAAGATTTATTGTAGCATTATATCAAATGGTGGTCAGAAATTCCAAGGTTGCAAGCACCATGATGAAGAAACTTGTCACTAACTGAAGTGATGATCAGGTCAACGAGAGTAGATAAGTTGCCAGCAATTCTGGTGGGAACATTGAAAACATTCTTTAAATTAAACTTGCGAAGTAGTTGTAGAAAATTCCGCGTTAGAAGTAAGTTGCCAGAATTGGTAGAGGATGGTAGGAAATCCCCCAGCAGTACAATGTTTGAGTGCTTTCTCCAAAAATTCTCCATCAGCAGAGGGAATTCATTGAAGAAGTTTACATAATCCAGAGGTCTGTAGATGGAGCCGACTAAAGGTTTTTGAGAGTGGAAGGAAATGTCCACCCAAGCATCCTCAATTGGGGAGTTATCTGATAAATCCTTGGGATTCAGCAAAATATATTAATGAACCGCTGCCTTTCTGGCCATCAGATCTGTTATGTTTATTGATGAATCTTTTTTTCTGCTCCGAAGATGAGTCTGGGTAATGCCAAAATATCAAACTTGACGGCAAAACAACGCCTTAACTTAAGTTATTTTGCGCAGAAGACCATTGCAGTTGAGGTGACCGGGTTTTAGGCCCCTCAGCATCGATAATTCGCTTCGATGTTGTGGATAGAGACATTCAGAGGTGGATTTTAGTTTCGCAGAATGTGAGCGAGTAATCGGACCAGGATTGATTGAAATATCTCCAGAGGTAAAAAGGCGAATTTGTTGAAAATTGCTGGTGGCATTAGAGTAGTATTGATGGTGTGAACCAAAGAAGCCGTTTGCACGTGGAATAAAACCAAGATGGTGGATGTGAGACTGGTGAAAGCCACAATAACGTGGAGGAGAAAGTCTGTTCAAATGAAAATGAAAAGTATCCAGTAGGAGCACCAAGTAGCTGACAAAATTCGGGTTTTTGTGTAGCGTTCTAACACACTTCCCAGTGTTCAACACTAACACTTGCCCGATTGCCTGGGGCAAGCAAAATAATTATATCCGTGGGCAAGTAAAACAAGACTTGCCTGATCGGGCAATCAGAATTTTAGTCCGACTAATATTTTGCGAAACGATTTGATTGAATGGCAACCAAGAAAGTGACTACATGTAATAATATGACGCAGTCACCGCGGCTCAAACATGGTAAAAAAATAACAATGTTACATCTCTTTGTTGTCATTTATTTTTCTGTTAAAAGATTTATTGGTACAAACCTCATTGGAAACCGATTACATTATTGGATGAAGGAACATCTTCAACCAAATGCGCTACGATACTTTGATATCGAACATTGTACCTTTTGTCACACAATTTCAACCAGCTTTGAAAAGCTTAAAGAACATACAGCTGTACTATTGGACAAATGGCATTTAATTCAAACCAGCCTAATCTCAAAGAGATTTTCAAGGAATCTCCCTTGATCTCTTACAGAAAAGGAAAAGCGCTTAAAGATGTGCTTGTCAAAGCAAAACTGGGAAGGCTACTAGAACACAATGGACACACAGCAGGAGTCGTGTTGGTCTGTGATCAAACCCATTTTACACACATTACACAAAATTGACATTTTTGCAAGCCTCCTTAATAGGCCACAGGTCTTTAGCAGGTGGGCAACCAAAAAAAACCATGGGCAACCAAAAAAACAAAACTGGTTGCCCAAAGGGCAAATTAGTAAAAAAGTAAGTGCCAAACACTGCTTCCGCTCTTCATGACCGCTTGACCACTTGAATACAGTATTGTCATCTAAAGCAATCATTCTCCATCTGATACTCAGGGCTTTAATTCCTACATTGTCATGCCAACAGCTTTTTGTGCTAATGGGAAAGGCCACAGAAAAGGGTGTGAGAAAGCATGATGTTTTCCATTAACTGTCAGTCTGATTAAGTGGACAGATCACGTTATGAATGAAGAAGCTCTAAGATGGGATCAGGAACCATGGAGAGACATTGTAGTGGAAAGAAGAATCAATTTTGTCTTGTAGGTTATGTGTTAAGTGAATAAACATCGACTCCTTTATGTGAGAGCACCCAAAGGGACAGTGACATGTATGCCAAATCAAAGGAGGTGTATAATGTACAAGTGTAATAGACCAAAGAAGACCCGAAGAACCACAGTGAGAGTTGACTTGAAAGCCCTGCGGATATCTTGTGGGAAGTGCTGGCTCAAGATCAGACAGATTGGAGAAGACTTGGGGTGCATTGTTGCTGTGGGCCAAGAGGAATTAACTAAAAATGATACATTTTAAATGTAAGATTCTGTTGGTGGATGTGAGGTTGATAAAAGGTGAGGGTGAATGGAATTCTCTCTTTCTTTTATCAGGTTAATGATTGAACCTTGCAGTTGGCCAGCTCCCACATGCCTTGATACCAGTAGCTCAGTTGGTGGAGCTACGTACATTGCTATGTGACAATTTACATGTACACTCAAAACTGCATGGTGCCCTATGACCATGTATATTTAAAAGAGGATTTTTGTGAATATCTGAAGAATGGACCCAATTAGAGCCAAGTGTTGTAAAGTTTTCCCTTCTTGCACTGTCTCTTGCCTCTGCATGACATTACCATGTGCTCTGAGCCCTTGTGGATCCAGATCACACATTACATCATAAACCTGGTCTCTGGTGACATTAAGGCCATATTCTGATCAGATTTTTTTATGTATTGCTCTATATCCTGGGAGCTAATACTAGGACCCTAGCTTGCATTCCACTGCTTCTTTCTTTCAAAGTAACAAAGCCTTCGACCAAGGGAACAAACACTCAAGGATATCGATACGCTGGAAAGTCATGTCTCAGAAAATCCAGTGCTTGGGATCTTTGCAAGCCTTGCTGGGTGTAATTATCGATTCAGAGCTTCACAGTTATCACCTTCAGTCCGGGTAGCCTCATGTGCATCTGTCATATTGGCTTATAAACTGAGGGTCTCTCTTCTCTGCCTCCATTGTCGTTGGAGGCAGAGAAGAGAGACCCTGGGAACAAGCTTGAGCAGGGACCGTTTTCATGCCTGAATGTTTTAGTTTGGACATGTGTACGTGTTTTTCTTTTCCAACAATTATAATTATACAATGTATTATTATTATTATAGTAAGCATATGAATAGTGTTGCCAATTGCAAGCTAAAATGCAAACATGAACATGAAAAGAATACAGTGGACACAAATCTCAACTCTACAGTAACACAGTGCTTAAATGTAATAAACTTGAAGCCCTGTAACCGACAAAAAAAGGATGTTTATCGGAGGAAACAGGATGAAAACTTGATGGCTGTTTTTGTGAACCCCTTCGGGGCATCCTAAAGGTGACTATAGGTGTGTCACATACCAAGGGTTGTAATAACATACATGTAGTGTGGCCTCCATGGAGTCAACTATGGCAACATGCAACATTACTGTTACATGTCAAAGATCTGTAAGACCCCTCTTTTAGAGTGATGTGGTGTGATACTGTACCTTCATAGTTTTTAGATGTGAAGGTTGTGATCATGATTCCTAATAATTTGAAGATCTTGCTAGCAGAGGACTAGCTGTTATCTGGAGGAAAGATCAACGAGGCCCATACAGAAAGGGGAGGGATGCTCGTTGTCTGGCTTAGGGGTGTAAATTTGGATTTTGGTCTCACTTAGGGTGTTCTGGGCAAAACGCAATCATATGTGGCTGTAAAGGCCTCCTTTAGGGTTGTGATGAGAATGTCTTTTCCATCATTAAAAGGCACTGTATTTTTGGATTTTTTCTCTGTGTTTTAATACGGTCTCTTTTAGGGCTCAAAAAATCCTGGGCCACGCCCAATTATCAAATTATATTTTTTTTGGTGTACAGGTGTGCTTGGCATTTAATCCACAAAGTACTATTGTGGCCACTGGAAGTATGGACACAACAGCCAAATTGTGGGATGTACAGAAAGGAGCAGAAATTTCAACATTATCTGTTAGTGTTAAAGACACTACTCTCTTCAGTGTTCTTACATGTAATTTTAGTGAAGTTCTGCTGCTTGGCTTATGCACTAGATTGTTTGCATATGACATGACTGCCATATTGGTGTACCTTAGCAATGAAATGGTGGCTATTTTTTTTGAATGTGATCAATTCTCAGGGAACTGAATTTCATTTTCACAGGATTATTACCTTTTGTTTAGGTAAGTCAGTATGGCGGCTGGTCACGTCAGTGAATTAAACAACTGACATAAGCTTCACATTTTAGTTATGATTACTGCTTTATTCATCAAATGCGTTAATGTAGAATACTTTTTGAATATTATAATTATTATTAAACACTCTAACCAAATATTTTATGGCACATCGGCAGTAAACTGACAATGACTCAAAAAGCCCCCATTTTCAGGGATGCTGAAAGAATATATTAATTTGGTGGCTCAGGTTTTATCCCCTAAGACAGATACAAAAACTGAGACTTATAGGCACCAATGCCTTTCCAAAAGAGATTCTTTTTCTAGCCACTTAAATTTTCTGTACACATTCGTCCCTTCCCCCCAATACAGTGATGACAAAATTCTCCATATTTGTGTTTGTTGAGTTTCAAAATTCAAATACATACTTAATTGACCACTCCCCATAGGGACTTTTCAGGGCCAATGAAACACTGCAATCAATGAAATGACAGAGAAGTCTCTCCCTGACTTATACATGGAAAAGACAGACATGGTTTTATGCCACTTGTATTCTTGCTTGACACTTCTCATTGCCTGTGTTCTGTCTCAGACCTCAAAAATGCAAGATGCATGTTTCAAGGATCAATGTTTTTGTGACATGATTGGTTTCTCAGGAGCCATCTTGACACATGTATGTCATTCCCTCTGAAATTTAAAGTGCTGTTTTCTCAGAACAAGAAATGCCACTCAGCATGCGAACTTTCAAAGAAATCAATGGGGCCTGATTAGTTGTTTATTTTAGGTTTTGATGATGACACAAGAAAATGCTGGACTTTTGTTTTCACACATAGGGTCATTCAGCAGAGATCATATCTTGCACATTTAATACAACTGGTGATCAACTGCTGACAGGTTCATTTGATCATACTGTGAGTGTATGGGATACAAGAACAGGAAGGTGTGTATAATCTTAGAGCAAACTTACTCAGGATTGCTCTGGCGCAGTGCTACATGTACTAGCAACAGTGCATACATGTAATAAATTAAAGGACGACCTTCAACCGACAGGCATTGTGTGCCGTCGAGCAATTTTCATATATGAAAATCCCACCAAAGCTGAAATCCATCCAATCAGATCGCTACTATAAGCAATGCGAATATCTATAACAAAAAGAAACGGTCGAAAAGTCTCTGCAACCTTAAATAATTATTTCAGATTGAGTGGTATGATACTGATAATGCTTTTAAAGATCATTACAGGCCTACCGTAAAGTGTATGTGTCGATCAGTGGATTGGGTTGTTGTGTGCTTTATTGCTCAAAGCTAATTGTTGTATTTCTACATTAAATTTGGTTTTATCAACGGAGTTGATAATGTAAATTGGCCACCGTACAGAGATTCTAAAAGCTGACGTTTCGAGCGTTAGCCCTTCGTCAGAGCGAATCGAGGCATTATGGGTTATGTGTAGTTTTTATAGTAGAGTAGGAGCTAAGAAAAGATGAGAATGACAGAATTCCATTCACCCTCACTTTCCATCCTTATAATCACGCAGTCAAAAGTATCATTCTTAATAATCTTAAATTACTCCAAAATGATCCCGAGACTGGTATAATCTTTTCGCAACCTCCACTTATTTCATTCAAACGCGACAAAAACGTAGGCAACTTTTTAGTTAGAAGCGCGCTCAAAACTAATGAGCAACCCGGTACTTTCAAATGCGCGCGCTCACGATGCAAAACTTGTCTTTTCATTGTTAACACTAGCAAGATATCGGGACCTAAGCGATCTGTTAAGATCACCGACCGTTTCACATGTACCTCCGCAAATGTCATTTATTGCATAACCTGTACGTTATGCAATAAATTATACATTGGCGAGACAGGTAGACGACTAGGTGACCGATTCCGCGAACACCTTCGCGATGTTGAGAAGAATGACAAAGATGCATCTAAGCGAGTCGCTCGTCATTTTAATCTCCCTAACCACTCCAAAACACACATGGCTATCTGCGGCCTTTCCCTACAAAAGCCGCAAGAATCTAGAACAAAAATTCATCTTCCAAATCGGCACCCTTAATCCTCACGGTATTAACGAACGCTTTTCATTTAACTAATATATTCCTATTTTTCACGTTGCCATGTTACCACCAATAGCGTAGCTCCTACTCTACTATAAAAACTACACGTAACCCATAATTCCTCGATTCGCTCTGATGAAGGGCTAACGCTCGAAACGTCAGCTTTTAGAATCTCTGTACGGTGGCCAATTTACGTTATCAACTCCGTTGATAAAACCAAATTTTTGTATACTACTTCCCCACCGACGCAGCACCACAGTTTCTTTAGAAACTACCCCCTTCTTTCTACATTAAAGTTTGTTGGAGGTACTTTTGGCTGTTACTGCCATTTCTGTTCAACCGTAAAGGATAAACTTTTTTTGCACAATGCACATGCATGCTTTTCAAACGAGAGAATGCTGTCATTACCAGGCAACTGTGTCAACTGTACAATGTGCTAACACAAAGTTAATGTTTGTTTGGAGCATGAGAATCTGAATGAGTCAATTCACATGCAGGTTTGTCAAAATTCAGCACATTTGTTCAGGTTTTCATGCAACATTGAGGAACAAAGTCTTTTACAAATTATTCGCCAAGCAGGGTGTGCGAATTTCATTGACAGTTACGCCTCCTTGCAAAGTTCGCACGGTTGTAAGGGCCGTTTTAAACGCCGTGCTGAATAATAATAATAATAATAATAATAATGATGATGATGGTGATGATGATGATGATGATGATGATGATAATAATAATAATAATGATAACAGTAATAATAAATTTAGTACTTATATAGCCCATTCCAAAACATGTCTCAATGGACTTTACAATAAAGAAAAATAATAAAAATATGATAGCAATTTGTTTTAAAAAATATGAGAAAAAATATGAGAAAAAATAATAAATATCTGGATAAATTTAAAAAAAATATATATATATATATACATAGTCAATTCAGAAAGTCGATATCATTGTCAAAAAGAAATGTCTTAAGTTCTTTCTTGAAAATTTCTACAGAAGCTGCCTGTTTGATATAAGAGGGTAGTTGGTTCCAGTGCTTCAGTGCACACGAAGAGAAAGCATGTCCACCATAGAAGTTTGTTCTGATTCTAGGGACATGGAGGAGAGAGATGTTTTGATCCAGATCTTAAAGTTCTAGTTGCACATACAGGTCTAATAAGTCCCTTAAATAGTCTGGAGCAAACTCTTTCAGCGATTTGTACGTCAGTAAGAGTATCTTGTAAATTACTCTCTTCTTGATTGGAAGCCAGTGAAGTTTCCTCAATACTGGTGTGATATGTTCTTGCCTCTTGGTTCGCGTAACCAATCTTGCTTCGGAGTTTTGAATTCGCTGAATCTTGGAGATTTCTTTATCTGGAAGCCCGTATAACAAGCTGTTACACTGGTCGAGTTTAGATGTAATCAGGGCATGGCCGAGTTTTTCCGTGGTTGCATTGTCAAGATGTTGTCTAACTTGGCCGACACGTCTCAGAGAGAAAGATGCAGATTTGCAGAGTTGGTTGACATGTTCATTCATGTCAAGATGGCAGTCTAGTGTTACAACAAGATCACGGACTGAAGACGCAAGCACTACGTTTGATTTACCAATGGTGATCTCAGAAAGAAGGTCGTCTGGTTGAAATCGAGAGGGCAACTGTATGACATCCGTCTTTGATTCGTTGCATACTAACTCATCATATGCCAACCATTCAAAGATAGCCTCAATGAATTGCTGAAGATTAGAAATGCCACTCTGTAAAAGAGATGTATCAATCGATACATAAAGCTGTGTATCGTCATCATGGACAGCACAGTTGAGACCATAGCTTTTAATAATGTCTTCAAAAGGTGCAACATACAGAGAGAACAAAGATGGTCCGAGCACAGAGCCCTGTGGTACACCTCAGGCTAAACGGATCAGTTCCGACGTCTCATCACCAAACTTGACAGACTGCATGCGCTCACTCAAGTAAGATTTGAGCCAATCAAGAACTGTACCATAAATACCATAACGGTCCTGGAGTCTCTTGAGAAGTATCTGATGATTAACCATGTCGAAAGCAGAGATCAGGTCCAGCAAAACGAGGATGACATCATTGTTGTTGTGTAACGCCAAGCTGATGTCATTATGGACACGGAGTAATGCTGTTTCTGTACTGTGGTTAGGCCTGTAGGCAGACTGCATTCGAGCATAGAGTCCATTAACTTGCAAATACTGATGTAGCTGATTAGATACAACACGTTCTGTTGTTTTCGATAAGAAGGACAAGTTTGTAATGGGACGATAATTCTTGAGAAGCTCAGGATCAAGATCTTTCTTTTTGATGATAGGGGTGACCAAGCCATGCTTAAATTGCGAAGGGAATATGCCAGTCATAAGTGATGAGTTGATAATTGCAGTGATAGGGTGAACCAAGACATCAATGCACTTCTTTATAAGGACTGTAGGTATCGGGTCCAAGCTACAGGACTTCGTTCGTGATGACATCATGACTGATTTAACATCTTCAGATGTCACTGGCCTGAAGGTACTCAGCTCATAACTTGATGGAGTAGGTTGCTTGTCATAACGATGACAATCGCCAATGTCAGAAGAAGCCATTAACTAGTCCAGTAAATCAGAGATCTTAGAATCAAAGAAAGTGCAGAATCGTGTCGCAAGTTCATGCCGGTCAGTATGGGTAGGCAGGATTATCTTGTTCTTTACGGTGAACAGCCCATCAACGACATTGAAGAGTTCAGATTGAGTCGATGTAGAGATTTTATCAAAGTAGTAGTTCCTCTTTGCATTTTCAACAGGAGTGTAGTACTCACTTGCCTTCTGTTGGTAAACTTGTTTTTTGATTTCAAGGTTTGATATTTGCCATTTTCAATCCCATCAATGGTTTTCTCGCTTTAACTCACGAAGATGATCAGAAAACCAAGGAGAAAACGTTGACATTCTTAGCTTGACAGTTGCGTGGGTGTTTACCAGGTCCCTTAGATCAGAATCGTATTGTGTAACAGCAACATCCAGATCAGATGACCTATTGCACCTGAGTGATGTATTAGGGACATCTTCCACAAACAGTTCTAGGTTGATGTTTTGAGGTTTCTGTCGCTACTTAAGACTTTCGACAAGACAGGGAAAATCGCTCAGGAAAGTTATAGCAGCGTGATCAGATGGCATGCTGGGTAAGACCTGAAGGTTGGTTACCAAATCATCGTTACAACTAGTAATTACCAAATCTAAGATGTGTCCATGATTGTGTGTGGGTCTTGTTACATGGTGATTCAAACCCGCAGAGTTGATCAAGTCGAGGAATTGGACAACATCATTACCTGTTGTACCAATGTGGAAGTTAAAGTCCCCGGTGATTAAAAAATGGTCGGGCGTTGCCGCTAGGTTTTCAACAAGTTGAGAGAAATCATCAAAGAACATGATCGAAGTTAAGCCATTTTTCTTGGAGGTTGGAGGTCTATAGATAGTAAAAAACCTGAGCAATTTACTTCCAAGAGAGATTTTCAAATCAAGGCATTCAATTGAAGTAAATAAGCTACCATTGACGTTTTGCGTCACGGTAATCCCTTTACGGAATATCACAGCAACACCACCACCACCAGTAGAGTTTGTCCTCGGTGTATGCACAATGTCGTAGTCGTTAACAGTGTTGGCGATATCAGCCAGTGTCCTGTCATCTCGATCATTGCCAGTCAACCATGTTTTTGTAATAGCCATGATGTCCAAGTTTTGCAATGCAATAAAATCAGTCAAAACAGTTGCTTTGTTCTTAATAGATGTGACATTCCAAGAGGCAACGCGTTCTCTTGGTTGATATTTCAACGGGATCGGTTTTGAGATTTTTTCGACTTTGGCACGGCTGTAGCACGACGCTTGAAACCATTTAAGAATTAAATTTGACTCTGCCGTGTAGCACGGCAAGCTCTGTCGTGGTACACGACTTTAGCACGGCATGGTTTCAAATGGTGTGCTATTGCCGTGCCGAAATAAATAAATAAATAAATGAATAAATAAATAAATAAATAAATAAATTATAATAACATTCTAAGAGTGGATAAACCGGTTTCTTGTGACTGGGATGCATGCGCGTAGAAAGAGTTCCTGGGTGCGAGTGAAAAAAATGGCGGCATTCATGAGAACCCTTCCGCCTGTTGCAGTAGGGAATGTTTCAGAGGCTGAAGAAGATTCTTGCTCACTGGGTCTGGATGAAGGAACAAACGTAAGCTCAACATAAACATTTGTACAATGAAAAGACCATGGATCTTTTACTCCAACTGAAAATGTGAAAATGCAGCTCACTACTGGAAAAATACACCAACAAACTCCATGTCCTTGTTTTTCATCCCATAATTTCTTAGTTAGTTTCTTTCTTATCAAATCAACTTGCTGATTAGAGTCTCGTAGTGGAGGATACTGACACATACCCAGCAGAGCCCTAATGGCATCTCTGTCTCTTCTTTCTCCTGAGGTTGGATCAACGGTTAAATCCAGCTTACGTGAAATGGTATCTCCTAAATCCAGGAGGGCCATACATGAGAGAGTCATCATTTTCAAATACTCTGGTCTATTTTCACACTTTCTTAGCAGGATCCTCAATCGACCTTTCAGCTGCCCATAGGCACCCTCAGTTACCATCCTTGCCCTACTTAAACGATAATTAAAATACCTTTGCTTTTGGGAAAGGATGGCATTTGTATATGGTTTCATTAACCACGTTGAAAACTGAAATGCTGAGTCCCCCTTTTTAAGTGGAGATACACGTATCCCATCAATAACTTTCGCAATATTTGAAATGACTGTTCCTTGTTGCACTTTTCCCCACAAATTGGTTGATTGGAATATAATCGAGTCGTGAGAGTTTCCCGGGAAGCCACAACTTCCCCACATGAAACGGTACTTCGCATCTACTAGTGACATTCAAACAATAGAATAAACGTTTTTTGAACTCAGCCTCATCCTTTGGAAAATGATGGGTGACACACGCAGCCCAAAGGTTTTTAACGATTGCCTCACAAATTTCCTGCACGATTGTTGAGACAGTGGATAGTCCAAAGCCAGTCATTTGTGAGATGGTATAATAATAATCTCCTTTCCCAATGCGGTATGGGCAGATACCTAGCCTACACCCTGGAGAAATCGGATTTTCTGCAACGGTTTGTCGTTGTAATGTAGCTCTTAAAATTCTAAAGGTCTTCTTAAACGTTGCATCCGAATATGTCCTCCAGACAGCATCCCACCATCCCAAATTTCCGTGTAGTCAACGACATGATGGCAGTGCACTTGCCTCTGTAGATGTCAGCAAGATAGTGATCAAACAACAGACGAGGATCACTAATCTTTTTCTTCTAGCAATGGCATGGGGTAATAAGGCCTGCTGCAATAGTCTCTTCCTTCTCCTTGCAGCCTGGGCTTGTTTAAAAAACACAAAAGTGCGCAAACGTTCGTCAAATCCCCCGTCAGGAACACCCTCCGGATTTATCCGTAATGCCGATGGTTCAAGATCGTCTCTTTTGTAAAAGCCAATAATTAAGCTCGACGTTTGAAACCAAGTCGTGCCAATGTCGTACCACATTCGAGCCAAATTGAATTTAGTTCGGCACGACTTTAGCATGGCGTTTGAAACGGACCTAAGATGAACACCGTTGCATGGGTTGTTGAGTTGGCGTATTTGCCCGTAGTTGTCAATTGTGAAAGTTTGTTGGGTGGCCACGGTAAGGCACGTTGCACTGTAAATTAAAGTAAGTAGTAAGGGCATCTGTGATTACTATTTTTTGGAGGGTATCGCTCCATTTTTGACTGGAAAGAAGGAGGAGCTTTTGGATTGTGATTTCTATTGGCCTTAATTAAAGGCTGTCTTGTATGAGAAGTGATTAACCGAGCAAAAATAACAAATTGTATGATGCACATCTTCATATGAATTACATGTAATAACAAATTGAATACACAAGAAAAGAAGGTTGACTTATCTTTCCTTATCTTATCCTTTTTGCCTGATAACGACGCAAGTAAGATAGTATCAACACATTAACACATAATAAATCCTTTCTAGCATTAATTTTTATTTTCTCATAATGTTTAGAAGATTGTTTTTGTTTCCCAAATTTTATGTTTCTGATGGAAAAACAAGTTTTGTGCACATTGCAATTTAGTGACTTTCGCATATAAAACTGTTTTACTTCAATTTGTGTAATGAGTACCACAATTTTAGTGTATATAACTCTAACTTGTTTCTCCCAAACCACAAGTTTTGCTCATTTCTGGGAGTGAATTTTTTTTTATTTTCAGACGAGTGCACACCCTTATTGGCCACAGAGGGGAAATCTCCAATGCCCAATTTAACTTTGATAGTTCATTTATAGTCACTGGGTCAATGGTAAGTTAAGAAGAATTTTACATTCACATAGTGTTTGTCGCATTGTGTTTTTTTTCTGATGAATATAAGGTGATCGCATGCTAAATGTGCCTTGTGAACTGGTATAGCGGAGCTCAGACGGAGCTCCATGGGTAAGATTTTTTGGGAAATCTATCCATGCGAGAAGTTTTGGTTATGACGTCAGCGTACGTCTGCCCGCCCGTACAGACTGTCGGGGAGGAGGTGGGGAGACAGGACAGCCTCTGGGAACGGAAATCGCATGGCAGCGTTGCATTTGGCAACCCGCGTTTTTCTGGCGGGAAATCTTTTTTGGTGACGAGCAACGGGATAAAGAGCAGAAGAGAGCACGAGAGAAGAGGCGACGAATTTTGAAAAATTTTAGCGTAGAAAACTTCGAGAGAAGCCGAGGAAGGAGAAGAAGAGAACATTTCAGTGATGAACACCATAAAAGCTGAGAGAAATAGAACGAGAGACAAAACACTTATTTAGAACGGTTGACTTTCAGGTTATGTTTTCCTTCTTAACACATGCCTCACTGGCTCTCATATTTTGTCAAACTCGCTAAAAAAAACGAAGAAGGCCTGAAAACGTTTGCAATTCCGTGTTGACAGAGATTTTGCCATATTTCAACAATCACACACCGCGTCGCCATTCACAGGGCTCGAAATTCACACTCGCAAACTCGCAAAATGCGAGTGATTTTGATAATCTGCGAGTGAGAAAAATATCCACTAGCAAACGTTAGAATCATCCATGTGTCCCAAACAGTTGGAGAAAGCTGTTCAAACGCAAGAAGGATTGTAAGGACAACATAATGATATGAGGCAAATAAAGCAGGGCATGCTGAGCTGAGAAAAGCACCTTTTTTTGTTAGCCACTGGCCAGCGATATTGCGCCGAGGCTCTGTGCGGCACCTGCGCGTTCGTGTGTTGTTGTTGTTTTTCCTCGTGGTTTTGGAGCTATCGTTTTCATTGCAGAGGTCAAAAATATCTTCTTTCTGTACGAGGCCCTCGGGGCCCTCGACCTCAAAAAATGAGTGCCAGTGGCGGGAACCAACAGGGGATAACACAGCTTATATGAAAACAGGTCTGCAATGGCAGAAGGATTTCACCATCGATCTGGTTTACAAAGTAGTTGAAGGACACAATGAACTTGTGGAAGAAATACGGTGTAAAACATGTCGAAAATTTTCGAAGGACAAAGCATCTTCAGTTAGTAACTGACAATAATTTGTAGTGTATAATATTGCGTTGGGGTTTGGGTACTAATACCATGGACATGCTGATGAAAGGGAAAATTGATGGCCGAAAAACAGGCTGATTATCCAGCCCCAGAGCTGCAGTAGATGAGTGGTGGCTATCAGGAGAACGATGAAGGAGACCATCACCAAAAATTGAATACCTTTCGTTATTAAACTTTCAGCTTATTAATAGACTGTGCGAAATATCAATTCTACTCTTTATATCAAATGTGGCCATTGACATTTCAAGAAAAAATTTGAGGAGAGGGGAAACCGGAGTACCCGGAGAAAACCTCTCGGTGCAAGGTAGAGAACCAACGAACTCAACCCACGTATGACGCCGGATCTGGGAGTCGAACCCGGGCCACGTTGGTGGGAGGAGAGTGCTCTCACCACTGCGCCATCATTGTGGCGACAGTGTACACTAAATTAAAAACTTTCGATTTGTAGGCTTTTTGTGTGAAATGGATGTCCACTCGTGAGCTGCTTTGTTTGACTGTAAATTTGCAGTTGAGTAAGCGCATTACTACGCCTTAGCTTTACTTTTTAATTAGTAATTTTTGCTGTTGTTCTAATATGGAGATAGAGGGTATAAAGATTGTCAGTCAAACGGGAAATGTTGTGAAAGAGATAACTGTGCATGTAATTTCAGATTTAGTTGTTTATTAAAATTGCTGGTTATTGTTTGCAAGGCTTGTTTCTTTACTGCTGTCAGCTCAGAGGTGTTTGATCACTGTAAACATGATTAATTTTCTACTTTATGCGGAAGCATAATTATTTCCATATACACTATATTGCTTTCTGAGGTTAGAAAGGGGAGCTTTTAGGCTTGGCTACATCGTATACATTATACTTAGACTGTGTAGGCATAACCATTGATTAAGGAATTTCAGTGCATTGATACAAAACCCTTCTACTGACCTAGCGGTATATTTTTGTGCAGCAAATTTCCACTGTAGTCAGAAAGATATTATTTGCAATCTATTGGTTGTGGATAATTTTCTATTTCTCATTACTTCTCCCACCAAGGTGTTAACCAGGGGCCGTTTACTCGAAGCCTGGCGGTTGGCGCTACCGTTGGTTAAGAGGTATCAAAACCTACAGGTTTCCGTGGGATTTAACGCTGGTTAGCACTAATCATGTTTCGAGCAACCCCGGGTCGGATTGGTTATTTCCTGCTCAACTGCAGGATTTTGCTCTGTGGTAATAATGTCTAAGTCAGGATCTAAAGTTCTGTACAAGCTACCTTATTGTAGGAAATGGAATTAAGGTATTCATGAAATTAACGCGAATTTAAAGTAAAGCGACATTTTAATAAACAAAATTAACGGGAAGGAGGAGGTAGAATTTCACAATAAAGGAAATTAACGCGATTAAGACACAGTTGGTGGTGACCACTGGAACAAATTTATTCAACACTGGATGGAAAAAAAATCACTGAACAAAACGGAAAGAAAGAAAGCTTGTACCTTATTTTATTGTTTTGTAGGTGTCATGAATGTTACCCTGGTCCCAGAGGTCTTTCTTTCTTGAGCGGCGTGAAGGGAAAAGCATCTGGCTACCTTGGACTTGAATCTCACTTTCACGTAGACGCCAGCTGTCAACGCGTCAGATCCTGACCCTGGCGTCTGCACGAAAGTGAGATTTAAGTTCAAGGTAACCAGAGGTTTTTCGCTTCTCGCCGCTTCTCGACTGGTCTTCGCCACTTTGCGGCTCTCTTGTGGCTCAACAAAAACCTCTGGGACAAGGGTACATGAATGTCTGGAAAGGTTTCAAAATTAAGGTTAAAATAATGGAAATTAAGAGCGCAGAAATTAACGCTGCACTTTATTAACACCGCGGAAAATAATGGTCAACATAATTAGCGCGACTTAAATTAACGCGAATTTTAACGATTCGCGTTGATTTCATGGGGTGTTAATTTCCTATAATAAGGGCGCCTTTTTTTGGGAAAATCCGAAAGCGGATTCTTGAATTCAAAAACGAATTTTGCGTCATTTTGGTGAAATCCAAAAACGGATCATGAATCCAAAGTATCCACACTCGAGGAGGAAATAATCCTTTTTCGTATTTTGCGTTTTTTTGACACTGAAGAATCCATTGATCTGAGATCAAAAATCCGTTTTTAGACTTTCCAAAATAACTCACCCTAAGGTAGTTCCCTTTAAAAGTTAACTTGACTGTAAAGGTAGTGGACTCTCAACAATCATGTTCCTTTGTTTGAGTCATGCAAGTTATTCCTAGGGTTTTTTTTTTAAGTTTCATAACTTTTCCAAATGATGATTGTGGCGATTATTTTATCAGTAAATGAGTTCATACATGTATCTTCAGTTCAAATATATTTCATTTCTTTATTGTAAGTGGCATCATTTTTTTGTGTTGTCCACTGCAGGACAAGTCATGCAAAATATGGGACTCTAGAACGGGACAATGTATTGGAACCTTAAGGTAACCTGGTAATGTTGCTATGGTGCTAGACAATAATAATATAAAGAAATAATTTAGGTGCGACAGTATCTATGACCAAAAATTCACTTCTTCTTTTTCTTTGGATATCAAAACTAAACACTAAGTGAGCCACGTTTTAGGCTTTGATTTAAAGAAGACACCTGTTTAATTGACCTTGAATTTTCGTCTTGTCTTTCATAGAATACCGGATCCGAAATCTCCAGTGTCCTTAAAACAAAAGGACAAATCATTCGTAATCGGATTAACTAGCGTTCTTTTGTCTCGCACCATTTTAGTGCTGTATATGAAAGTCTACCCGACTTTTTCTATTTTCATGGTCCGCCATGCTAACTTTAAATTTAATCTTGAGAGGGCTGGATCGAGGAGAAAAGTACGTCAAAAACTGACTAGCTTAAGAATGTAATCCGTGTCTTTGTGTGAGTTTCGGGCTTTCAGACTTTTAACCTAGTGTTTTGCATGTATAGTAAGCTGAATTGAGACGCTGAAATTTTAATTTCTGAAGTGAGTATAAAGTGATGTCACTTTTCCGTAGATCCAACCCTCCGAGGTGAAATTGGTCAGTTTTGAACCAAAAAAGAAACGTTGCAAGACTTAAGGGCCCAGTTCTTTAAACTGTCAACCTACAAGCAGTAAGCCAACAAGTTGCATGACAAGTAATTGTCCAACCTACTTAGAAACAGTGCAAAAACAATATGATAGAGACAATATATGTATCATATTGAGTTTTACTTTGATATAATTTATCACAGCAATGGGACTCCAGCTTCCAATACAGCGACATGTACAGTTTCCTTTTATTAAAATATACGAGGGTCTTTACTCATTTATCTGAGATACATGAAAATTGTAGATTCATAATAAGATGCTTTCAGTTTTTCATTTTTCTGAGTCTGAATGCTGTGGTATATGCTTATTATGCTCCACTTAGGTCCCCCTTACCCAATAGTTGGGAAAGAGGGGTGGAGTGGGGTAGGGCCTTTTTTTGGCATCATCTATAATTATAATTGTAATTATCTTTGGCTTGTTTTGTGTGATGGACAGAGGTCATGATGATGAAGTCCTAGATGTATGTTTTGATTACACCGGTCAGTACATTGCCACAGCATCCGCAGATGGTAAGCAATCATTGCTTTGATGAAGATTGCGTTATGTTTCCAAGTATTCTAAAAAACTTTAAGTAAAGCTCTGTCTCTGTGCACTTTTTAATATTTTCTAAGTGCATGTAAAATTGGGATAGTCACCCATTCACCGCTTAAGCATCCCCTAATTTGCTGGCATTAGACAGAGTATAATAATGTGGGTTTCATTCACAGAAGGGAATGGGTTAACCCATTCACACCTAAAGCGGCCCCCAATGGTGGGTAATAGTCGTCTCACTGCCAGGAGGCAATGGGTTAAATAAGACTTGCATAGACGTTAGTCTGACTGATTTTTAGGACATTTACACACAAAGTGAAGAGAAAGGTGAGCACATAAAGCTGCTTCTAGCAGAATCCGGCTTCTCAAGGTACATGTCAGATTGTCGTAGAAACAGTACAACTTTCTTTAATTTACCAAGCATGTTTTGACGGTACATCTGTCATCGTCAGTGTTACAAAGATTAAAAATCATCGTTGAATTTAAATAGCGCGATGTTACACAGTTCGTTGCATTGCGTGACAATATTACATACTTAAGAGTTTGAATAAGGAACATATAAGGACAATAGGGAGAGAGTCAGGTTTATGTATTAAACCTGTTGATTGAGGCTGGGTTTCTCCCATTTAATGTACGTGGATTAAATTCAACGACGATTGTAAACTTTGTAACACTGACGATGACGGTTATACCGTCGAAACATGTTTGGTAACCTAAAGAACGTTTTACTGTTTCTACGACTGTCTAGTTTGCTGCTTGTATCTAGACCTTTTGGATCAATTATCCACCTGTCAGATATAATTACAATCATGAAACCTCCCCATATGTTCCTTCAATTCAACGAAGCGTCTAGAGATTCACATTTATTTTAAGTTGTGATTGCGTGCACTGCACACCAGGTCAAAAGTGAATGCACACAAGAGCTGAAAAATCTTACGAAGGTCCAAAACATGCAATACACTATAAAATGTCTGAAATGCTAACATACGTTGCACCAAACAACTTGGCAAGTATGCTCCTTGTTATCAACTTAGTTAATTGGCACTAAACCCTTTTGGTTGGATTAGTCACCTCCACATGATGTAACACAAATGCACCTGCTATGCCAACTGACTGGAAACCCTGGTATGAAGGTTAATGGGTGTATGCGTATACCGCTGGTAGGCATCACTAGACCAATCTCCAAAGGTTTTGATGAGATGATGTGGCACCCCGTGATGCAGCAGAAGTGGACCTGCCTGTAGGGAAGCTACAATATGTCCAGAAGAGGAGCCTGGATAAGCTGTAGAGTGTAAAATGGAGGGCATCATGGAAGACATATGCTGACAGATTAATGAAACTGAACAATGGCCCTGGAGAAGGGCTGGGCAAAGCCAAAGCGTTGCCAAGCACCACCATTGGGCAAACAGTCCTGCCTCCACAGCCAACATAGATACTGCAGACATTTATATAACGTGTCTCAAACATTGAATAATATCAGGAGCCATGAATAAGAGCAAGCAACTCCTATACTAAGCCTGTGTCACGGCATTTTTACAGACCGGTTCCGGTTCGGTGACGCTATGACATCAAGTTAGTTTCCTGTGATTGGTCGTCAGGCTCATGCGGAGTCCCATTCGCGAGAAATTCAATCTAAAAATAAACCGGTCTGTGAAAACGCTGTGACAGGAATATATGGGAGTTGTTCGCTCCTACTCATGAGCTCTTGATAATATGCAAATGGTCATTAATTATTATGTAGGGAGCGGCGGGTCTAATCTGCACGTCGCAGGTCGCAGGTCGCGGGTTGCAGGTCATTGTTTCACCAATACAGAAAGTATCTTAAACATTCATAAAAGCTAACCTAAGACCTAAAAACTTTTGTTTAGGCCTAATTAGGCCTAAAGTTAGCTTTTAAGAATGTTTAGGATACTTTCTGTATTGGTGAAACAATGACCAGCAACCCTCGACCTGCGACCTGCGACTTGCAAATTAGACCTGCCGTGTAGGGAGGTGCGGTGGCCTCATGGTCAGTGGACCGGGTTCGGGTCCTGGCCGGGGACATTGTATTGTGTTGTTGGGCAAGACACTTTACTCTCACGGTGCCTCTCTCCACCCAGGTGTATAAATGGGTACCACGGCGAAAATGCTGGGGGTAACCCTGCGATGTACTAGCATCCCATCCAGGGGGGAGTAGAAATACTCCTAGTTGCTTCATGCTACAGAAACCGGAGATAAGCGCCGGCCTGGTGGGCCATCTAGGCTAGTAGCAGACTTTACCTTACCTTACCATAAATTATTATAATAGGTGTAGAATGTAACTAAGTGTAGGTGTCTAAACTGATATGGTCGACGGGAAAAACAAAATTAATATGGATTCCATTAGCCCAGTAGGAGAGCACGAAAAGTTCAGAGCACATCACGTACTCTGAGTAAATTAAATCCACAATCACAAGTTTGTGTGTTCGCATAACACCTTGGCAACTAACTGCCATTCCCCTGAAACCCCAAGGCCCAGCACACTTGGCCATAAGCAACAGTGAAAACACACAAATGCACAAAGAACGCGAATAACATCTGCCAAAACACATGCAATACATTATTTTATCTCATAGGTACTGAGATTTATCCACGAAAATCACAGGGAATAAAATTCGTACTGATTCCAAATGTAGCCAATCAGGAACACGAACGACAAAATTTCACTGTGAAGAAATGTCGTTCGTCCAATCAGCAACGCGAACGACGAAATTTCACTGGTGACGAATGAATGTATCGAATGGAACGTCATCCGATAGCCGTTGCACGAAACCGCGCGCTTTGAAAACTGGCCGAGGGAAGGTTTGCTTCTGTTTGCTCAGTGGGAAATTTCACTAGTGATGAATGAACGTATCGAATGGAACGTCATCCGACAGCCGTTGCACAAAAACCGCTCGCTTTGAAAACTGGCCGAGGGAAGGTCTGCTTCTGTTTGCTCAGTGGAGGAATTTATTTTAGACGAAGAAAAAAGAAATGCCGCTCAAAAACCTGAACGAGATGTACGATTACTTGAACGAATTTTGAAAACAAAGGTCGAAGACAGGAAAATGGAAGTTATTTCTGCGGGTGAGCTGAATGAATACTGAATACATCAACCGAATTTATCATCTCCGTCCGCACTAAAAACGGCAATGAATGCGAAAACACTCTTCACTTTGGACTACTCTGGAATATCTGAAACATAGCAAGTGTTGTAAATTTTATTAACTAAATTGTCGCTTGGGCGATTTTAAACCACTGTTTATTGCTTTCATCGCCCGACTCCATTTGTGCGAAATTAATTTGACTATCAAACACTACCACGAAAAAAACGTCAGTACCTATGAAATAAACATATTACGGCATGGAAAATGCTTTGTACGATTTTTAGTCACTCGTTGTTTCGTATCAGAAAACTCATGAATAAAAATCGTATACGCGCAAATTTTCCATTAAGTAATCTCTATAAGTGCCACACTAGCATGGCGCAAAATAACTTAGCAAGCTTGCTCCTTGTCGTTAATTCAGTTAAATGGCATTTAATCATTACAATCAAAGTAATTCATTATTTTTTTTCCAGAACAGAACATAAGAAATCTTTGGTCACTTTTGCGGATTTGTTTTAATGATAACCTTGACATCGTAACTTAGTGCTTTTATTTTACCGTTTTTTTCTTATTTAAGGTACTGGCAGAGTATACAATGCTCTAACACATCATTGTCTTTGTAAATTAGAGGGTCACGAAGGAGAAATTTCAAAGGTAATTTTATAGTTCCGAAACATTTATACATGTTTTTCCACTAACTTAGGGGGCATTGCAGGTATGTATGTAAGGCATTTAGACTTAACGTGGATTGCTTTGAAATGCCAGTGTCTTCCATCCAAACATTCTGCATCTGTTCAAATGGCCTGCTCTTCCTTTCCTATACTCCTTCAAATGACCTAATATTAATAATCCAATAGTTCAATCCAGTAGTTCAAACGATGGATAGAGCTATCTACTGGATAAATCATTATCCAGTTACCCTGGGTGCCAGAGGAATTTTGTTTTTCATGCATGGTTGGAGAGAACGCTCAGCGATTCCAAATCAATGGTCGAGGACGGAAAAAAAAAGCCTGTGGTCGCACAACCCCAGAACCTCATTTTCATGGCATCAAATTGGGACAGAATTTGTCCTAGTTCGCTGATTGGGCATTACGTTCGAGGGAGTTTCTGATTGGACAAATCGAAAAACCGGTTCTCAACAGCTGTTGTGACAAGCAGCATTGCGTGACTTCGGCCCGAGAGGAAAAGACCAAACTGTTTCGATGGTCCGTTTGCTGCTTCAGTGCCTTCACGCACTATAACGGCTTTGACAACGTGAAAAGATCCATTTTAATTGTAATTAAATTATTTTGCTTATCGATTCGCGCATGAGAGCGCTTGGAGATACTCGAGCTCCCTTGAGAGCGGTCGGGGGAATTACCTGTTGAACTCGTCAACATTTGTTGCAACTGTGTCTGGGAATGGAGGAGTTATGGATGAAGAATGGTAAGGACAGACAAAAGTGTCTCGCATTTCGAAGTCTTCCATTCTTGCTCTTTGCTATTATGGCATTTCCCTTGAATAATTGGCAGAGTGGAACGGCATGTTTAAGTATTAAGGCAGTTGCAGCTCTTAGACTAGCTTTTATGCAATCTATAGCTAGCAAGTATTAGTCTAGAAGTCATTTTAGCGGCGGCAAATGAAAAAAAGGAAAACTAACAGGGTTAATTCATGTGCTAAAGCATTATCAATTACAATCTTAGTTGATTATCTGCTTCATCTGTCCTCTTTGACTATCTGCATCTTATGACCATATTCCTTTGGCCTTCTCTGCTTAATTATAAGCTGGTAATTAATTGAAAAATCACAGTGAAATGAGTAGACTAAACTGACCAATAACCGACAAACATCAACAGTTGAATTACTAAAATTCTACTTAAGTTTCAATAAAACGCGCGCTGTGGTTTTGAAAACAGGTGCTTTATGAGAGTACAGACGCACAGCTGACGTCACCCGAAGGATTTGGAAAACAAAGTTAAAAATTTAGCAAGATGCGTGAGAAAATTAAGAAATTGTTTCTTATAAAACAACTAAAGAAACCTCGCCTGAAATCGTTTCTTTTATATAGCACTTAGGAAGTAGATACAGCACTTAAGAAGTACGAAAACACTCGTCTAATACTGTCCCCCTGCACTTCCGTGTTCTCTCCCCTTCCTGTGTGTTTTAGAACAGAACAGATCACAGGCTTCTTTATTTGTTAATTACATGAAACTCGTCCTATAAGAAAAACAACTTTGAAATAAACAATATTTCAACTTCACATACAAAAGACTCATGAAAGCAGCGGGTAAAAATGCCTTAATGATGCTAGCCGGCAAAGGGTTTCATATCACAATTATTGTTGTGTGATTAGACGATATTGGTCACAACAATACGTACAATACAATACGTACTTAATTGACCGCTCCCCATAGGGGCTTTTCAGGGCCAATGAAACACAGTTAACAAAACGACGGAACAGAACAACAACAACAACCGTTAAGAAGTGCAGCTGAGAAGTTGCCTCCTCCTCCAACAATATTATTTACAAAACAATGGGATGTTTCCCTTGTCCTTTCCCTGAAATGCTTGGTTGTGGATGGTTAGGGTAATCGTCCTGGTAAAATCGAGATGAAGAAGGACAATAGGCCATATCGGGTAGCTCTGTGTTGTACCCAATTCAAACCCTTTGGGAATGAAACGTTTTGTTACAGGTATTTCCGCATCATTTAAACGTGAATGCTATATTTTAATGCAAATACAATACACAAATAATCTTAACTTTGGGAGGTTTGAATCGGGGACGACATTGAGTTAGCCGATTTGGTCTATGGTGGATCGAAACACTAACTCGATTTAATTTCATTTTTAAAATACGAAGAAATTTAAGTTTGCATGTATAAATGGGATTAATAAAATGTAAAACATATCATTGATAAATGCATGCAGACGATCTCCATCCATGGCAATCTATTTCTGTATGATAACGTTTTCCTCTTTTTATTTTAGATAACATTTAGTCCTCAGGGTACAAGATGCCTCACAGCCAGCAGCGACAAGACAGCTAGGCTTTGGGACCCTTTTTCCGGAAAATGCACACAGGTAAAAGATTCTTTTTGTTCAATTCTTACCGGTTAGTTTAAAAGCTGTTTAACGATCAAGTGTTAATTTAAGTTCTATTAAGACCTGCCATGGGGTAGTAGTAGCCCGGGGCAAGGGGGGGCTCTTTAGGAATTTCTGGGTAGGGATGTGCCGCTGGGACCCTGGAACCCTTAGCCTATACCAGAGCTAGTTCAGCTGAATTTTGCTACCCTATACTGGAGTAAACTCCCACCGATTTCCGTCTAAATTCCGATTCTTGACAGTTAATGATATCCAGAGGTGTTTCATGATAGCCATTTATTGACACTGTTGAGGCTGAGTTAGGTAAACTTAAACTTTACCGATTTGATTTTTTTATATTATTAGTGGGAATTTCTGGTTTCCTTAGTCTTGATAAAATCTTCAACCGACTGGTCAGTTTCATGATACCCTATTCTAGACCGAAAGGCTATGATTTGTATACTCTATCGTAGAGTAAACTGCTTGAAAACCATACCCTTCACAGCGGCACATACCTGTATTGTCCATATATGGCAGTACCTCCCTCGGGAGTAGTAGTAATAGTTTTCACTACATCTGCCCCCGCCTGAGATAATAGAGAGCTTTATATTCTAGGACGAGAACGACTACGAGTACGATAGTTTCTCATAGAACAACAGTGAGCGTGTGCAAACCAGCGTCATTTTGGCGGGAAAAACGTGATACCGGCATCATTTTAGTACGAGGTTTTGCAACAATTGTTGGGTTCACATTAGACCACTAAGTCTGACTTAGTAATATCTTAAGTCGACTTTGTGAAAATGACAGGTGTGAAGCGCTAAGTCACAGAAGTGTGATTTCTGTCTTAGTGTCGGCAAACTCAAACGACCTAAGCAGTTCTTAAGTCTGTCTAAGAAACCTGATAGCAAAAAAATTTCAAAATCGTGGGTTTTATCAGATAGAATTCGGCAAAGCTCGTCAAACGTTTCACGTTCCATTCGAAAGTTTGGTTTCCAAAGAACATTCAGCCGAGGTGATGCTAGCATTACATCAAACCAGTTCTGCGGTCTTGGCCATGCCCACGCTCTTTTTCTTATGTGCCGAAAATTACCTCGTCTTCGGTAAACGCTCAAAAGTAGGGCGGTCAGAAAAAGCAGGCTTTCACTCTCTTGGACAAAATCTTCCGTCATTCTTTCACGAAGGAACATAAGATTTTGTAAGGTTATTTGGCTGATCAACCATTGTAAATTTAATAAACAGACAACAGTCGCAATTACAGCGATTTTACGGCTTCTCGGTCTCATTTTGATCTCAACTTCTTCGCTAAAATGGATAGTGACTACCTCACCACATTTATGATGTTAGTTACCTTATCTGTAATTTTTTTCGTTAATGATGACAGCTTTGCACGGAAAGAATTTGTCTTCTAGATATGTCTGAACGCTTAAGCGGACTTAGGGTGACTTGGCTGGACTTAGGCCAAGACAGACTTAGTGCCTAGTGTGAACCCAATATAGTTGCGTCAAAACAAGTCAACAACGCGGTAGCGGTTTTGGCATTTTTCAATCAGCAAAAAGGCTCAGTTACCAGCAATAAGAATAACTGAGCAACCTATACTGCAAAGAAATGGTAAGATTAATCGTACGAAATATAAATTTGCTAAGTATTTTCGCTAAAAACGGACAGCCAGAACTCGTACTCGTTCTTGTCCTCGTCGTAGAATCTAAAGGTCCCTAATATGGATTGCAATTGAGGTTTTTTCTAATTAATATGGGCTACACTTTGGCCGTGTTTTCACCAGTGGTTTGTAAGGTCGCTTAGCGAGTGACAACCGGAAATCGCGTGAAAACAGTTGCTTTTCCAACTCGCTTAAAGTTAAGTGAGTCGGAAAACTTCAATGGAATTCTCATTAAATTTAAGCCTTCAAAGTACCTTAAGAGAGTTGGCAATTACTTTCAGCCAATGAGGAGTCGCTTGCGGTTATTAAAATCGGAAATATAAGAGGCGTGCTATACATAGTATTGTCGCTTAACGAAGTCTGCAAACAAATCACTTTCAGGAATGTCAAGCAAAACAGTGGCTGTCGTGAAAACACAGCCATTGTGATGTCTTCATATTATTCTACATGTAATTAGGTGGGTAAATGAAAGTGAAAGATGCAAGAAAAGGATGGGCAACAACAAACAGCATTTATTTTCAATTTCCGTCTACCTTTATTTGATGCGCTATCAATTGAAAAGCGATTTACATAATTATGGAAAATTCCTTGAAAATATGGTAGTAAAACAGGAGCAGGAACATTAATTAGAAGACATCATTTCGTCGTTATCTGTTTTATCCATGTGTTTTTTTCCACGGTTCCTTGAAATACCATAAAATAGGAACAAAACTCGGTTATGATATTCGAATCGCTCATTAATATTATCTGTGAAAAACTGTTGTAAATATGATTGAAGATTGTTTGAAAATGTGGATACTGAGACTATGCTTTTTCTTTCTGAGGTTGCGTCTAGCAGAGTCTGTAGCCTCAGTCTGTTTCTGATTTGTGCCTGAAAAATCGATTTCTAACCCAGGCAATATGATTTTCTATCAGATATTATAATCTTTGATTTTTAAAATAAAAGGAATCGTCGTAAACATTCGAAAATTACTCACCTTCAATCGTTATGCTAAACAGCACTTTGATATAGACCTTATTCCAAAATGGCGTCATTTAAATATTCTTTTGTTTTTATTCAAATTAGCCCTTCATGCCTCGTTCTTGAGCTGAAAATTGAAAAGAATATTTTGCCTTGAACGAAGCATCAAGGTCTAATGTAAATAAAAACAAAAGAATATCTAAATGGCGGCCATTTTGGAATAAGGTGTATCGATGCTTCTTGTGACTTTCTGCTTCGTGACTCAATTTACCCAGAACACCTCGCGAACTCGGTGAGCAATACCGTCACCACCTTACGAACCCTGTTGAGCAATACCGATACCACCTTGCGCGCTTGATTTAGCAAATTGAGACTGCTTTTCCCTCCACAATATCTACCAATTTACATATTTTCCCTTTTTTATACGGGGGCAAAAATAGCCTTAATCCCTTTTATCAAGTTGTTGCACCTGCCAAATCTTCACCTCTGCGCCGCTTAGTATTTAATGTAGTATGTTGATAAATGTTTGGTTTTGACAATATCTTTTCATGAATGAATCAGGTTCTTGAAGGTCACACAGATGAAATTTTCAGCTGTGCGTTTAATTATGAGGGAAACATCATTATTACAGGTAATCTTAAGCTTCAAGTGTCAATAGGCCTTTTGCAACTAACGATCACATTTTACAAAATCCGCCATGCTGGAGGGCAAACTCATTATTATTCCCCCACTGGGACATTAAAACAAAGGCAAGTCAACGTTGACTGG
>OX421454.1:17737274-17752274 GCA_949126865.1 Montipora capitata | reverse complement strand
CCCACATATGCCGGCCTGTTTAGGGTTAGTGTTTCTTTGATTTTATGCACTGCCACTAGATTTTCATTAAAGATCTTGCTACTAACATATGTTGGTTTAGCAGCCATTTTTAACAGTTTGTTTTCATCAGTTACTAATCTGACATCTACTCGCTTTCTAATATTTTCCATTGTTTTCCCAAATACACTGTTATTCATAAGCTTGAAGAAGTCTTTCTCAAAAGCATTTTTGGCATTGGTTCTCTTCTGTGTGTTGAAATCAATGTATTCTTTCAACCATGGTGACTGATTGAACTTTAGAACTCGATGGATTTTGGTTATTTTCAAACCGAGATCAGTGTATAATTGCAGGTTTCTGTAATGAATGACATACTTTTCTTTGTCGCATAATGTGGGTATCAGTTTATGAACTAAGCCAGTTGACACTTTGAATTTATCAGCTATTTCTTGACAATAATTAGAAAGCATATCTTTGTCGACTTTGACCTTTTCGGCTGCTAGCGGATAATCATTATGAAGGTCATGTAGTTCTTTGGGGTATTCTAAGTCTACTTCCAGTATTAAACCTTCATTGCTGTCTTCTTTGTACTTGGCTAGGTCTATCTTATTAATCTGTTTTTCTGTCATCCATTTAAAACCACCATTTGGTAGGTATTGTGACATAGCCCAACCATACAGATTGTTAGCATCTAGATACATTATATACTTTGAGGGCGCCTTCTCATCATACGTTTTCATGTATCTATTATTAGCTTTGCCGTATCGATTTGCTATGTATGATGTACCACCACGCATGCCCTTTTCGATGAATTGAAACATATCAATGTCAGTCATAAGCTCCAATTTAATGTCAGTCATCTTTAACATAGCATCCCAGGAAAGCCCAGGACTGGTAAAATAATGACATGGGTCTAATTTGTAGTATTGCAGGCAGGTCTTTCGGAAGTTTTCAAATACATCCGCTAATAGAAGGATGTCAGACTTGAGATATAAGTCATGGTATTCACCCATATTTTCAAGAGAAAATGCATCCCATACAGTCTGAGCATGTTGATAATCTTTGTCAGTTATATGTTCATCATTCAAGATGCTGTAGAAGTCTTCTTTCGATGGCAGCTTTTCATTGAATTTTTCAAAACTGTCCATAAAGTCATATGGGTATACTCCCTTTTTGCTCATCAAATCAAGTTTTTCGTTTTTGAACGTTTGAGAGGTATATTTTAGATTGTCATAGTTTGGAGTTATGCAGGCTTTATTTATATTTTTACAATTTATGCACTCACCGCATGGAAAGCTGGTTTTATGCTGTATTATCTTGCCTTTATTATTAATATGTCGTTTTATGCACTTGCCAGGGTTACATGTATCGCATTTACCGCATTTAGTAATGTTCTTAACAAGATTTTCTAGACTGGAACTCATGAACTGGAAACTGTCAATGAAGGTTAAGTGGTTGCCTAGCATGAAAGCCATGTACTTTTCCATATTGTTTGGAATTGCATTGATGTTCATTTGACACTTTTCACCTTTCTTATTTGTGTATTGATGCTCTTTAACTATTTCACCGATCTCTTGCATTATAAAATGACTGTCATACCCACGGAGATTGTGAAATATGACTGGTATTTTCTCAGTTATTCGAAAGTTAAGATTGCAATCTTGGTGAGCTGATCCTCTGTATTTACCTGTGATATGGCAATGGTCTCTAACTCTCACATCATTTTCATTGTATTTTTTATTGCAGATATGACATTCATTAGCTTTTTGAAATTCTTTTTCATCATCTTCAGTAATTCTCAATGGTTTATTGAAATATTTTTTCATAATCTTCTTGCAGTATTTGACTTCATCCAGCATGGCTTCCATAAATTTGTAAACAGCTTTTTCACCTCTATAAATTTGTACTGGTTTTGTGTATTTATCATCATAACAACACACAACCTTATATCCATAACCACAGTCTGTGTGTCTCTGATAAGCCTCTGTGTATGATTTGTCATCATTGGGTTGACATCCATGAATTTTTTCAGTTATGGCTTCAAAATCTGCATATATTACAAATGGAACTGGTATTTGTTTGTGGGCATTATTGAATTTTAGTATGTTGTCATCTTTTGTTGGCATTTTAATTGCTTGTGCTCCATTTAATTGGATACAGTTTTCTTTATGATTATTCAACACTCTTTCAGAAGTGAAATGCTGAAGACAATACATGCAAAAATGTTTTCTCTTTTCGTGCTTTGTTATATCATACATGAACTTGTTGAAATCTTTGATTAATACATAATGCTTGTTTTCATTTTCTGTTATAAGAAGCAGATTCATGCAATCTTCATACTTTTCTTTTGACACATAAATGGGATATTTTTGTTTGTTTTCATAACCGAAAACATTGATGTTAATTTCATTTTGCTTTTCTATTTTGTTGTACTGTTTGGTAGTCACTGGAAATTCAATTCCTGAATAATTTAAATTTTCAATGAATGCTTTATCTGATTTTTTGATTCTCTGTGGGTATTTGTCTTGAGGATTAAGATGTCTTATGTGGCACCACCTGAAGCATTCATTATCCTCATTTTTCATGTTGATCAATCCCTTTGCACTGTTTCTGAGTTCTGTGGGTAGTTTTATATAAGAAGATCCTTTCATTGGTTCATATTTTACCACATTGATATAATGATTTTCAACAGATTGAATAGTCCAACCAGATCCCTCTGAAATCCAAACTGCAATCTTGTTTAGTATGGCTTGTTTTGACAAAGATAAAGCTAGTTCAATTTGTGTGTCATTTGTTATTGTTTGGGGTTGACTGTTGAAATACGCTGTTTTCATAATTTTTTCTTCGCGCCCTAGTTGTTTTTCAAATGTGACCCTCAGTGTTTCAACAAACTTTAGACCTGTCATTGATTTTAACATTTTTTCAATATGGATGGCAACAGCCTTTCTTGTGTTTTGCAGTTGCATGAGTGGGTCTTTGTTGTTTTTTATGTTGATTTCATAAGACTTTGTGAACCCTTTTAAAGCTTTGTTTGTTTCTTGTATTATAGTCCTTGGTGCCGGAACTGGTTTTTTGGATCTAGGCGCTGGCACTGGTCTGTTTAATCGTTCTATTTCTTGTAACCATTCAGACGGAGGAGCTGGTAGTCTCTGCCTCTCAAAATAGTCAACAAGTTCTTTTACACTCTTTCTTGGTTTTGGGATCGGTCTTGTTTCAGTCCTTGGTGCGGGCACTGGTTTTGTATTTTGTTTTATAATCAATTTTATTAATTCTGATTTACTTAGTTTCTCAAGATCACTCTTGTTCATACTATAAGTCAAGATATTATTTTGCATCTCTATATAATATTAAAAGAACACATACGTTTAAGTGTCTTATGTGTTTTTAGCTCAAACCATCCGGATAACGAATGATTTGAACTGTTGAACGGTTTTATTGTTTTTCTTTTTTCAGATTGTAAATTAAAACATGCAGTTTGTGCTTTTCTGTTTTGAGATGAGCATGTTTTCCTCTCATCGCGTAATTTTTGTTGTTATTGCAAATTTCGCAAAACCAAGGGGTGTTTCGCCCGTAATCATTTTTTCTCTGCTGTATTTCCTTATCAGTGAATACTCTTGGAGGACCTCTCTTCTTTAGGGTTTCCATATATGTTATATTTAGAGTCATATTCTTATATGTTTTCTTTTTTATCATAAATGTATCCTGTGTCATATGTGTATGCATTTTTGAAATGTTTTTTGGTCTTCATATGATACGACTATATATTTTTACAACAAATGAAATTCTTGTATTTTTCGAACTCTTTGTGTAATGATGACATCTGCTTGTCTATTTTGTTCAGATGACGTTCAATCACCCATTTTTCATGTATATTTTTGTTGAGGAGGTCTTTCAAATAGGGTAAATCTTTCGTACGTGTGTAATGGATAAAACATGCATTATTGCTTATGATGTCACAAATTTGTTCTGTAGCCAAACGTTTCAAACACAATGTTCTTACAATCTCTGTACCTTTGAAGGTCATATATTAATATGTTACACATCTACACAGATTCTTGACTCTCATCAGAAGTAATTTCTTGGGAGGAATCGGTTGAAACCTGGCTTTCTTGCGATGATGGTTCCCAATCGGAATCTGACGAATGGGAATCTTGAGAACTCTCATAATAGAAACCAAATTTTTCTTCATTTTCAAACTTGTCCATATATACATATGCTATACATAATTTTTTAAATAGATTTGTTAAGGTGCGTTTGTAGCCAGAAACAATTCATATGTTTTCAATGTCTTTCAATGGTATCCAACTGTTGAATTCATCACTGTATCCCTTCCATTTTACCAAAGCTTGTTTCTTTTTATAGTCTCTTCTAATCACTTTATCAATACGGAAAATATCCTGCTTTGCTTTTAATAATTCAGGTTCATAAAAACTGCCTTGTATTTCTTCATCATTGAGATCTTTTAGTTTGTATGTTATTGGATTAGTGTATTGGATCTTATTAACTGTAAACACTTCTTCTGTCCAATTTGGTGTGTAACCCTTGTCAAACACATTCCGTTTATACTTGGATATTCGAACCTTATCACCTGTTTTGAATTTAGGTTTCTGCTTCAATGTTTCTGTATCACCATATAGATTGAAGTAAACGGTTCCTTCATTGCTCTTTTTGCTAGCTTCAGTAGGTGTCATTTTTATGCTTGAATGTTTTGTGTTGTTGTACTGTTTCACTAGTTTGGGTAGCATATCGAGATACATTGTATTACCTTGAACAGTGAACTGTTTCCACATTTTGTATTTGATTGTTCGATTCCACCTTTCAACCACTGAGGATTTCTCCTCATTTTCGGTGGAGTACATATGTATCCCATTTTTCTCTAGCAAGTCTTTTAAGTTTTTGTTATAGAACTCCTTTCCCTTATCAACCCATAGATACTGCGGTCTTCTACCTTCCTTGAATATTGTTTTAAATGCTTCAGTGACAGATTCACCTTTTTTATCCTTTAATGGGACAATCCAACCGTATTTGCTGAAAACATCAATAACCATAAGAAGATACCGATAACCTTTATTCCATTTGCTAAACTGTTGCATTTCAACTAGATCACTTGCCCATATTTCATCAATATGATTTACGATTACACGCCGCCGAGTAAAGTTGCGTCTTATGGATGCATGTAATTCATCTGCTAATTTTTCTTGCCAGTTTTCTTTACCCGACGGCTTTTTCCGTTTTTTGGAACTCCGAGACCTAGTTTCTGCTTTGTATTGATAACATTTCTTGCCAACCAATGCCCCCATTGTCTTTCATTATACGGTACGTTGTCTAAAGCTTGAACCATTTTCCTATCTGCTTTGTTTTTACATTTTCTATCATCCTTGCAGACGGAATAATCGACATCATGCTGCATTGCGATCGCATCAGTTTTTCCAGTGGGCATATCATATATTTCCAATATTTGACCAGTTTTTGGGTCATACTTCAGTTGATTTTCCAAATCATTATAAGGTCCTGTGTATTTATGACCGGGTAGTGTCCATCCGCCTTTTGGTTTTGGCAGTTTACCAATAGCTTTGTGAATATCAAGAGCACCACCGTCTAGATCTTTTCTGTTTGTTGTGTATTTTTTATTCGGTCTTATTTTCGTTGACAATTGATCGAGAGCTTCTGATCCAACTTTATGAAGTAGAGGATTCATTTTTCTCAAACCATAATCGATTGCTTTTTTCTGCAACTTTGGATCTCTCATTAATTCGGAACCATAATATCTACCCATTTCAACTGCTTTTTTGCCAAGATAAGGTACTCCTTTTGTTAGGAACAATTCAGTTCCTGTATTAGCAATATCACTGAGTAAGCCCGCTCCCAACGGGCTGTTTAGTTTCCCTGTTTTTTAACGAATCGAGTTTTAGTGATGCCGCATTCAGCACATGTGCAAAAGAACATTAGTCTGCCATTTTTGGCTGTTTTGTAACCTGAAGGTTCAACACATTCAGTCACTTTCTTTTGTTTAACACAATATGATTTCATAATATATATAAGTTAGATATTTCTGAAATAATGTTCGATGAATCTCTCATTTTTTATTGTATCATTTATGTTGAACACTTGTAATAAATCATAATACGAATTACCCTTATTCATTTCATTTAGAAAGTATAAACAGAAATACCCACAAGTTGTTGTTTGTATGTTTTGTATCTGATTGTTTTGGTGTAATAGAGTTAAATTTTTCTTTTTGGCATGATTGACCATTTCTTGAAACGGAGGCATACCAAAACTATCAAAATAATTGATTACATTGTCTTTGACATATGTTGCAACCCAATGACTTCCACTCATATATGCAGGTTCAAGATTGTATATGAATAACGCCTGTTTATGGTTATGCGGGACATTTTCATTCCTTGACAGAACATCATTGATTGGTATATTCAAATATTTACACCATTTTATTAGATCGTGATTGGACATAGGTATGTTTTTGTGAAATTTTGGTTTTACAGCAATGCTCCTAGGATTGGGATGTTGTTGAATGGACTGTTTTTCCCTAATAGTAAACCTGTTCCCTTTTTCTTTGAAGATCTTTTTTTTTTTTTACCATAACCAGTCACATATGGTGGATAACTAAAAAATGGAGGGGGCATTCCCATTCTAGGTGCTCCTGTACCATTTTTCGTCCAAGGTGGTCTACCTACCCTCGGTGCTCCTTTTCCAGTCATCTTTTTCACAAGATCCAAAGCCAAAGGAATTCCAATGCTAGCTAACAGAGTGCCTAAAAATCCACCTGATTGTGTTTTAGTCGGTGTTATTTTAACGCCAGATCCTGTTTGAGCTGCATTCAATATGTCTCTTTGCTGTTTTGTTGTAAACATGTTCACATATGGCATTAGTTGATTGATTGCATTGAAAGGTATCATCATGGGTAATGGTAAAGCACCGCCTTTTTGACCAGATCCAATCAATTTTTTAGCTCCGGCTTCTGCTAAACCGCCAAGAGCACTCAACCCAAGGGTTTTACCAATAGCTGGAAGAGCCCTCATTCCAAGTGACAATACGGTACTCAAAAGACTTCCGCCAACTTGTTTCCCGATATTCGTCTTGGCGAGTTTTATATCCATTCCTTTGTTCAATTTGCGATTTTTTTGTAATCTTTTTTTTACCATTGCTGGAACATAAAGAGTGTCTTTTCCATTAAGAGAATCATTTGTCAGTCTCAGAACAATTGTTTCCCTTTTATGGTAAGCATTACTCAGATTCTTTTTCTGATTATCTGAAAGTCTCACGTTGATTTCGTAAAGTTCAGTCATATAATATATGTTATATAATTCCAGTTGCAAAACATATACAAATAAATAGGAATCATTTCATTTGTGGGCTTACACTATGACCAGTTCATTTCCGATCTTGTCAATTACGACTGTTTCTTCATATAAAACGATAGCATGTACGCTGAAAGCACTGTCTCCAGCACTATTAGCATTTAGTTTATACCTAAAAATCAACTGTTTGGGATCTCTTGTTACTTTCTCTGCTTGATATGATAGATCGAAATAGATTAGAGGATAAAGAGAGTTGTAATTAGCCAGATTGAGTTGTGTGCCAGTGTTGTAATCATTTTTCCTCATTGCATAAGACATTAAATCGTTGAAGATTCTTACTTTGCTTTTAGAATCATATTCAGCTTCGGGATAAAAGACACCATTTCCATATTCTAATCTGCATGTTGTTAAATAACTACCATTTGCACGATCGGCATTTATATTAAAGGTGTCAAATTCATATGGATTTGCCGCTTCATTCCTTGTTTTAGCTCGTTGTAGGTATACAAAAATTGCTTTAACATTGTCAATACTAGAAGAAATCTGGAAGAATCCACTACCATTCCTCGGACTTGACATTTGATACATTTCTCTGAGATACGTCCATTTATCTTGTTTCAAAAAAGAACTGACGAACTTGTCATATAGACTGTCTTTTGGAGTCAGTTTTGGAACCCATAGTAGAAACCTGTTAATGACAACCCTTCCATCATCAACTGCATCAAGTTTTTGAAGTATTTCTGTATCATCCGGCAGCTTTAAAGTAAATTCAAGCTGCATTGGTACCAGCATCTTACCCTCTAACTCTTCAAAAAAACTGTAACGATTAAGAGGTATGATTCTATTGACATCAGAATTCCCGGTCGTTAAAAGTCGTCTAGCCTCAAATCCTGCATTCTGATTAGCATTAGCTATCAGATGATTTGTATCTAAATACCAAAGACTATTCTTGGCTACACTTCTTGAGTAATCATCAGAATATTCCAGTAAATTCTTAACAAAAACTACCTTGTGTAAATTGTCAGTATCGTACACAATTTTACCAGCGCTTTTAATCATCGTATGAGAAATCAATGAATGAGATCCATTGATGACTGTTATACGATCTCCACCATAGGCTGCACCATCAGCCAATTTTTGTACCTGGAACTGCACCTCGAAATAAGCATTGTACCAATCATAAAAACTCGATCGATCATTGATCGTAAATGTATATCCATTTTTCTCCTGATGTTGGCCATTGGCTGGGGCCCTAATTACATCATCAAGTTGGAAACGCACCAACTCATTTCTTTGTAAAAATTCACTTGTTCTAAAAGCCATTTATACTATTATATTATATAATTTTGCTATCATGTCATTTATTCGAAGACTCTGCGCCTTCTTCCAGATCCTGATATCAATCTATTGAGGATCATATCAGTACTTTCATCTTGCTGTTTAATGGGTAAGGATGGAACAATTGCCCCTTGTGTTGTAGCTCCTTTTCTCAAATTGGCCAATTTTTTCATTATTAGGTCTCCTGACTTTTCTACCGCCGCCTTACCAAGTATATCACCTGCATGTGAAACCCCTGATTCTAATGCCTTCTTTGCCATTGGCTTAGCAAATTTCTTGAAAACAGATGATGCCACACTCTTTAACGGTTTAAAAATATTATCAACGATAAGTCCAGACCCTTTATGTCGAAAAACAAATCTACCAAGTTTTGGATGATAAAACCTCTTGAATTCATACGGTTTCATTTATACTTTTATGTTATATTATTCCATGCTTTTTAAAATTAGTGAAAAAGCTGTCTCCGCCCCATTTAGATCCACTAATCTTCTTTTTCCATCGGTTATCCAGATTCTGATTGATGAAATTGTATTTTTATTAATTGGATTAAATGTAACTCGTCGTGGTTCGAGGGTGAAGGAGTAACTTGGAGTTAGTACACTGGTTGAGAATGAATAAATGATGTCTGTTTCTTTACCGTCTACAAGCGATTTGTTGATTAAATCACAATGAATATTGAGTATGTCTGTGTCTTGACTGAGATTTGGCACTCTTAGTCCAATATGCGTTCCACTTGCCAATATCTTTTTGTCAAAACCGATTAGTTCATTGAAATTGCTTGCTCTTAAATCAAGTTGGTAATTCTGAGCTAATGTAACCGTGACCCTGAATGTTGTGTCATCGAATTCAAGAGTTATCGGATACGTATCACCAGTTTTTGTTAGATTTGTTATGTATTTGTTGAAATCTGTATAGTTCCATACACCGGCTGGAAATGTAATGTTTTTAAAAGTTGAACCATTATCTGAGCTATATTTAATCAATTGATTTTTGTATCCAGCATTGACATTGAACCAAGTGAATGACATGTTAATGACTCTATTAAGACCAATGACATATTGCTTATTATTTTCTAGAATTATGGGTCTGGTAAAATTTGTTGTGAAATCTTCTGGTTTGTTATCCCCTTGATTTTTTACACTATAAGATGATAAAACTATCTCTCGTTGCATTATATAATGAAGTTACATTAAATTTTGAAATATTGTTTGTATAATTTACCATATTGTGATTTGTTAATTGACGACATTTTTAATAATGTGTCCAATATAGAAACACCCATATTTCGCATGTCAATGCTGGTATTACCTGCTAATATCTCACCAACAATTAAATCCAATTTTTTTATAAGTTCTTTCGGTTTGTTGAAAAATATAACATTACCACCTTTTCGTTTTTTCATACCAGAACCTTTCATTGTTTCGATTTTATTTTCATAATGATTTATGTATTCATTTAAAGTAGCTCTTGCGTTGTCCATTCTTTTGTTTAGCACTTGCCTTTCTGAATCTGAAATTTCTCCTGATTTATATTGTTTTGTGATATGAGATTTGTAACCTTTTAATTGATTTCTTTTTGTTTTGGCTGCATTGATAATCTTATTGAGATATTTTTTGTTTTTTTGTTCAGTCATTTCTTGTTGATTTAGTACCTTTTCAACAGAATCATAATTTTGAAGACCAAGATCATTCAATATCTCATTGTCCATGTCTTCATCATCTAATCCATAATCTATCTCATCGTCGTCATCATATTCTGGTGGTAATTGTGGTTCCTGAGGGAAGTACTGAGGATCAACATAAATCTCTTTTTTTCCTTCCAGAATATCTTGTAAAGATTCTTCATATGTTGGCGGTTTTGGCACCAGTTGTTTTTCTTGCTGTGGCAAAACAGGTTGTTCAAATAATTCACCAATATTCATATCTGGAACTTCATCCTCTATATCAATGCCGTAATCAGGAACTTCTCCTTTCTTCATTGGTCGTTTTTTCCTTGGCAACCTTAAAACCTGATTACTATCAATAACATCATCTAATTTACTTGTAATTGGTTTGAATACTTTTGAAAATCCCTGTTGACTGGTCTGCTGACCAATATCATGTTTTGTAATTGCATTATGGACATAATTGATCTTGTTCCCTAATTCAGATTTACTCTTTGCGAGTTCTTTCCACTTGAGTAAACTCATTTATTGTTATATTGTTACGTTACATAAAATGGAAATTTATATATAAAAATAACGTTTAACACCATGTTGAACACCGTGTTATACACCATGTTATTGAAACAATATACCCATATAATATAAAAATGAAAATACCGAATTATGATACTGACGATAAAGTCACATCCAATTTCAAACAATTATATGATTTTATGCCTGATCGATGCTTCCGAATGCTCATTTGCGGACCTTCTGGTTCGGGAAAAACAAATACACTGATGCATATGATTTACAATTTGTTGTACTTTGATAAAATATACCTTTATGCAAAAAACTTAGAGCAGTCAAAGTATCAGGATCTCATGGATAAGTTCGAACCAATGAGTGATGAAGCTGGTTATGATGTTATTGAAGCAAGCAATGATCAAATTATTCCTGTAAATGATCTTGGTAGTGATAACCAAAAAATTGTAATATTCGACGATTTTGTATGTGATAGAAACCAAAAGCCATTAGTTGACTATTTTATACAGGGGAGACATAAAAACTGCTGTGTTATATATTTGAGTCAAAGCTACTATAAGACACCAAAAGATATTAGATTAAACTGCTCGCATTTTGCCATTTATGATTTTCCGAGTACTAATGAAAAAAGTCTCATATGTCGTGAAAACAATGTCTCAAAACAATTATACGAGAAAGCAACTAGAGACCCTTTTAGTTTTATATACATTGACAAACCTGAGAAACAAGTAAAGAAGAATTTTGATGAAAAAATATAAATGAATTGTATAACTAAATTACATATGAGTTACTCAAATGGTAAATTACCTGAAGACACAATATCGCATGGTAAAATTATTGAAATAGTAAAAGGATTACCTGGTGTTGGTTTTAAACTTACTGATGCCGGTGATTATGATATGCAGAATAAAAAACTAAGGAATGTTGCTTCACCAGAAACAAATAACGATGTGACCACTAAGAGTTATGTCGATAATAAGGCATTACTAGTTGACGGTAGTAATAAGATGTTAGGAGCTCTTAATATGGACAACAGACGTATAGAAAATGTAGCCCCTGCGAGGCACGGGTTTAGCGATGCCGTCAGTAGTTTGCATCTACATACCTTTTTCTTTGATTTAAATACGAATGACGGTAAAATAGAAGCCCAAAATCCCATTGATATGAAAAATGAAAAAATTAGCAATCTTGCAGAAGGAACTGACAATAGTGATGCTATAACAAAACATCAATTAGAAACTGGTTTAGCACCAAAAGCCGATAAAACAGAACTTTCTAATTATTTGAAAAGAGATGGAACAGTTTCTGTCACTGGAAATTTTGACTTTGGTGATAATATAATAACAAAAGTAGGTAACGGTTCACAATCGACTGATGTAGTAAATAAAGGTTATATTGATACTGCATTAGCCGCCAAACCAAATGTCAATCAGGTTGTGCTCCGTGATGGTTCGCAGGACATGACTGGAAATTTGAATATGTCACAAAAAAAGATTGTCAATCTTGCTGATCCGACCAGTAGAAATGATGCCACTGGGAAAGGTTACGTTGATCGATTATTTTTAGATGCACTTCGTTTAGACGGATCCTCTAAAATGACTGGAAATTTGGATATGTCTGAATAAAATAATAAATTGTGGACAACCAACCGGTGCCAGAGATGTGACTAACAAAGCTTATGTCGATTCCGAGGTTGGAAAAACATTGAAATTGGATGGAAGCGGTGTAATGACTTCTGTTCTAGACATGAACAATCAACGAATAATAAATCTCGGAAACGCCACACATAATCAAGATGCCATAACTTTGAAGCAAGTGAATGACGGTATTGCAACTGTTTCTACCGAAAATAATAAATATACAGACCAAAAAATATTAGAGAGTCATATAAGCACACATACAAACCGAAAAAATGTGTTAAGCTATGCAATGGATGATGGAGAATTTACAGAAGATTTTGGTATCCAAGATGTCACTTTAATCGATTTTGATGACATGCCTCATAAAACGAACAAAAAAGCGTTTTCAATGAAGGTTCGGAGAACTACCGATGGTTCCAATGAATATAAAGGTCGTTTCGATTTCAACCTTTTCAAAATGTACAGAGACAACAAATCTGACAAATACACAGTTTGCGTTGAAACATATTTTCAAAAATCTCCTTTTCACGGTTACGAATTTGAAAGTACATTACTTGGATTCGAAAAACTAAACATGAACATTGATTCAGGAACAACCATAAAAGTGAATTCAGAATACAAATATCTCAGAACGATCCTGAATCTCAGTCCTGATGGTACTTCTCCATCGACTCAAAGACGATTATATGTAAATTTCAAAAGCAATTTTGACAATAATAGCCCAAATCTATTGCCAGTTTTTGTTTTGATATATGGCATCAAAGGTGAAGCCAAAAGCGATCTGGACATGACAATATATGATTATGAAAAAGCTTATGAGGTAGTCGACAACAAATTCCAAATGCATGTTCCTGTTAATATGAATAACCATAAAATAACGGGATTAGGGGTTGCAACAGATGACAATGACGCTATTAGTAAAAAATTTTTCAACGACAATATTTATCTGAGCATCGACCTCAGAACACCACATCAGAGTGGCTATGCATGGGAATTAAGAGATGCCGGCAATAAAAAATTGCAATTTTCGTCAATTTACATCAAGACAGTTAATATAACGCAAAGGGGTTTTCTTATGTCTGGCAGATACAGAATCAGTGTAACACATGGTACACCAGCAATAACGACAGATTTTTATTTCGGCATCAATGATTGGATTGTATATCATATCAATATCAACAAAAGATTTTTGAATGTCACAACAATCGAAGTAAGAGTTGCGCCGGGTATGGTTAGTGGAGTGAGTTTGTATTTCGTTGGCACTATCATTTACGCACCTTGAATCGTGAAAATTATGTGTGTTATATACATATGGCATTGTATGCAAAAAATGAAGATGAAACTGATTTCGTCGACAGTAATGGGAAAAAAATTGAATACACAGTCGAAGAAGGAATGCCAATTGAAGTTGGACTTTTAATTAATGATGACGGGCACGCTGAAACCTATCTACACATTATAGCAAAACCAGCTGTAAATGACAACCACGTTGTTGTAAAATCCCAAGTGAGCGACATCGTACGTGGTGCATTTCGGGATCTCTGGGTAAGTGAATATCTACGCATGTGTGCTAAATGTGTTTATCAGATAGACAAAGCGGATGGCCAAAATGTAAAGATGAATTCAAGCAGAAAAGTAGAAACAATATATGATAAAAGCAATGAAGAAAGTGATGCTACACAAACTGATGCATCAAAGAGACCCACAGTATGTACAAAAGCTGAAAAACATAATGGTCGTTATTTTATCAAATTTAATGGTTCACAAAAAATGATATCGCAGGTTGATTTGAATAATGATGCGGTTAATGTATTTATTGTTTACAGGATGACTTCAAGCAATTCTCCAAATTTTTGGGTAAATGGACTATTCGGCCATGATAATTTGGGTTATGATAAATTTGTGGCTCATTCAGGCAGTAACATCGTGATTTCTGGGGCTGATTCGGCACATAATTGTGTTTATTTAGGACCTGCACCAAGTTTGAATGATTTTTTGAGTCTTGGAGATTACAGTGAGAATGATCTTGGTGAATTGAATAAATGGCATTGCTTGTCAGTTCACTGGGACAATAAATCGTCTCCTAAGACAGAAAAAAGCAAGATATATTGGAACAGAAAGCATATGGGTGATTTTACCGCTGACAATAGAACAGGAAATAACACAACAGTTTTTGGTGGATTAGATCCTACAACCGACGTAGCTCCTTTGAATGGAAATATAGCTTTTTTCTGTGTGTATCTGGATTTCATGTTAGATGAAAGGACAATTCTAGATCATCACACTGTTCTCATGCAAAGACACAATATAACGTAATTATATATATGTATATCGACAATTTATTACGATTTGTGGAATATAGTTTTCAAGAAGCAAAAGAAAAACATCCATGCATTAATGACAAAATATTGAAATCAGCACTTGTTTATCAATACCTGCACTGTTTCTATTTCAAAAGAGATATATCTATGAATGAGATTCTTGAACTCAATGATGGTGAAATAGGTCTTCTTGG
>OX421454.1:17717274-17732274 GCA_949126865.1 Montipora capitata | reverse complement strand
TTATTCCACAGACTAAGAAAGGACTGTACTTGTTGTTGAAGCTTCATAATTCTTCTTTTCAGTCTAATCTGATGCCACGTAAAAGCCGGGAGTAAAAAGCAAACTAAAAGATACCCTGGGTGCCAGAGGAATTTTTTTTCAAAGTTGGAGACAACGCTCCGGTCAACGGTCGCAGAGCGTTCTCTCCGATCTTCAAGAAAATTCCTCTGGCACCCAGGGTAGCCAAAAGACAGATGAAGAAGAACATAACATAGTTTGTAACAAAACTCTGCATTTCGAATTCTCAGCGAAAGATTAATGGCAATAGATCTTAAAAGCACTAAAATCTCAGCAGTCTCTGACGTCCTTGAATCAAGAGGAATTAAAGGTCAATGTTCTGTCAAAAGAAAGAAATTGATCACGTGCTAGGCAACCACAAAGGTGCACGTGATCACCTTGTGTCAAAGTTATTGTTTACATTGAATGAACTACAGGGAAGAATGTTAATCGTTCGTCGTTTTCAGAACAAAACAACGTACTTTTTAGCCAAGAAACCCCCTCTTTCGTTTTCTAATTTTGTTGTGTATTATACAGAATATTTACATTTCATCTGTCGGGTCAGGAAACCCTCTTTTCCTGTTTTAATCAAGACAGAGTTTGTAATAGGTCATTCTCGAAATATCAATATTCAGCTTGATAGCGAGGCAGAGAGGACAAAAACAATAGAAACAAGTTGCAATGTATGTGAAAGATATTAGCATATCATCCACTTTCCTTTGTCTTTGTCCTCTAAGCCTATCTTTCAGGCTGAGTTTTAATATATTGAACGTGGCCTTTTGAAAATCTAAACTTCTGTGACATGCAAAAACAACCTGAATGATCGGAAATCACAATGCTGACAAACAAACGTGAAGGAAAAGGTTAATAAATATGCAGTTTCTTACTATCTGAATGTTTTTGGATTAGATTAATAATATTTTTGAAAAATCTTCGTGTTAATGAGTAATGTAAACAATCTTCGCACTAGTAAGTCGTAGTAATAAATTGGATTAACCAGAAACTGAAAGAAATATTTCTGGCTTCGTTTTACACCATAGTGACAAAACAGATCTTTTTCTGACGTTAAGTTGAACGATAAGTTTAAGTTTAACTGACGTTAAGTTTAACGTTTGCAAAAACGTAATCCTTCCTTGTTACAAACTATAGCTAACAATTAATCATTTGCCGGAAAGAACACGACTTCCCGTCATCTTTATAGACCCTATGCAAAAATGGCTGCCTTTAAATTATTCTTTTGTTCATATTCAAAATAGCCCAACTAACCTCGTTATCCCGAACGAGGTTAGTTGGGCTATTGTGAATATAAACAAAAGAATAATTTAAAGGCAGCCATTTTTGCATAGGGTCTATGAAAACTGCTTGTAGGGTGGCCATTTCAACCCACGTATGCAAATTTGTTAAGCTCGAATATTACACAACACGATGAATCAACAAAGGCCGAAAATGTCACAAAAACCTTTTCCAGCGAAATGTTTTATTGAAACAAACAACATATTTGCTATTAGAGGCAAAAACCCCTTCCTATTTCATGGCGTGCAAGAAAACAAGAATCCTACTTCGTGCCAAATCAACTATACGCAACAACATAAATTCAGGATCAACCCTTTTCTGAAGATTCTTTTCCTTAAATTATGTAGCAAAACATGGACTACAAGCTTTCTTTCAAAATAGTTCTTGACTAGAGAGAACAAGCTTTCTTTCAAATAAATGTTCACTGTCACAATTATTAGCCGTTCAATAATTAGCCGTTCTTAACTGATTCAGACGCTGAACTTTTCATGTACTTATTTCAATGTATTAAGTTCGGGTCGTGAAAAGTACAGCGTCTTTTCAGGCCTAAGGGTTTGTATGAGAATTCGCGATCGTGTTTAGGATTCAAAATTAAAGAACTTGAATCGAACATAAATGCCTCACTTTGTCCTCTTGATACCTTATCAGTGTTTCTGTGGCGTACTTTGGCCATTTCAGCGCGATTCCAGTGGGCTGTAGGTTCGCTGTTTTCTAGCTCTATCTATACATATCTATATATTCTCGGTTTTCACATGACGTCAAGGTCGTCATGTTGGAGCCCTTAAACAAAGAAACGGCGGCCATGTTGGAGCCCCTACCAAATCCTTCTGGAATTTAATTTTATTATTATGCAAACGTTTTCTTTTGTTTTTGTTGAAAAACATGGCCGTTGATCATGCGAGTGAAAACCAACAATATGAGAGAGAAATGCTAGAACTAAAACTCGCTGGATACTAAAATCACAGTGAAACAGCCACAAATGCTAAGAACATGCCATAAATAGCGATATTTCTCTTGACGTCACCCATTGTTATTAATTATTATTAATAATTACTTATTTAGCAACAGAATGAGAACGTTAGTGGCGACGGCGCGCGCAGAAAAAATACCATTAAGAATTCAGAATTGAGCAGAATCCACTCTTTTCTTCTCTATTGTAAAACAATGACTTCTTTTGTTCCGTCGTTGGCAAGTTTGAATATCATAAGAAATGTAAAGTCAATGTTTTGTAAACAAGAAATATCGCTACAAGGCAAAGAGGCAAAGTAAGAAATTTAATGACCCAAATAACAATTGCTTAAATTCCCGATACAAACCCTTGTAGAATTTCTGTTGCGCAACAACGATTTTCCGTGAGCTTGGGGTAGCTATGGTTATTCCTTAACGGAAACCGTCAAATTCTTTATTCCTAATGTTCAAACGTTAAACTTGTCCTTTATTTCGCCTCCACCCCCCGATAATCCTAGATTTACTCGTGTACATTGGATTACGTAATGCTTAACAGAAATTCGTACAGGGAAATATAAATTAGTGAACAAAATTAAACATGGTGTGGAATGGGATAGCAAGTTCATAAACGACAACACGACTTTATTTTTTTTCTTGTGAAGAAACCACTGGAATTTATTCCTTGAATAGTGATGATTGAATTTTTTGGACAACAAGGGAATTTGAATTGGCTATCTTTTGCAGGTTGACTCAGTTTTACCACCATGACAATTATGTGACACTAATAGCAACGTCCAACAAAGCGATATCGTTAAATTAGCTCAAATTTATTCATTTTTCTCCTTTGAATTGCACAATTAGCTTTTCGAGAAATCTGTTTTTCTGTCTTGAGACCAATGGGAAACAGCCTGAGAGTCGTCGAAAGGTTTACTGTTTCAGAAAACCAAAAATTCCACTTGATAATGGGAATTTACTCATGAAGAAAACCTTAACTTTTAAGGAAATATAAATGAGGCCTTTCAGGCGGTTGGTAATGTACGCAGCTGGGAAGCGAAGCCATCGAAGGGCAAATGTGAGATTTTGAGGATATTATCAGCCGACATACCAGCAAGCCAGAGAGGGGTTTATTTATTTTATGACCCTTCCATTTAATAAAAAAAAAAATTCTCATAGAAAGCCAGTGTTGATTGTTGATACGATTGCATTTGCGACCAGCTTTTTCATGTCGCCATCACTAGGCTCTACAAAACGAGTTTACTTTTCTTTCCTCTAAAATACTAAAGATGAAAAGTTGAAACTTTGGTGATCACTTTTTTCCTCTGGCTTTGTTTGTTTCCGACGGAAATAACCGGCGGAGGATAAATATCTACGCAGAGGTGGTTTATTGCATGATAATCGTCCGGTGATTTACACCACAGTAGCCGCAATAAGCTGCAACATTAAGGCTTCTATTTTAAACTCAATTAAGCTGAGCTTATTGCTTTATCAATTGAGACCAGCGCGAAAATGGAAAGCTCCCAGCTGAGAAACAGGCTACTCTAATAGTTAAGAAGCTAGGATTCAGATAAAGATATGATCCTCGCAGTTATGGACGCAATTTTAGCAATTGCGTATAGAAGCCTGAAAATTTCAGGGCTTCAACGGGGTAAGAACCAGTGACCTTGTGATACCAACTGAACTGTGAGGCCACTGACGTTGGGAGCTGGTCATTTGTGGGTTCTAAATTTTCCGTGAGGAATTAATCAACGAACAAAATGATACATGAAATGAATCATGTACTGAACTGTTGTTTCATATATAATTTCGTTCATTGAGTTAAGAATCTCATGAATTCTTTGACATGGGCTTTAAAAATAGAGTCCATTAGTTGTAAAGAATTTGTGAAGCGTTAATTAATTTGCATTTTTCTGAACTAAAATAATAGCAAATTGAAGCCAATATGTAGAGACAGTGGTGGAAGGTGACTTTTGTTATTCATTATGTGTGGCTTTTTAAACTATATGTGACTGGCAATCTTCCAGTGTCGAACATTTTCTGTGCGTGGTGAGAGCCGCTGAAAGCTTTTCTGTACTATATAAATGGCAAGTGCTAGTTTGCAATTTAATCCCATTAGCAAAAGGTTTACGCACTGTTGTAGCTCCCCAACCGGCTGGGCGTTTCTGCAATCCTTCGTCCGTAGAATGAATGACTTGTCGGTAAGGATATTATGAATTGGTTTTAAAAATGGTATAATTTTGAGACTGTTATATTGTTTTCAAAATGATTCATCATAGCCACACGATTTAGTAGAACCATGGACAACAAAGCCCGAAGTAAAAATAAACCCTACTGGTCAATCTATTTTGATAGAAGCTCTACAAACAGTTTATGCTCAGTCATCATAGATAACTGTAATTGATCAGTCGGGCCAACCATTTGTTTCTCTCCTTTCTTTTGTATCATTCTCTTTATTGCTTCGTGTCAATCGTTTAAAAACCCGCAGTTTACGGACCAGTTGGTCGCAAAGCAACTACCCTCGATTGCACTTTCCTTTTTTGGTAAAAGAAACAGGAGTGAGTCGTTGCCAATGAATCTATAAATAGTATCATTCTTTCTTTTGTGTTGGTGAGTGGAACGGAGCAATAAAGGAATCCAAAGGCAAAGTTTAATTTGTTATAGAGTAAGATTTCTGGATCGCGGCTGGGAGGAGGGCGCGGCTGTAATGGATTCAATGTAGTTTTGGGTGTAAACCAAAGCGGGATATTAAAAGCTGCGAAACCTGACTTAATGGGGCCTTTAACATCTACGACGTGGTCGTCAACGTGAACACCACAAAAAATCTTGCTGCACCACAGCAACGTGAATTTACCAAATTTGAGGCTTTAACGACGAATGAACTTGAGATTAGCATTTCAAGTGACTTCAGTTCAACTGACTTCACCCACAGGTAACGTTTAATTTTGATAATTTTGAAAAAGGCTAATCTTTTTTTCTTTAAGCGTTTTAGTACTATTGTCATGTCTTAATTTTATTTCGCAAAAAAACCTTCAGCGCTCAGTGCTTTTTGAAAAATTTGAGTTGATAGTCATTATCGAACATTGTAAAATTTGTTCATTTTGCTAGAGTAAATCACAAGAAAAACTATTAAGGGAACTCAAAAGCGTAAAAGTACAGTTAAAACTGAGAAGGTGGAATATTCTCATGTTATTTTTAGAGGCACTTTCCTTTCAACAAGATGGTGTCACAATTGTGGTTGTCAGTGATGGCTGTGATCTCAAGTATTGATTTTATTGAGGCCACTATTGAAGGTTGTCACGAATCTTACTCCGTTTATGGCATGTTCCTCAAGGGTCACGTGATCAAAGAAGTTGAAGTTGGATTCCCGACAGAATGTTACATGATGTGTGGGCAGGAGTCCAGGTGCCAGAGCTACAACGTTGTCATCGGTAAAAACATCTGTGAGTTGAATTCCAGAACTAAGGAAGCCAGGCCTAAGGACTTTTTACCAGACAGGAGTCGGTATTACATGAAGCGTGCATTCAATAGAGGTAGCTATAGTTGGATTTGCTGGTGACACTTAAACAATACTTGAAGGACCATAAGAGATGATTAGACCGATTTGTTAAGGCTTGAGGGTGTATCGACCGCAACAACGAACAGTCGATGTCCACAGTTTTGAATTCGTTTATTGAACTGGAAAAAAACTAGGACAACTTTGATAGAAAATTGACGAGAACGTGGAAACAACGATTGAAACGATAACAACGACGAAAGCGACACGCGAACGATGTAAACGGTGTAAACGAAGAGGATGATGAAAACGATTCAACAAAAAATAATGATAATAAAAAGGAAAAAAAAGTACAAGTTACATAAGCTTGTAAGAACCAAGTAAATAGATTCTGTAACGACAGAACCGAACGACAGAACCGAAGAAAGAAAGCAATACTTACAAATTATGGAGCGTCTTACAGCGAGCAAACAAGTTGAAATAAATGGAGTTCGCCGAAAATAGCGTGTAACAACCTCAGGCTGGCCATTAACATAGCGGTAAAGCTTCCACGTAGAAGGGAAAAAAACGAGATCGGTTCGATATGTCTATTTATACTGAGAAAAAATTGTGCGACATCGCATATAAATTACTTGCCTTCTGCAGTACGAATAACGAAGAATGCACGCCTAAAAAGGCGTTGATTAGCGCGAAGCAGTTGCTACAGTTGCTAAATTAATAATGAACTTTACTAAGCTTGCCGAATCCATGCATACTCCTTTATCTTCAGCGCCTCTGGGGTCCATTAAAGAACTTCCAGCTGAATCTTGTTCCGAAATCAAGGCAAGTGAAGGAAGTACAATGACTGAGTTTGAGCACTGGATATACGCCGATGAAGATGCTAATCAGACGATTCAGGCTATTTGTCAAGGTAAGATATGAGTTTCTTTTATAATTCTAAAGAGGACTCCCAGATTAGTTGATTTCTGACATACGTCATGACTTGTGTTCGTCGATAGCTGAATGAGAACCATGCGGTTAGTGTTGCTGAATTCATCGAACAATAGGCTAGAGGAGGGTGAAGAGAGCTATGGATAACGGAATTAAAATAAAAAGAAAATGCAAAACGTAATATATCATTTATTACAACACAGAGTGCAAAATGACTAATTGCTTATTGGCTGAGACAGAGGGTATTTTCATTATTAATTTTATTAAAAGCCCCGGGTAAATTTACTTTTATTATTTTCTTGTAGTAAGTGTTTTTTGCAGGGTTGTACGACTCGGGCCGTATCTGCAACTTCTGAAAATACACTTGATATTAATCCTTAAGGTTACTCGGCCCCAAGGGATTACCTGTATGAAATATGAGAATTGGTTCAGTGGTTTATTTTCAAATTTTAATCCCATTTCAATAAAAGAGCTTTGACGCCTTGTGAACAATGCAGTTCACCGAACACTGTTGCTGACAGAGTGAAAACAAATTCGCTTTCAGGCATTTGGCAGAAGATTAACCAAGATCCAGTATGCTTTGGCTCTCGATACAACAAATATGGTGCTTTCAGTGTTACCAAAACTGGGAAGGTGAAGGCCATGAAACTACTGCACAGAAACGGATCAATAAAATGTAACCCAGATTATAGTGAATCCTATTGGGGCTGTACTAATACGGGTGCATACCCAAGCGATACATTGATGACCATAATCACAAATGCTAACAGAGAAGCAATTCTGCCACCTGCTGAAGAATTAAAAGCGCGTAACAACGGCAAGAAGCACTTTTACGTTCTTGAAGGGGTTGGGCAAAGGTTCGCGGAGTTGGTTTTAGAAAACCTTCCAAGTACACAGCTGTATTTTTCAAGGAATCAAGAATTGCAGATATGGTACGGACAGGATTGGGCTGACCTCTCTGAGAGTAACAACAGTGGTACGACGTGCGCTGATGTTTACGTATGGTACATATAAAAGAGGCATTTGTTTTTGGTTTAAAAGGCACTCACAGGTCGAATTAGCATGTACCGCTTTAAAAACCTTGGAAAATGTTTTCCGTCGATAATGGTTTGCACAACGTTGCATTTTACCAATGCAGATTCAAGCACTCATCTGAAAAAGATATTTCTTTATTTCGCTACAACAAATGAACTAGTTCACTCCCACTTTTTGGAGTTTATAAGGTGTCGTGCAAATTCTCCCTAGTTTCCTCGGCTAAAAGTCGATTCGCACAATCTTCACGAGCATATTTATAGCGACAGCAGGCAATCTGCTATTTTGCAAGTACATACTATGTTGGTTGTGATCTGCGCCTTTCACAAACAGACACACACCCACAAGTTTGGTCTTTTCAGATACTAGGACATTTTGGAGTCTTTCTGAAAAAATCCTCAAACTCGGTGATCATAATAGTGGCAATGACTCTTAAAGACTGTACGTCCACTGTGTGAAATGTTGCAATGTTGAACCAAGAGTTACAAACACTCATGTTTGTATCCCATAATGGAATGTTTGTTGTTCAGTCAAGGAAGCAATACCTTGCGTTTACCCCAACAGGGGTGAATCTACAGACTGGAGTTTCCAATTGTACTTAAATAAACTAAAATAAACTTATATTTTGACGCTACGAAGCGAAATGAACTTTAACGCTTTCCTTATTCTAAACTATCCACTTAGAGACGGTGTTGCTGGTCACATTCGTTCTCAGGTTGAATCCGTCTTAACAGCTGACCCAGGTTAAATTAGTGATCCTCATTTTAACTGGGGTGAATACGCACTCAGATGGATTGAAGAAAATTTTTTGGAGCTTAAATTAAGCTTAGAGAAAAATTACGGTCAGCTTAGGATTAGTTTTGGTTATTATAGATAGATATCAATAGACTTATTATAGAAAAGTAAACAATGAAAAGAATTGTGTTCCACGGGACTATAGATCTGGAAGGTCCGAGTTCGAATACCGGTAATTGCACAGCCCAGTACGTTCTTTGTTTCCAGACTCTGTTGTAATGTTGAGATTGAATGGATAAGTGTATGAATGCAAAAACCGATGAAATGATATGAAATATTAAGAAAATGTGTTGAGATGCTTAAGACAGAGCTTTAGGACGGTATAGGTGTTTTAAATCCTTTATTTTTTTTGGGGGGGGGGGTGGGAAGGGGGTGAAATTGCTGTTTTAAGCTAGGTAGAGTGCATATTCAACCTAGGTAAAATGAGGATCACGAATTTAACGTAGGCAAAAACGAGTTCAACATGGGTACGGATTTGATAGACAGCACATGGTTTATTTTGTTAAAACACATTAAAATTACACTTTCCTATCTTTGCCGATGGATGGATTGTTGAACAACTCCACATTTGCATTTGTCTAGTACTCGCGAGAAGTCATTTCTCGCACATTAGCTTAAGCCAGTTACTGTAATCACGAATTCCGACGTTTTTATCGAAGTGTTAAAATGTTAGTTTGAGATATCGATAGAACAGAGGACAAGGGACAAAATTCAATGCAAAGAGAAGAGGTGGAGGGCAATAAGACAAGAAAAGGTATTAAAAAAAATCTGTGCGTTCGGTTTTGGACTTGTGTGGCCGGAGAGGCAAATGTATTCGAAAAGCGCGGCTAATTTTCGGGTGATTTGCACAACAACTGAATGCAACTGGTGAAATCACACGTTAAATAACTGTAGTTATTTCTTATTGTTCTATGAACATTGACGATAAATCATTTTCTTTTTACAATTGTTTTCATAGTGGCACTAATCACATGAAAATAAAGGAATATCAAACTATAATTAGGCATCTGAACCAATGTTGTTTTGCACCCAGTATTTAAGATCTGCAAGGTCAGCGTACACTCCATATCTTCCCTTGCGCCCGCATCCAATTCCCCAACTAACCACCCCCACCATATACCATTTTCCGTCCATAGAGCAGACCAGCGGTCCTCCACTATCTCCTTGACATGCGTCAATCTTTCCATGAGCATACCCAGCACAGCGCATGCGTAATGTTATCTGGTAACCAAGGTCGTTATAAGAAGCTTGACAAGTGTCATGGGAAACTAGTAGAACTTCTGCTTGTTGTAGTGTCTGTTTTAGATAATATTAATAAATATTAGTCAAATATTAATTGTAGCCCTCAATTTTAATTTACTGGAAAGGATAAGTCTTCGACATCAATTGAAGCGAGCGATTTTAGGGTAGACAAGCAATCTTGTCAATGTATCATAATGCACTTAGATCCGTCGATTGCTTCAAAATCGGTCTGAAATTTGTTTTAGGCAACGAAAAATAAATTTCTTATTTCATTTTGTTTAGCACTCGTCTTCCAAACCCAATCTTAGCTGGATTCAAGATGGCGGCGCATTCATCACCTGAAAACTTTTCAGCCTCGCTTCCGACTTCCACTCACTGTTTTCAGCGAGTGTTTTGCATAAGAAACATATTAAGAGAGACACAAAAAGAGGAAAGGCGGGAGAGTGCGGAGTATCAATTTTTCAAAAAATGTCAAGAATGGCAGTTTTGGGACAGTTATGAAGAGCACTCTTTCCTCTAACTCTTAGTTTCAAATCAGGAATCCTCGGCGTATTAAAGAACAAATCACCAAGTCATAATACCACAGGCCCCCAAGCACCGTCTTAATAATAATAATAATAATAATAATAATAATAATAATAATAATCATGATGATGATGATGATGATGATGATAATAATTCACCATAATGACAAGTGGTATGACCATCAACCCTTGTTAACCGCCGAAAATGGAGACGTGAGGATTACCTGGGACATGACTATCTACACAGGAAGCGTGCATTCAATAGAGGTAGCTATAGTTGGATTTGCTGGTGACACTTAAACAATACTTGAAGGACCATAAGAGATGATTAGACCGATTTGTTAAGGCTTGAGGGTGTATCGACCGCAACAACGAACAGTCAATGTCCACAGTTTTGAATTCGTTTATTGAACTGGAAAAAAACTAGGACAACTTTGATAGAAAATTGACGAGAACGTGGAAACAACGATTGAAACGATAACAACGACGAAAGCGACACGCGAACGATGTAAACGGTGTAAACGAAGAGGATGATGAAAACGATTCAACAAAAAATAATGATAATAAAAAGGAAAAAAAAGTACAAGTTACACAAGCTTCTAAGAACCAAGTAAATAGATTCTGTAACGACAGAACCGAACGACAGAACCGAAGAAAGAAAGCAATACTTACAAATTATGGAGCGTCTTACAGCGAGCAAACAAGTTGAAATAAATGGAGTTCGCCGAAAACAGCGTGTAACAACCTCAGGCTGGCCATTAACATAGCGGTAAAGCTTCCACGTAGAAGGGAAAAAAACGAGATCGGTTCGATATGTCTATTTATACTGAGAAAAAATTGTGCGACATCGCATATAAATTACTTGCCTTTTGCAGTACGAATAACGAAGAATGCACGCCTAAAAAGGCGTTGATTAGCGCGAAGCAGTTGCTACAGTTGCTAAATTAATAATGAACTTTACTAAGCTTGCCGAATCCATGCATACTCCTTTATCTTCAGCGCCTCTGGGGTCCATTAAAGAACTTCCAGCTGAATCTTGTTCCGAAATCAAGGCAAGTGAAGGAAGTACAATGACTGAGTTTGAGCACTGGATATACGCCGATGAAGATGCTAATCAGACGATTCAGGCTATTTGTCAAGGTAAGATATGAGTTTCTTTTATAATTCTAAAGAGGACTCCCAGATTAGTTGATTTCTGACATACGTCATGACTTGTGTTCGTCGATAGCTGAATGAGAACCATGCGGTTAGTGTTGCTGAATTCATCGAACAATAGGCTAGAGGAGGGTGAAGAGAGCTATGGATAACGGAATTAAAATAAAAAGAAAATGCAAAACGTAATATATCATTTATTACAACACAGAGTGCAAAATGACTAATTGCTTATTGGCTGAGACAGAGGGTATTTTCATTATTAATTTTATTAAAAGCCCCGGGTAAATTTACTTTTATTATTTTCTTGTAGTAAGTGTTTTTTGCAGGGTTGTACGACTCGGGCCGTATCTGCAACTTCTGAAAATACACTTGATATTAATCCTTAAGGTTACTCGGCCCCAAGGGATTACCTGTATGAAATATGAGAATTGGTTCAGTGGTTTATTTTCAAATTTTAATCCCATTTCAATAAAAGAGCTTTGACGCCTTGTGAACAATGCAGTTCACCGAACACTGTTGCTGACAGAGTGAAAACAAATTCGCTTTCAGGCATTTGGCAGAAGATTAACCAAGATCCAGTATGCTTTGGCTCTCGATACAACAAATATGGTGCTTTCAGTGTTACCAAAACTGGGAAGGTGAAGGCCATGAAACTACTGCACAGAAACGGATCAATAAAATGTAACCCAGATTATAGTGAATCCTATTGGGGCTGTACTAATACGGGTGCATACCCAAGCGATACATTGATGACCATAATCACAAATGCTAACAGAGAAGCAATTCTGCCACCTGCTGAAGAATTAAAAGCGCGTAACAACGGCAAGAAGCACTTTTACGTTCTTGAAGGGGTTGGGCAAAGGTTCGCGGAGTTGGTTTTAGAAAACCTTCCAAGTACACAGCTGTATTTTTCAAGGAATCAAGAATTGCAGATATGGTACGGACAGGATTGGGCTGACCTCTCTGAGAGTAACAACAGTGGTACGACGTGCGCTGATGTTTACGTATGGTACATATAAAAGAGGCATTTGTTTTTGGTTTAAAAGGCACTCACAGGTCGAATTAGCATGTACCGCTTTAAAAACCTTGGAAAATGTTTTCCGTCGATAATGGTTTGCACAACGTTGCATTTTACCAATGCAGATTCAAGCACTCATCTGAAAAAGATATTTCTTTATTTCGCTACAACAAATGAACTAGTTCACTCCCACTTTTTGGAGTTTATAAGGTGTCGTGCAAATTCTCCCTAGTTTCCTCGGCTAAAAGTCGATTCGCACAATCTTCACGAGCATATTTATAGCGACAGCAGGCAATCTGCTATTTTGCAAGTACATACTATGTTGGTTGTGATCTGCGCCTTTCACAAACAGACACACACCCACAAGTTTGGTCTTTTCAGATACTAGGACATTTTGGAGTCTTTCTGAAAAAATCCTCAAACTCGGTGATCATAATAGTGGCAATGACTCTTAAAGACTGTACGTCCACTGTGTGAAATGTTGCAATGTTGAACCAAGAGTTACAAACACTCATGTTTGTATCCCATAATGGAATGTTTGTTGTTCAGTCAAGGAAGCAATACCTTGCGTTTACCCCAACAGGGGTGAATCTACAGACTGGAGTTTCCAATTGTACTTAAATAAACTAAAATAAACTTATATTTTGACGCTACGAAGCGAAATGAACTTTAACGCTTTCCTTATTCTAAACTATCCACTTAGAGACGGTGTTGCTGGTCACATTCGTTCTCAGGTTGAATCCGTCTTAACAGCTGACCCAGGTTAAATTAGTGATCCTCATTTTAACTGGGGTGAATACGCACTCAGATGGATTGAAGAAAATTTTTTGGAGCTTAAATTAAGCTTAGAGAAAAATTACGGTCAGCTTAGGATTAGTTTTGGTTATTATAGATAGATATCAATAGACTTATTATAGAAAAGTAAACAATGAAAAGAATTGTGTTCCACGGGACTATAGATCTGGAAGGTCCGAGTTCGAATACCGGTAATTGCACAGCCCAGTACGTTCTTTGTTTCCAGACTCTGTTGTAATGTTGAGATTGAATGGATAAGTGTATGAATGCAAAAACCGATGAAATGATATGAAATATTAAGAAAATGTGTTGAGATGCTTAAGACAGAGCTTTAGGACGGTATAGGTGTTTTAAATCCTTTATTTTTTTTGGGGGGGGGGGGTGGGAAGGGGGTGAAATTGCTGTTTTAAGCTAGGTAGAGTGCATATTCAACCTAGGTAAAATGAGGATCACGAATTTAACGTAGGCAAAAACGAGTTCAACATGGGTACGGATTTGATAGACAGCACATGGTTTATTTTGTTAAAACACATTAAAATTACACTTTCCTATCTTTGCCGATGGATGGATTGTTGAACAACTCCACATTTGCATTTGTCTAGTACTCGCGAGAAGTCATTTCTCGCACATTAGCTTAAGCCAGTTACTGTAATCACGAATTCCGACGTTTTTATCGAAGTGTTAAAATGTTAGTTTGAGATATCGATAGAACAGAGGACAAGGGACAAAATTCAATGCAAAGAGAAGAGGTGGAGGGCAATAAGACAAGAAAAGGTATTAAAAAAAATCTGTGCGTTCGGTTTTGGACTTGTGTGGCCGGAGAGGCAAATGTATTCGAAAAGCGCGGCTAATTTTCGGGTGATTTGCACAACAACTGAATGCAACTGGTGAAATCACACGTTAAATAACTGTAGTTATTTCTTATTGTTCTATGAACATTGACGATAAATCATTTTCTTTTTACAATTGTTTTCATAGTGGCACTAATCACATGAAAATAAAGGAATATCAAACTATAATTAGGCATCTGAACCAATGTTGTTTTGCACCCAGTATTTAAGATCTGCAAGGTCAGCGTACACTCCATATCTTCCCTTGCGCCCGCATCCAATTCCCCAACTAACCACCCCCACCATATACCATTTTCCGTCCATAGAGCAGACCAGCGGTCCTCCACTATCTCCTTGACATGCGTCAATCTTTCCATGAGCATACCCAGCACAGCGCATGCGTAATGTTATCTGGTAACCAAGGTCGTTATAAGAAGCTTGACAAGTGTCATGGGAAACTAGTAGAACTTCTGCTTGTTGTAGTGTCTGTTTTAGATAATATTAATAAATATTAGTCAAATATTAATTGTAGCCCTCAATTTTAATTTACTGGAAAGGATAAGTCTTCGACATCAATTGAAGCGAGCGATTTTAGGGTAGACAAGCAATCTTGTCAATGTATCATAATGCACTTAGATCCGTCGATTGCTTCAAAATCGGTCTGAAATTTGTTTTAGGCAACGAAAAATAAATTTCTTATTTCATTTTGTTTAGCACTCGTCTTCCAAACCCAATCTTAGCTGGATTCAAGATGGCGGCGCATTCATCACCTGAAAACTTTTCAGCCTCGCTTCCGACTTCCACTCACTGTTTTCAGCGAGTGTTTTGCATAAGAAACATATTAAGAGAGACACAAAAAGAGGAAAGGCGGGAGAGTGCGGAGTATCAATTTTTCAAAAAATGTCAAGAATG